>OV725077.1:178797645-179037645 GCA_928085145.1 Nezara viridula
ATAATTATGTAATTCATATCCATATGGATTTCGAGACTAAATCTCTCCTGTATATTTTTCACTGACAACGTAATAAATTGTTATGCCTTGCTGTTTCAGTAATGGGGCATTTAAGCCATCTTGATAGAGCTTCATATTCATCACTTACACATAGCACTCAGAAATTATATAATCAAATCAAAATTGAAAAGTTAATCTTCGTTCATGTTTCAAAACTCTTTAATATATGACCTCTATTAAAATATTGTATTTTCACTGAAAGCGAATTTTTCATTCTTCTCCATAACTATATTTAAATAAGTGGGACTTTTGCGGAGGTAATTGAACGACGGTATGTTGCAATGCTTAACAGCTTCGTCTTTCAGCTATTCAATTCCTGGTGGTTCATTCGCTTTTTTTAAACAAATGAGTACCGCAATTTATGAAATATTAGCATGTTAGTCTTTAAAAAATAATTGATTTTAACAAACAAGAGGAGCTCATAGATATGGCATAAAGGATCTTAATTAAACGCTTTATGGTGGTACTAGGTCAAAAAATATTGAGCATGTGTCCTAAGGTACTTGCCAATGCATGTAAGAGGATTACAAATATATTTAATATAAGTTAAACGTTTGTTTAGTTATTGTTTTCTGCCTTTACTATGCATGTTTTTTGCAGTATATTGTTTTGTCCTAATCCATTAGATTTTAGTCAATATAGGAACATAATATGACCAAATATATTGAAAAGTATAAGAAATCACAAAATCAAAAAATCTTTCAATGTAGTAATTACGGTGAAGAAAAAAATATATTCGTTTCTAGCATCCTTTGAAGTCCTTGAATGCAAATTATATTGACAATTAATTTTAAAATATAAATTTTGGTATTTGATTTTATTGAAAGATTATGTTTTTCTGACGTTTACTACTAGAATCACAATCCTAAGGATTTCCTTTTAATTCAGCATTACAATAATCGTTGGAAAGGTGAACTACTGCTCTTCCAATCCACATCATTGAGTTGAGGTTTTAGGTCTGTAAAGGAATAGATCCATAAAACTTTTTATTTTATACCTCTAGTTCCCGTTTGGTTACAGCGGTTGAATTTGTGTTGTTTCGTGAAGTTTTAGTAGCTTTAAATATCTGCTAACTTTTTATATATATATATATATACATTACATCATTTTATAATGATAAATTACATGTATATCTGCTAAGTTTCATGTGTATTGGTAGAGTCATGTTGAAGTGATCACAATTTTCCTGATTTCCGGAGAAAAAATATACCAAACGGAATAGTTTCAGCGAAAAAAAAATTGTTTATCTAATTATAATAACAAATACTTTGAAGTTCATATTTAATAGGTTTTTGTTAAACGAGTATCAGCTTTGTTTCTCTTCAAAAATACAATTAGCTACACATTGTTCCTTCGTTCGGTACAAAGTATTTCAATACAGTCATATTATAGATATATGACAAATATAAAATTCTTTTCTAAACCAGGGGAATAATTAGAGTCAATGGTACCTCGCCCTCCCAAGACATTTATATTGCTCTCCTCTCCTTAAAAAAGTGCAATACACAGTAGAATTATCAAATGCGTAGATCATATATAATTACACTTGATGTGGAATGTTTCATATTTTCCTCTAGTTCTCTAGTTTGAAACATTTCATTCCGAAAATTCATCACCCCTTCGAAATTTGGCATACTCAAAATTTCAAAATCCCGCCAAAACGTGCCTCTCCAAGAAGCTCTCTTCTCTAGGCACTCTTCTAGAAAATCTCAACTTTCATGGAGGAACCCACATACTCCCTTTTATGTAGCCAATAAAACCCTACATAATGAATGACCTTAATATCCCATTTGTACTTGACCTAACCCCAGAAAAAATTTCCAAATTTCACTAGTACCTCATTCATCGTCCTAATCCTGTACTGGCAATTTAGTGAACATTGGAGTACTTGCACTGGCCAAATTCTCCACTCAAGTCCTGAATGTCTGTTGCTCTAATGTTCCACTGGCTGCCAATACCAGTGACGTGGCTGGGAGAGAAGCACAGGAATCTCCTGGAGTCCTTTGGCTTTCCTCATTTGGGGGACTAAGCTTGATTCAGAGTCTCCTGGGCCAATGTAAATAGTGTACATATGTGTGAATGTGTTTTATTTATTTTATTATCATTAGGCTTTAATCTGTTACATTATTTATCTTGTATATTATTCTATCTTTTTATTTATCTCTCTATATATATTTTTTCTTACTTTAGTTATTTATATTTCTTTTCCTTTCTTATGTACATATTGTGTTAATGAATGCTATAGCCCTAGTGTCAATGCTCTTCAGTGTGGCAGACTGTATTAATACTCAATAAAATCTTTTTAAAAAAATGTTAAATATAATTTTATATCACTGTGAAATAGTAAATAAGAACAGGAAAATCCTGTCGGGAAGTCGTGGTTCTCATGTAACACAGAATAAGTATAAATATCTTTAGACTCATGTCAGAAATATTTCAATAATTATGACGTTGCAAAGAGCTTAATTGGGAACTTGATACTTTTACTCTACAATAGAAGCCCTCGGCTAAACATTTTTTAATTAGAAATAGTACTTTTTTAGATATGTGAAGGCTGTTGTTGCTAATAAATTATAATGAACATCCTTTAGTTTTATTCTAATATTCACTAAATATTGTTATAAATATACAATAAAAAAAATAATCAGAATAGATTGAGCCGAATCTAGAAATAAACACAGTGGTTTACAATATTTCATAAAATTATAATAATTTGACACTAGATATTGTTCTAATTTACGAAATATATATTATGTTATACGACTCGTCGATTCATTATTTGCTAGAGTAAATGATTTTCAAATGCATGGTTTTCTTTTTACAGCGATAACATTGATTTTTTTATACTATTAATTTGTATCACATTTTGGAAATAATATCAAAGATTCATGCCTATCTGAAGCGAAGAGGAAGTCTCTAAATACCGCGTGAATGACAAATAGTGATACACATTAGCCAATCTCCTATCAGATAAGTGTTTAGCATAAGCGTGATTTAGTGTTGATCAGTCCAAGGAGATAGGACACAATGATGTTAGGCAACTGGCCTTTCAACTACACTGCTAGCACAATTAGTTTCTTGCTCTAATGGGATCTTTCAGAGTTATCTCTGATGCTATTTTCATGTTAAATACAACAGATGAAGTGTAATACTTTTTTGGAGAGTAAACAAAAATTAATATTCAGTTATTTCACGTTTCAGGAACGGTAGGAAGTCAAGTAATGTACAATATAAAGAAAAATCGTCATGAAGATTTGCGAGATTGAAGAGGTTGCTTATAAGGATTTAATAGCAATAAAACTATTTTGCATTACTTCCAATATTTTTAATAACATTTTTATATTCTTAAAGTAAAAGAAGTTTGGTATTAACATGCATGGTCCGTATTGTCTTATATATCAGGCAATTCATATATGCACAAAGTTTAGTTTAGTTTGTTTGTCTTTAGTTTGTTTGCCTATTAGTCATTGAATCTCCGAAACTGAGCTCCATTCATAAGTTCCAGTCAGGCAGAAAGAGTTTAATATAAGTATTCATGTGTCCTGTGATTTATTTGGATGACAAAATGTAAAGGATTCGTTTCCTCCAAGAGGTGCCAGATGATACTTCTAAATCTAAAAAAAGTTCTACCTTAATCATCTTAAGGTATTAACCACCTTAATTAAACTCTCTTCTTTAATCTTTTATCTTATAGCTGTTTAGATATAAAAGAGGGTTAGTTGCAAAATGTAATTTTCTGAATCTGAGGTGTTTTTTTTAAGCAATTTTTTCTTATCACTTAAAAATTTGGTTTAAAGTCCTCACTAAACCACTTTAGACATATGGAATCAATTTATGGGTAACAGCAAAGATATCAAATATAAAAATCATCCAGTCATTCCAGTCAAATGTCCTTCGGAAAATTGTAGACGCACTCTTTTATGTTTCAAACCTTACGTTACACACTGACCTTAACAATCCTTTCATTACGGCAACTGAACGCTTTAATAATTTTCATGACAGACTGAGTCTAAATTAAAATTCGCTTACTCAAGCTCTATCGACTGATACAAATCCATATAATCCGCCCAGAAGACTGCTGAGGCGCTGGCCAAGAAACTTATTGCGTTGAGCTACTTGCTGTACTATCTTTTTTTGTGTGTGTGTTATTATGTGTTATTTTACTATTTTTTGTGTGTGCGTTTTTTTTGTTATTACTATTCTTTTATTTATGCTATCATTTATTTGTCATTTTTTTATGCTATCATTTATTCTCCTTAATATCACATTGGCTGAATACCGAGATAGATGGCAAATTTATTGTAATGCAGGAATATGTATAACTAATTAATAAAGGAGTTTAGAGGATATGAAGCAGATATTGTTGGTATTCCTGTGAACAAAAATTCGTTTTGCCCATTAAGAGGGTCTGTATTTTTACAGACATCAAACTTCAAGCTTCTGTTAGTTTCAGCATTTCGTATGAGATGTCATCTGATTCGGGTGCAACTAAATACCTATACCCAATTCCTGGAGTTTACTGCTACATTTCGCATGGATCACGTTACGCATGAAATCGAATCTTCGTTTAGCTGCAATTACCTACTGCTTGGGTATTATATACAATTCTAATGAGGCAATAGATCTCTACTGATTTATGTCGATGTGGAATGGAACTGACGGTATGGTTTTATTTTTTTGCAGGGTGTTTATTTGAAGAATTGTAGAATACTCTTTGTTCAAGTCACTGCCAAATAGTCGATTTTTCGATTAATTTAATTTTTTCAATATTAAAGAAAACAATTTGTTCTAGTTTCGCAAATCGTTTCTTGCTTTCCCGCTAACAAAGAATTTTTTTTATTATGATGGATAGCGAAATCGGACTTCATCCATAAGACCTTAGAGGAGACCTTCGGTGAAAGATTTTACAAAATATAGACATATCATTTTTTTCTATAGAGGATTCAACACCTGCAAAAAGCCCCAGACTTGACTAGGCTGCGGAGTACTGAATAACTGGACCAACACGAGAAGATAGAGAGCCCATCATTAGAATAACGTTCATGTTGTCATAATTCTCAAACGTTCTTATTCGGTAACTCACTACCTTACTATTTTTGGCATATAGGGGAGGGAAGAGGAGGATCTTTCTAGACTAATAACCATAATTATTCCAATCAGGGTGAGAAGTTCGAGATTCATTACGTGGGTCTACAATGAAATTGATTTTAGCCCACCCAGGCTGGATTCGACCTACGCCGCTGAATTCGAAAATGTTAACGAGGGCAAATCCTTTACAAAACTTTTTCATACCCAATTTCCGAAAAAAATCCCGATTGTTTATTAGAATACATACATACCATGGTATGCAAAATATCCTATCCCATCAATTTGTTCAAATATCAATGCCATATCTTAGGGCTATGAAAAAAATATCTTATTAAAATAAAATCTATAAAATTAAAGTATATAGAACATTTAGTTTTATGCTTTGCTAACATCGTTATTCACTCAAGTTGGAATCTACCGCACCTGCGGCCTCATCATAATCTCATCAATAATCGCTCTAAGCATAGGGATGCAAATAAATAGCAAGGCAAATAAAATAAAACAAAGGAACAGGTTGTCTAATATCATATCAATATTTTGAAATAAACTTATCACAAAACAAAAGGATACCTCTATTCAAAATCTTTGCCTCACCCCCCTCCCTCCTCACCTCACTTTTAGAACAATCTTTTTTAAACTAGATTCGTCCTTGAGTCCTTGAGCAGATCCAACGTAAGCAATGAGCAAATTAATCTCTTTGGTTTAGGGCGATAAATTGAGAGATTATTAGGCATCAAAACTTTATATAGCAATGGTTCGGTTAATTTTCAGTTTTAGTTATTTTTTTTTTATTATTTATTTATTGAATAATATAACATTCCGTCACTTGGACAATGGCTATAGCAAGGTAAGAGCACATTCGAACTATATTTACAAAAAAATATAAAATAAACAGAAGCAAAATCAATCAACGAACAAATAATCAAATAGTAAACACAATAAATAAAAATAAAATAACTTAAAGGTAAGTAAATTTACACAATTTACAATCGCGGGGGTGGTGTGATCTCGTCCTCGTCGTGCCCCCGGATAACCAACCAAACGATCACATAGTCGCCAGACTCCCAGTGTCACCAATAGCGACTTATGGCGCGGCCAGCACAAAGCCTGGCCAACGCAAACGGCCTTTCTCAAGGCCATAACAACTTTATCTTAAAGACTCTTTTTTGGAATGCGGGTGGTCTCAACAGCGAAAAGTACACAGAATTGAAGCATTTTATATCCTCAAATAAAATTGATCTATTTTGCATTGTTGAGGCCGGCGCTGCTACTGATTGTCTTGAATACTTCAGGTATCCAGATTTCCAAATTTACTCACTGCCAAGGGCTAGGCAGATAGCATCAGGAATACTTGTTGGTGTAAGGTCTTCCTTCACGGTCAAGTTTCAAGTTAAAAAGGAAATGGATGCAAATGATAGATTGGAAGGAGTGGAAATCAATCTGTGGTCAAACAATTTCCACCACCAAATATTTGTCATCTATAACCCCCCTAATAATAAACCGAATTTGGGTTGGCTGGAGGATTCTTTGACGGACAACTCCCTTGTGTATGGAGACTTCAACGCGCACTCCAGGCGCTGGGGTTACACAAACTCAAATTCAGCGGGGAAAACTCTGGAAGAATTTATCGATACAAATATGATTGAATTTGTGGAAAACGAAAATTCAAAGCCCACTTTTATGGACTACAAAGGTAATAGTTCCCACCCTGACCTATTATTGGTGCACCCACGAATAGCTCCGCTGATCTCCCACACAGTTGCCTCTCCACCTGGAGCATTTGGCCACAGGATAATGCTTGCCTATCTTAATGGCAATTTAAAGTCTTATAATGATTCAGTGCCTCGAATGCTCCGATGGAATTTGAAAAAAGCCAATTGGAATAAATTCTCTCAGCTCACTCGCACAGCCATTACGGATAAAACCATTACGGAAAATGTAGATATAAGCTGCACCCGACTTCAAGCGGCAATTCTCGAGTGTGCAAAGCAGTCCATTCCTCGGGGATTTATGAAAAGATACTCCCCATTCTGGAGTGACAAACTACAGAAACTAGAGATAGAAGAGATAAAAAGATAGTAGAGATGCAGCAAGAAAAGATGTAGAAATGTCTAAGAAACCGGAAGATATAGTAAGGCTAAAACAACTTACAGCAACCTTTAAGTACAATATAATTCAAGCCAAAAGAAAAGCTTTCAAAGAATATTTGGCCAACCTGGATTTTCGAAGAGATGGAGTAAAAGCACATAGATTCATTTCAAAACTAAATGGCGGCAAAGACCCAAGGAACAACCCTCTGAAGTTCAATAACAAAGAGATATATACCGGACTTGCCATAGAAAGAAACTTTTGTAAATTCTTTGCAAAGGCTTCTAATTATAAGCCAGCAGTAGGAGATAAGAAAATTAATACCAAACCACAAATCCTATGTCTGAATTCCTCTGAAGCCCAACTCTTTGAAGACGACTTTAGTAAGGAAGAGCTTGAACTTGCACTGGCACAAACAAAGAAGCGAAAAAGCGGTGGTCCTGATGACATATTACCAGAGTTTCTTATTCACCTGGATGCAAAAGCCAAGCTCATTGTGCTAGATTTTCTCAATGCTGTGTGGAGGTCGAAATATCCTAGTGCTTGGAGGAAGGCTGAGGTTGTCCCAATTCTCAAGAAAGGTAAATGTTCTTCTTGCCCATCTAACTACCGACCTATATCGCTCACAAGTGTTTTTTCTAAGAGAATGGTCTTAGCCCGGTTGCAGATATACCTTGATAGAGAAAACAAGATGTCATCAAAGCAAGCAGGTTTCCGGAAGCACCGATGTACAACTGAGCAGGTGGCTCGTTTTAGTGAGGATGTAAAAGACGGATTCCAACGCAAACAACATACTCTTGCAGTATATGTTGATTTTAAAGCTGCTTTTGACAGAGTCGGCCGGAAAGTACTTCTGAATAAACTCCTCAAAATGAACGTCAGTGGAAAAATGTACCGATCCATACGTTCCTTCTTGGCCCAGAGGTTTCTCAGAGTAAGATACAATGGCTGGTGCTCAGGCTTCAGAACTTTTAGTCAAGGAGTTCCACAAGGATCTGTTTTAAGCCCCACACTCTTTAATATAATGATTGATGACTTAATGGCTGTACTCGAGGGAATACCCGGAATATCTGCTCTACTGTTCGCTGATGATCTACTAGTATATGCGACTAGTAGCAACATAACAGCACTCGAAACAGCAATTAATGAGGCAATGGCAAGACTTTTTACCTGGGCCAAGTGTAATGAAATGGAAGTAAATACGCAGAAAACTGAATTCCAACTGTTCACCTTATCAACAAAAGGGTGCGAGCTGGAAATAATCTACAATAATGTTCCTTTACCAAGAACTTAAGCAGGCAAATATCTTGGAGTTAGGTTAGATACAAAAATGATCTGGAACAGACAAATTGAAGAGATGGTGGAAAAGGGGGAAAACAGGCTAAAACTTCTGAAACGCCTTGGAGGAAAAACATGGGGGGCCACCCAGGATGTGATGGGTCTTGCATATAAAACCTATGTACGCCCAGTACTGGAATACGGTTCTGAAGTCATCTGTACTGCGGCTGATGCATCCCTGAAAAGATTAGACGACCAGCAGAACAAAGCTCTGCGTTTGATTTTGGGTGCACCGCGCTCAATCCCTGTCGTGGCTATGGAACTGCAGACCACAGTATAACCTCTATCGAAACGGCGTGAGCGAGCTGCAATGTGCCTTCACGAGCGAATGAAAAGAATAGACCAAGAGTTTTGGGAAAAATACAAAATCCCCTCTCAACGGCTCAAGACACAAAAATCCTTCATGCTGAAGGCGATGGCACTACTTGAAGAAAGAGGGCTTGACTGCGAAGAAAGGGAACCATTTATACATCCACAGTTACCAATTCACAATCACGCATGCAATGCAGAACTGCAACTCCTTCATAAGGTGGATAAGAAAAAAACACCTGAATACGAGCTAAAAGCATTAGCATTAGAAACCATAGCTCAAAAGTACCCTCCTCAAGATTGGTTCCATATCTATACCGACGGATCAGCTGAATCAGCCGTTAAAAATGCTGGAGCAGGGGTTTATTCAAGAGATTCCAAATCAGCGCTACGGTGGGAAAAGATGGAACAAATTTCGACGGTGAGATAGCGGCGATCCTCATAGCCTTAAGAACATTGTCTAGAAGACGGGATCAGAGCGCTGTTCTCTTCATCGACTCCCAAGCAGCCATCCTTGCTGTCACAAGCACGAATGAATGTTTATCGAGTGCTATATTGGAATGTAAATCTCTTCTCTCTAACCTGACACACCGAGGCACCAATGTGGTCCTACAGTGGATCCCCAGCCATTGTGGAATTCCGGGTAACGTTGAGGCTGATATTCTTGCCAAGCGAGGAACAGATTTGCCTCAGCCGATACATCCAAAACCTTACGACTCTATACGGCGAATGATGAAATTGGTAGTGAAGGAGGAAATAAGAAAAGTACATTTCGGCAAAGTGGAAGGGAAGCGTTACGAGTGGTTGAAGGATAACCCGATCCCAGCTGAGCTGCCGAGAAGAGATGCAGTTGCCTGCTTCCGTCTGGCCACTGGTCACGACTATCTGCAGAGTCATCTCTACAAGATAGGCGTCGCTGAGGATCCTAGTTGTAAATTGTGTCATCTAGGAACAATGGATGCAGACCATCTAGACGCATGTCCTGCCTTGAGGGACATAAGCGACAAAAAATTTTCAAATATACATATCAGAAAATCGAAATTATACTGGGCAGCAAGATGTCGGATGGCCAAATGACCAACGAATGGCATAAGAAAAAAAAAAAAAAAAAAAAAAAAAAAAACAATTTACAATCGCCGAAGAACGCCGAGGAGGCTTGTCCTTCCCACTATGGATAGAAAAGCAGGATTCCAATAGATCTCTGCGCTACTCCTTCGGCCGCGTCACTGGTAATAAAGCCAGTGGAGATTGATCGAGAGGGCTTTCTTAAACACTTAAGAACTTTTTATAAATTTTTAAAAGGATTGAGAGTAGGCAAATTGGTCGATAGGATGATTTATTGTTGGAAGGTGTGCATGGTTTCTGGAAAAGGACGATGATAGAATGTCTCCATAACAGAAGGAAGTGGGTAGTCCGTAAGATGCAAATATAAATATATGTAACCAATATGATATCTTTGGGAATCTTCCTTAATAGAATTGGACAGTTGAAAAAAAAATCTAATTTCTGCATTACTGCTCTCTTAGTGGTTGATAAATTGAGAAATGCAAATATTGTTATTCCCCGAAACTCTTCTCCCAAATTTGATTAAGGGGTCTCAACCAAAATTTTTTCCTGGGCGTGAACGCTTTTTCTAAGCCATTTCTTTTTTCTCTGTGTTTAACCCCAAGCAGTCTTTAACTAATAATTACTTCATATGATCAGCAATAAATAAGTTCATTATAATGCACTCTAATGTAATACCAGATTTAAAGAAACTAAAACAGAGAATTTCATGACAATTGAGTTTTAGCATAAGGCTTGTATTTCACAGTGAAAATTTCATGACCTTATTTTAAATTTTCTGAATGCATTATATAAAATATCAAAAAAGAAGGTTAAGAACTTTAAAACATGGATTTATTCTGAAGAACATCCTGGGCTGCTGCAGCTACAAGAGGATATGCCGGTCCAGCCTTGAAGATTCCAAGTAACGACCAATGAATCAGGATAACTACCAGCTCCAGCAGTGTCTTTCCGACAGCTGGAGTCACTTCTCTGCTGTATTAAATATAAATGATGAACTGTTATTTATAGAAAATAATTCTAAGATAGTGGGAGGACAACTTTTCTTGGAGGCATTCGTTTGTGACGGAGTTGCATATGAATTTAGCCCACTAAAAAATTTCTGAAGTAAAATAGCTCAGTGGGTCTCTATGTCATAAAGAAAACAAATCTGGTAAAATTCGCAGTAGCTTATAATAAAATTGATAAACTTTTTCACATGAGAGAAATGTAAGAGAAATAAAAATCCTATGAAGGTAGGTCCGTAAACGCTTTGTTTAGGAGATATCCACACCTAAATAATAAGCAAATAAAACTTATTTATTTGTTCCAACTACTTTATTAATCAAACGAAAACATTAAATTCATATTAAATGTTGTTCAAAGTGATTTCCTTGAGCACTAAGACAGGCTCAGCATCTTTCATCAACAGCAGCAGTGACAGAACGGCACTGCATAAGCGTTATTGTTTCACAAGATTCAATTATCCTTCTTCGTAAGAAATTGAGGTCATTGACCGGACTTGCATAGACTTTTTGTTCAATGTCACTCCAAAAACCGTATACAACCACCATATCGGCATATTCATAGTTAGTATAAATGTAAGGCATAATGATGAAGACTCCGCGAAAACCTTTTACAAACTGATAAATGAGAATTCCCAATGCTAATTCCAAATGGTATTGATCCTTATGTGGCCAATAGTTTTTATTCAGTTAGGAATAAAAGGTCATATTAGTGTTTTATATAAACCATCTCCCAAACAATGCGTTTGCGGACATACCTTCATTTTGAACAACATTTAATATGAGTATTATTGTTTACATTTAATTAATAAAGAAGTTAGAACAAATAAATAGGTTTTATTTATTTCATGTAACGTAAATGATTCATAACAACGAAAATCTTTAGGTGTGAAACAAAGCGATACCTTCAGAGGATTTTTTTTTCTTGTTCTGAGGTCCTTAATTCATTTTTGCAGTTTGGCCACTTAACCCTGAAACGTCCTGGTTCTACATTGTTTTTCACTCCACCAGAGAACTAAAGGCTATTAGCAAAACAAAATCCTGAGACGAAACTAACGACTACTGTAAAGACGACACTGCCATGCAGAAACATCATATGTCGAGAATTTGTTCTTCTTTGGCTCATTCCTTAGCTCTTACATAACTCTTTGATTATTATTGTTATCTGAGCTATTCTAAATCTTTAATAAAATGAATAGATTATTCACATTATATTTTATTCATTTTTTTTTTAAAGTTGATATTATTCATTCTATTTTTGTCCAATATGGTTCTTAAGTTGTTTGAACTCTAGCATACATATAATAATTTTCTATTCTAGTACTATAATAATGCGTTGTACTTTATTACACTATACCCTTTTCTTATTATATTCATATTCCTTTGATAAAGTATAAATTCAACTAAAAAAATTATGAAATGATGAAAAACAAACCTGTTGATTATTTCATTATCTAAAAAAATTAGGCGCATATCTTATGTATTTTTAAATACTTTAAAATAAGAAACGTTCTATAGACTATCGTGAATTAAAGAGAAATACATTCCACCATTATCAAACACCATACTTTTTTACCGTGTATTGCCTTTGAACAAAAATTCTTTGAAAATCATATGATCAAGAAGTTGCATACAGCAAGACTTAAAGACTAATCTTAAAATATCATCAGTATACTTAGAAAAAATCTAATTTTGATAATAGACATGTGATAATAATTATTATTTGACTTGTCTATCCCTCCGAGTTTATCACATAAGTTAATAATGGAACACAAAAAAATCAGTTGGAATCGAATTTCGGTTTTCTTTATAAAAACCAACTGCGTTTGATAGGTTTATTTAAACACAGCTATGATAGTCTATCACGGCGAGTGATGAAATGCAAATCGTGTTCAATAAATGTCACTTAAGTTGTGAAATGAGAACAGCTCATGCAATAAAAACTTTTAGTAACCTTGAGTTTGATTGATTTATTAGATTGCATATATTTTTTCGATATTACCATTTTTTTTCACATTCGCAGGCCGTAGTTTGGAGACTCCTGGTTTGAAAGATTATTAATTGTCCAATCAAATGGTCTGAATAGCACTTTTAATCATTAATAGTCTTGCGCCCAAATGCGACAACAAAGCGAGTCTTAGTCTTGCGCACTCAGTCTTGGTCTTGGTCTTGCGCAAGAATCTCACAACGGTAACAATAGAAATATTACTATAATTTTTCAGGAAGGGGAAACCTAACTAAGACCGACTAAAGGTTAAATGCAAAACTATATTGGTTATACTAATTCTTTTCATATTTATTTTTTTTATTTTAATGAAATTCACAACTGTTACATGTAAAATACAACAAGTAAATGTGACATTGGTAACATTACATTTACGACATGAAGAGAAACTTCCCATTGGTAGAACTCAAATTAAAGTTCTATATTAGAAGGTCCCGAGGCCATCTTCTTTTCAAACGCCTCGGAGGGTTATCAGGGTCGAGGAGGAAGTAAGATTTGAAACGAGAGGGTTCGGATGGTTCTGCAGTTTGTTATGGAAGGATAGGTATCTGGATTGGGCCAAATTGGAAACATATGGAACATTAAGGTCTTTATGGATGATTTTATTTGTGACAAAGTAGGGAGCGTTGAGGATTTTACGAAGGATTTTGGAATGTAAGGATTGGATACGAGAGGAATTCGATGGTTAAGTGGAGCCCCAAAGCTCAATTTCATAAGTCCAAATAGGTTTTATTATTGTCATTTATATGAGTCGTTTGTAATTGATTGAAAGCTTAGAGCGTTTGTATAGTAAGTGCTGCAGTAGTCGAAAACGTCGGGCGGTTTCTAGTCATTTCAGTCTGGTATGGGGGTTCCAAGTGAGTCGTTTGTCCAGTTGGAGTCCTAGGTATTGGATTTGTTAGACAGAGATAAGAGAACTATTGTTGAAGGATGCTGTAGGACAGGAAGTCATAGGTTTACGACTTTACATATAGTAACTAAAATAGTCAATTATTAGTAACTATGTTTCCTTAATTTCTATTGGCAACAACATTTTTCTTTACCAGTCTTGGTCTTGGTCTTGCAATAGTCAGGCGGTTTTGGGGTGGAACACTAATCATTAGTTAATTGCTAATTGCAGATTACTGTTTTTTTTAAATTTAATTACACTAACCTCAACAGAAAGCAGTCCATAATTGATCAGATTAACATAGAAAATGTTGATACTGACGATGCTTTGTACATAACGTGTTTTGAAATATTTTTTATAATTATTTCCCTTTTTAAATCTTGAACTAATGATTTTGTAAGTTCATGGACATTCAGCTTTGATTTCTCACACCCATCCAACGATTTTTTTATCAATCTTCACCAGAAGACTAGCACCCGAACCGGTTTCAATAAATTGTTTTGACAAAGAACGGAAGATAGACGAAGTCTTTTGGCTAATGATATGCAATCGAATCAATTATATTAGGAGCAAGGTATGGGACCCGTATCACTTTTAGCGGGCCATTGGTTTGCCGCTATCAATTATCATAATCAACTACAATTATGGACGAAGAAAGAATGGTTTAAAAAATAAACCTTAAATGTGTAAAAAAAATATATTCTTTAATTTATAATATAATAAAGTAGTATTTTCAATTTTTAGCCATATTGGAATAAATTTGAAATTTTTACTTAAACCTGTTTATCTCAGTATAAGAAGGTTCAGCTTAAAGCTTAAAATGAAGTTTGAACTTGAGGCAAAATAAATATATTAATTCAGTTTGGTTTTATACAGATACGTACTTACATGATAAAGATATTGTGTATCACACTGGTTTTAAATACCATGCATAATAGCAGGTAGGTATATAATTTCAATTTAAGAGCACTTATAATTTTATTTTAAATTTCTATAACCATTTAAAAAAAAAATATTCAGTGGGTCTAAAACTTCAACCATTATTTTTTATAACAAAACCGTAGTCTCTGAAAATCTTCGTGTGGGGTTATCTTTGATTTATCCCAATTTCCATGGCATTACATGAACTTTAATATTTAAAGATTGTTTGAGAGGTGGAAAAAAAACATACTTTGTTTCTTGCTCTCAAATTGCTACTTCGGTCGATCCAATTTAGGTATGCCTAAATTTGCTAAATTCATCAAAAATGTAGCAATGTGGGGTTAAATATATATTTTTAAAAATTAACAAAGTTTTTATTCTTTTTCCACACTTCAAATAATAATAGTTATATGCTTCAAGGACTCATGCGAAGTAATACGATCCGGAATTATTTTGAAATTTCATTAACTAAAAATATTCAATGAGGACAAGGTCTCAAGAAACACAAACTCTTCAATTAAGTAAATATAAACAGGTCGTAGAAATCGCAGTTCTATTGCTTAAATAATTGCATTATAAATAGTAGCTAAGGAGACATTGAATTACCTCAATTTGTATAAACACTTTTTGAAAAGTCGTAAATGCTATTGAAGCCGACAACTTTGGGCTAATAGTATTTAACAGAATATTTTAGCCATCAAGAGTTTCTTCACTATAAACATATTTTACAAAAAAGGACGAAGCAGTTAAAACGATTAAGCTCTTGCCAGCTTTATGACTTACGCAATCTATGATATTTTATTTCTTGAGACATCTACATCGTCATGTAAACCAAGATTTTTTTTTTTGCTTCTTTACAAAAAAAACTTCTTTACACCCACAGCTAGAAAAAAGAAAATTACGATTACTGCTGGTGATAAACACAGTGTTTACAATACATCAGTGCCCTCTGTATCCTTTTTGGATTTTTATAAAATTGGTTAATTTAGATTTCAATCATAACTAAGTCCACCTAGCATTGATATATATTTATATCAATGCTAGGTAACCTAATAGCTTATAAATTTATTACCTTTTATTTATAATATATTACTCATTTTCTGTGTCTATGGTTTGAACTTTTTTTTTTTTTTGGCACCTCAGCTTCTACTTATAAAATTAGAATCCTACAACTAACTGATGATTTTCCAGCCTAAACTATGAGGCTTAAAAATCATAGCAGTAGCAATTTAATTTCTTATCTTATCAATGATATATCTTATCAAGTTTTAATAAAATATATCATTGAAAAATAATATTTGTTGACCAGAAAAAAATATCATCCAAACTTTTGTCTTTTAATAGAAGGGTCTACCGATGATATTTGCTCATGACGAAACGGAATTTCACATCTTCTGGGAGATCTATGATAAGAGGTTCGGTTTTCGATCGGACCTTGCAACCGAAATATTCAGGAGAATCGTGCAGTTTCGAAAATCATAATACCAGTGCACTGGGGATCGACTCATGAGAAACTAGTGATTTTGCTAAATTCGATATTATTATGTCATGAACTCACTCAATCCCGGTACGGCACCGATTATCGGCTGAAGATGAAACCATTTACGAAACAAATGCCCTCAAGAACCATTCATTTCATTAAAAAAAACATCAATGGAACCATTATATACTGCTCATGTAATATAAAAAGGTAATTGACATTACCAAATTAAATTATTAATTAAACACTTTATTGAGAAATATTACAATTTGTCACAGCTTAAGGACACTTATAATAGAGTTCAGAGAGTGCATTCATACCGTATATACAAAAATATAAATAAATAAAGTAAT
Organism: Nezara viridula; assembly: GCA_928085145.1. NCBI lineage: Eukaryota > Metazoa > Arthropoda > Insecta > Hemiptera > Pentatomidae > Nezara > Nezara viridula. The sequence continues at coordinate 178,814,246 of OV725077.1, forward strand.
AACAAAAGAATTAGAAAAAAGAACAAAAGAGTAAAGAAAAAAATATATATATACACATAAGTAAATGAAAATAGAAATAAAAGTAAAACAAACACCTTATATAAAACATACCTATATACATTATTTACAATTTGCCAGGTGATCTCCGAACCAATCCTGTCCCCTCCACATGTGGAGGGAAAAGGGAGGCTTAGGAGATCCCTACGCTTCTCCCTCAGCCACTTCACTGGTATTTTAAACAAGCGGAGGATGAGTAAGAGCGCTACAGCCACAGACACCCATGACTTGAATGGAGAATCTGGCCATTGCTAGAACTCCAAAATATCCATATTACAAAATGTCTCGTGGCCACTGCCGCTTTAACCTACGAAGGGGATTGTAGGGATGGGTGGTGCTTGATAGGGATTGTGCAATGGGATTTGGGTGATGGGAAAGGTTCTGGTGAAATTTGGAAAATTTGTCTGGGATAAGATCAAGAATAAATGGGATTAATAGCAATTAAGGTCATGGTGTAGGGTTTTATTGGTTACATAGAAGGGAGCATCGACTATTGTACGGAGGACTTTAGACTGAAAGGATTGAATGCGTTTGATGTTAGAAAATTTAGCTGTTCCCCATAGTTCTAGTCCGTAAGTCCAGATGGGTTTCAGTATTGTCTTGTAGATCAGTAATTTGTTTTCACCAGAAAGTTTAGATTTTCTATTCAGTAGTCTATATAGCTGGCCATATCGTCTGTTAAGTTCCTGTCTTTTAAGTCTAGTATGTGGATTCCATGTTAGTCGTCTGTCTAAGAGAAAGCCAAGATACCGGACTGTATCTGAGAAAGGAAGCTGGATGGAGTTAAAATAAACTGGTGGGCAGGTATTACGCCGAAGGGTGAAGGTAATGTGTTTACATTTAGATTCGTTTACCTTGATGCGCCATTTCTTACACCAGTGTTCAATCAGGAAGAGGTGCCTTTGTAAGTTTGCGGACGCTGTTTCAGGATCTGAGTTGGAAGAAAGGATAGCAGTGTCATCAGCGAAAGTTGCCAGGAGGGTATCGGGATGGACAGGAATATCAGCGGTAAAGAGAATGTAAAGGATGGGGCCCAAGACGCTGCCTTGAGGAACGCCAGCTTCAATTGAGTAACAGTCGGAGAATTCGGTGCCACAGCGAACTCGGAAGGAGCGGTCGGAAAGATAGAATCGGAGTACTAGGTATAAGGACTGTGGTAGGTGGATAGCTTGAAGAGTAATCCGGCGTGCCATACCCGGTCAAAAGCTTGCGCTATGTCCAGAAATGCACCCGAGCAATACTGCTTGCTTTCTAGGGTTGAGGATGTATGGTCAACAACTTGGAGTCCTTGTTGGACAGTGGAATGTTGGGAACGAAATCCGAATTGATGAGTAGGAAGGTTATAGGATTCAATTATAGGTAGGATTCGTTTCAGTAGGATCTTTTCAAAAATTTTTGAGAGGATTGGGAGTAGGCTAATTGGTCTATAGGATGCTGTATTGTTGGAAGGTTTGCCTGGTTTCAAGAAGAGGACGATGGTGGAATGTTTCCATAAAAGAGGGAAGTGGGTAGTTCGTAGGATGCAATTGTATATATATGTGAGAAATATGATGGCTTTAGATGGAAGTTGTCGAAGGATCTGTGGGGTTAGGAGGTCATATCCAGAAGATTTGCGAGGAGTTATTTTCCGTAAATGGTATTTGACCTCAGAGGGATTAATAGCTTTAGGTGGTAAGGAGTGTGGGATAGGTATTGAGAGGGATTCTTCTACTTTTATTGTGTGTCTGGGATGGGACCAAATTAAATAAATGAAAAATATAATGCAGCTTCTGCCGTTCCGATATGCTGCGTACACTTATTTATATGATAATAAATCGAAACATTTGTGGCACAGCTGGTGTTGGTTTGGTATTGCTACTGCTGAGGGAAAATAGTTTAGCGAGTGGGCCTTGCCCAGACGTCTGTCTTCTATTAATGATATAAATAAATTGATTTAGTGAAGTAAAACCTTATGAATACTCGGTTGCTTTCTACTTGAATTAAAAGAAAATTTTATCTCAAAATCTAAAAAAAAATATGCCTACAAAAATATTGGTACTTTTGGTTTATATAACTTCGTTATTTTGACGGGTTAGGGTTAGAGGTCTCGCCAAACGGCTCAATATTTATGTAGGCCACCTTTATTTTCGGTTTTGTGATGAAATTATTTAGGATTCAAGTGCAAATCAAATCAGTTTTAATAAATTTTTAGTACTCATACAAAATTTACCGATCCACAGATAGAAAATGCCCCATTTCGTAAATAAAAATTTAGATTCCGATATTCCATTTTATCCTATTAACCAAGTTTTAGACGGCTCTTAATAATTCGATAGTAAAAAACTCTGTACTTACCAAAAAGAATGTGTCAAGATTCATTTTCTTGGCCCACGGAAATGGAATATTGACGGCCCCAGGTGGGAATCGAATCCACGACCTTCAGAGCCTTGGAAGCAGGGAAACACGCCCTGACATGCTCTGCCATCACGGCCTCTATTGGCACAACTAGACTTAGGATTGTTACAAGGCATAAAATGTCAAATATTTTGTTGCATTTTATTTTATGAAATTACCGCGTACTAATATATATATATATATATATATATATATATATATATATATATAATGTCAACATAACATTTGTAATTAGACAGCTTTTGATTAAACTTCATGGATATAAAATTTTTCAGTCTTCACCTTATCACTATAGATGCTTGTAGTGCCATGATATTTTTGCCTTGAGTTCTTACAATTATATCGAACAGGTCTTTTTACTTTTAATGTTCGATATACTTAAACTTAAAATCTTTACTTGAAATTATTCATTCACTTGAGTCAATCATCTCGAGTTTTCTCCTAGTGTAATATTATTCGCAATAATTTATTTAGTTCCTTTTAATTAAAACATATTGTTTAGATAGATATTATGTAGATATTTAATCACATAAATATTTATGATGAGTAATATTTCAAACTTCATTCTTTCCAGAATATATCAATCTTTATAGTGAAAAATATATTTGTAAATTATGAGCGAAATTTATCAAACTAATTTTTAGTATTTTTTGATTAATAGAATGCCAAAATAAATAATATCATTTTTTGATGAGATAAAAAAAGAAAAATAACAACTCGTGAATTATAAAGTCAGATTATCTTGGTTCTATTAGTTGCCTGCTCAGTTGAGCGATAGTCCTAACTAATAACTATAGTCTAATACTGGCTATCTGGAAAGTAAATAATTAATATCTAATATTTTTCTTTGTCGCGAATTTTAATAAATCGAATCTCCAGTTATCTTAATACTCAAGGATTGCTAAATAATTGGGACAATTCGCTGCTATATTCAAGAACGATTTTTAACAAAAATCTAAATTAATAATAGGTCTTTAATGATTATTTCTTCGAAAATAACCAGATCTAAATGTGTTTTGGACGGGTGAAATAAAAAAATAATAAAATTTATATAGTAGATATTAACATAAAACTACTAAATATTTTTCATGAAACTATCTATGAATTTAAATCAGAAATTAATTTAATTTTTCAGCAGTCTTTAGAAATTAAGGAAAATGAACTTCAATATTATTATTATAGACGAAAGACAGAAATTTATATAGAGTGTACCGTAAGTAGAGAGAAATATTTAAAAAAATGAAAACAGACCACGAAAGCTAAAAAAAGTTTATGTAAACAATGATCCGATTTTGCGCAGAAAAGTAGAAAATTTCAGTTTTCTATATTATTTAATTAAGTAACGTTTTCTATTAATGATAAGTAAACAAACATTTAAATTAAGTAACTAAAACTTGCTTCACAGTAAACTGAATAAAATTTACTTCAAACGAAAGTAGAGATTGTCATTGGTAAAACCATTTAAAGAAGACTTTTGTGCAGCTTAACTAAGTTAAGTCCGTCTAAAAAAAAACATGTATTATTCAAGAATTTTTTTTATCATCCTCCAATCGTACCCTACTTTTAAGAAAACTTACATGTTTAATAAGCATTAAGCCTATATTAATTAAGTTTGAATTTATTGTGCAAACATTTTCGATTGCAAAAATATTATGAATGACTTAAATTGATATCGTAGGTGTCATGATATGTGATTTGATATTATGTCATCTAAAATTAAAAGTGTTCTCAGTAAAAATGGCTACAAAATTTTGAAAAGCTTTTTTTTTTATCTTGATCTGGGATGTATTGTAATAAATATTAATGCATAATTGCACGTTTTATTAACAAACAAGTTCAAAATAATGATTTTTCCTAATAAATGTCATCCAAAATGATTATGAAACTGTGTTCTTTACACAGATATTTACTATAGGAATTGATCCATGATGATAAGTGACCAATTAAATATTCCTAATCTTAATAAAACACTTACGTTTTTGTAAAAATAATTCAAACAATCTTGCAGTTTTTTTATTTGTTTTTTAACGTAAATATTTATTTAAAATATTTTTTGTCTAATTTTGAATATGAAGCAATTGTTCATCAATTAAATTAAATAATTCATTACTTAAATTGTTTTCTTTGTCGCTTCCTATTCAACAAAAAAGTTACGTAATAAAAAAAAAAAAAACTTAAATTTTCTACTTGTGGGTAAATGGTCGACTGTCGTGAATAATGAAGAAAAGAAGAGTTTGGGTGATCAGTCAAATAAGAATGAAAAAATAAATGATAATATTTATTTTGACATTTGCCGACGTTTCGACCTTAAGTTCAGGCCTTCATCAGGGCTAAGAAAAGAACCATATAACAAGGTATGAGAAACATAAGTAGCGTAGGTAAAAAAAAATTAAAGGAAAATGAAATTGTTAGAATAATGACAATAGTAAGAACTAGGAGATAAATAATACTAACCGTTACAAAGTGTGGAATGATGAAGTAAACATAATCAAAAAAGGTGACATAAGTATTAAAATAGAATCTTAGAATAAAATGTAAAACAGAAAAAAGGAATATGAAGTTATATAAGATAGTAAAATTAAGATATTGCGAATAGAATAGTTAGTAAAAGAGTAGAATAGAAAATTGAGATATTGTAAAGCCTATCAAGATGTACAGACAACGTATAATATAATAAAGAGTTAAAACAGAGAAAAGGAATGAAAGGAAGGAGGAAAGAAACTGAGAAGGATGAAGTAAGAAAGAGAAAAAATAAAACAAAACTGTCTCCAAAAGTGTTAACGGAGAAGTGAATATGGTAACAAGGGAGGGGGGAGAGAATGTCAAAATAAATATTATCATTTATTTTTGCCTATTATTTGACTGATCACCCCAACTATTCTTCTCTTCATAAATTTTCTACTATTCAGCGAGAAATCGAATCATTGCTTTTTGTTTTTAAAGTCTCTTATCACCCATTTAAAATTTTCTCTCTACTTAAAGGACACCCTATATATTGATAAACAGGTTGAATCTGGACTTGCCGTAGGTAGGTTATGAAGCTACTTATTAGGTTCCACTAGAGTTAGGTAAAAAAAAAATCACAAAAAAATCAATCTAGGAAATTGTGCGTGGAAAAACTGGAGGCGATCCGTGGGACCACCGCAACGGGCATCGCCATTTGTAAATGAACATCACGTTAGCGAACTACGCGATATATTCCGACCACGAAGGATCCCGTTCGCTCCTCGACCTGGGGCCAGCGGATTTGGAGGTCGTCACACCCACTCCCTCTCTGTACTGTCTTTTATTTTGTTTTAACGGCTTTTTTATTGCTGTTATATTATCTTATTGTCCTAGAATAAAACCTCGCCCACGTTGGAAGAGACCTCTATTGCCAATGGCTATTGTCTTGTACAAGGATATTTTTTTGTAAAATAAATAAAAATACGTTGTGATGTTTTCGTTCGAGCTTCAGGAATTATTTAATTAATTAAAGATGCTATATTAATTTCGTTTACAGCCTCAAATACTGAGATATAAATATTCATTCTTGGTCATAGAATTGCATTACCTATTTATTTTGATTCTTACTTTTCATTGAATGTTTTTGTTTTCTCTACTTATTTAGGTTCCTAGAAAACTTTTCACCGTTCAGTTTTAACTAATGCGAGAATAAAAGCTGTAATTATAATGATCAGATTAAAAAAACTGTCCTCATCAGAAAATATTAAAACTGTTATGTTACATGAAGTGAATTAATTTGGACGGGAAATAGTAACGAGGATAGAAGATCAACAATCAAGAAGGAGAAAAAAACTAAGGTGTGTGCTTTATACCATACGATAAAAGCGAGAACATTAACAACGAGAGATTAATAATATGAAATATAAATTATAAATAATAGCTCATAATAAAGAGGATGAAATGCTGAATATTTCGCTTACAGTATGCAGGTCCGATTTTTAGTTTCTGAGGTGTTTTAATCAATATATTCCATGAAATTTGTTATTACTTGACGTTCAACACTATTTTTTTTCCAATTTCGCCTCTCTTAGTATTAAGATATAAGTTTGAATAATTGCTCTTTACAAGGAGGATCAAATGATGAACATTTCCCTCCCTAAGAATTTACAGGTACGATTATTAGTTTCTGAAATATTTTAATACATATAAAAAAATACTTCAATTAGTCGACTCCAGCCGACTTCACCCGAGTGTTACCACTTCGGAAATATGACGGTTCAATTTAAGTCACTCTCCAAAAAAAGTGCAGAACAAGGTTTCACTTCAAGAAACAAACGAACAAGTTGAACGCTCAATGGTGCGATTGAATAAGAATATCGTTTCAAAACTGCCAAAAAAATATCCGGAGATCATGCAGTTAGCCTTAATTTATGTATAATTGTATGACATTGCTGTGGAACATAACCTGAAAATGATATTCAGATCGAAAGAACGTTATGTTTTATCCCTCAATTAATAGTAACAGCTGTCAAGAGAGTCTCCTGGCACCAATGTTCATCCATGGCTAAGGGGAGATAAGAACACTGTGCGTTTCTCACTCAGCTACCCGCCACTTTTCCTTGTCCAATTTTTTTTTTTTTACTTCCAATTTTTTGATATATCTAAATATATTCTCTAAAGAACTACTGATCGTCTAAGGGGTACTGAATTTATTGGACTAACACGGGGTAAAACAATCATGAACACTTATGTTCTTCATGGTTCCGGACATTCAATATAGGGCTACGAAAAACATGTTCGATGATACCCATAAAAGGAAAAGTTACGGGATTGATAAACATCGTTTCTTGCTTCTAAATCAATCGTCTCACTAAAATTCATTTAACGTAGTGATGGGATCCAAATAAATATATATGATATATATATATATAAATGATAACGATTTTTTTCGATTACGCTTAAATATTAGACTCAACAACATTTCGCAACACTGTTCAAATTCAATTCTTACAAATACTGATCAAACATTATATTCAAAAGACTATGTTTTTCCTTTGGTTGAATTTTGTGTGTATTGCCTCCCCTCTCCTCACAACTGCCGCTCTCAAACGCATTGCATCGGTTCCATCGTATTTATCTAAGCCATAGTATGGTATATCTTTTTTCCATTTTACACCAAACAGCACAGTAGGATAGTTGGATCGGTATCCAACACAGCAAATAAGATAATTTTAATTAATTATAAATCCGATGTTGTTAGCCAACTTAATTTAATTTTTTTTAATTCAATTAAAATTTCAATTCAAAATTAAAATTGTATTTTAAGTTGCTATAGGAAGCATTTCAGTTAAATCCTGCTTGTGAAGTACAAACTTCACATAAAGAACCCATTATTTTCATGTTAATTATTATTATAGATAAATATAAATGGTTAATCGTTAATATAAAAATAAATTATGCATTTCATTATTTTAATATGAAGGTGCTACCTAATCTACTTTCTTTTCAGAAACCTCTAATATAAAAATCTGAAATAAACTTTAGAATTTCGTTTGTTTGTTTTTTATCAAAAAGAAGGAACTTAAAATAGACAGAGAACGCATCAAGCAATTTCATTTAATTGTTATATCATGTGTTGATTATTCCAACTATGTGATCAATCAATTAAGGTTCGTTTAGGACCGTCCTGACTGACTAAATGACTGATGGTCTTGTTTCTGTGATAGATGGTTTATATTAAGAGCGGTTTGAAACAGTACTTTTTATTGATATGAGCTTGCTATTTTTCTTTAGTTTTGGATTTAATGTGAATCAACTAAAAGTTTTTAAGCCTACTGGAAAAAATAATTGTGCATTATCACAATTTATAATTGTACCCATACTTCTTTCCTAAAAATGTAGATCTTTTGATACCTTAACCTTTGATACAACAGCCTTCTTTGTCGGTGCTTTTCTTGACCTATTACTTTCCAGTTTTCTTCATGCAGCTCTAAAGCACCAATGTTGATTCGATCAATCCATCAGGTTTTTGCCATTTCACATGGTATCTTGTCCATTCTTGAGTCACTCATTGTTGTGTAGAGGTCTTCTGTATTTTCGAGTGTAATGTTCCGGTAATCTTAGTCCCCGTGCATTCATATCGTGAGATATTGATTGACCAGTTTCTATAAGCATTTCTTTATTGGCATTTCTCCTCCACTCGATAGTAATCCCAGGTCGCTTCGGTTATCCTGTGAAGGATGTTTGCCTTAATATTTCTATCTATGTTTGATAGATTCGAGCTCTTTTGTTCTCTCCTTTCTCGCCTTTTAAACTATACGGTGTTTTCTAGGGGCCAGAGATAAGGGCAGTGAATTCATGCCTGATTTAATCTCGGGAACTAGTAATTATTTTATTATATTAGTCTTTTTCTTTAGATTTTTAGTCAATCAGGTTGTCGGCTAACGATATTTCTCTGTACTTTTTTTTTTACTGTTCTTTCCAAACTCGCCTTTTAGGCTGCACGGGATTTTTCCGGGCCGGCGGGGGAGAGCGGGGAATTTAAAATCTCCTCTGGCACCGGGGCGCGAACTCTTACTTTTTTCCAATATCAAAAATTGGTTATCTGGTTGAACTTGGTGGTGACTCGCGGTGATGTGCACACACGTAAGCCCATTCGGCCACTCCGCCCCCCTATTTTTTGTACTTATTATAAGCTCGTTTATTTCCAACCGTTGGTCATTCATGCGGATATGAGGTATTGAATTTTTCTACTCTACTATACAATTTTTCTTCTACTCAAACTCTGTTGTTTCAGTGGAATTTTCGCTTGCTATCAAATATATTTTATTTTATCTTAGTTATTGACCGTTTTACTCTAATTCTCTTATCATACTCACAGAGAGTTTACCAATGTCCTATCGATTACTTCATAGTACATAAATAAACACATATACATTATGTAAATGGCGTTTCGGAGAAATCTTAGAAACCAAAATACTTTACGCATAGATAAAACTTTACTACTTGCTACAATTCAATGATCCATACATTATGTTAAAAGATCAAGGAGCCATCCTCTTTAACGAGTTCTAAGAACATTGTAGAAAAGAAAAGATTACAGTAATACAGATTTGAGTGATAGCATTAATATTATCAAATATATGGATATATGTGTGTGTGGGAGTGTTAGATCATTGACACATAATTATTAGTGGTGTAAGTGAAATAGCAATTTTTTTCGAAGGTACGCCTTTTTATATTATTATAGGAACCCTTGGTCTTTTAAAATTAGTATATATCTCCAGATGGGGGAAGAACAGGCTCATGACGACATTTTTACTTCATATCATACGCCGATAAGTCAAGACACCGTTTGGCCTCACCTATTATACTATTATCCTAGACATCACAAACATTGAACCACAACATGGTAACACTCCATACTCGGGATAGTTAATCCCGGACCAGCCCAGAAGATACTCTGAGACAAGGGACCGTCGGGAAAGAGTGATAGGTAAACATCTCCTTTCTGATCTTGACCTGTTTGGCGTCACTATATATAGTCCGCTTATCAAAACATCACGCTGTTTGTACAGCCCTAACCTTATTCTAGGGCAAGGCAAATTTTATTATATCATATTTCCTGAAAATATTTCTTAATAAATTCAAGAGTAAAACTGTGCTATTTATTCATTGTTTTATCTTAGTTAAAGATTATGCAAATCAATGACTTAGGTAATTACAATTTTAATATGTTGAAAAGTGGATACTCTAAAATATCAATGAGAACAATAATTGAGATTTAGTTAATAATTGAAATTTAGCGCCTCAAATAGCAGGAAAAAATAAATAAGTATACCATTACAGTTTACGTTTCAATGTTTTTAAGTGTACAATCTCTATTTAGTTAATAATTTTAAGGATATTGGAGTGAGAAGCGCTATCTCTGATCAGGATAAAAAGTCTTATATGTTATATGATACCTGAATTACAGAAACATTAATTGGACTTTTTTTTTTTCCTCTCATTTATTTACAAATGTATAAACGCGATATAAAGCCTATCCTATATACATTTCCTATTGAATTTCATTTTATCAAAAATCTTCATAGAAGAAAACTTTTTTAGGAATCATGAATTTTTATTGGAAAAAATATTCTATATAACAAATAAAATTTCTGTGTACAACAAATAAAATATCAATTTAGAGTTTTTTTTATTGTTGACATGGCTTATAAAAAAAAGTTATTGAACGGGAAAGAAAAATGCTACCGATGATAAATAACTGCTTGCTTGACAAAGAAAATGTGACGTTACGACTAAGCTTATATATAAAACAATACAAAATAAATAACGAAGGCATGCTTGCAGAAAGCGTTTGTTCTTTATTTATTTATAATTTGTTCTCTCATTCAGTCAGTTTGGGGATATTCAGGGTCAGTATACTAGGTCGACCAGTAGCAGGTCTGCCATTCAAAATTATGCAAATATTATTTTAGCTGTCATTCATGACCCGCTTTGTTGTCAAGGACTATACCCTACAGTGTTGGCTATTGAACTTGCTCGATCTATATTTATACCCATACAGACTCAGGTTGCATAATTCACAATATCAGGCTATGAGAAAATATTGTTTTCTTACCTAAAATATTTTATTAAATAAAAGACTGAAATTATCAATTCTTTAACAGACAATAAATCGATTATATTTTGCAGTGCATATCGATCTACCATTTTGTGCCACTAACCCAGGATAAAAATACAACAACCTAGCTCACACGGCTATTAGGTCCGACTTTTAGATGCCAGAGAATAAATTGTTAAACTATTAGGTTTACACGACGACAGCTCCAATAACAAAATAATGACCGAAAAACTATCAGAAAAAAAGTAAGAATTGTTTTCATATTGTAGAAAACTGCGCTTTATTTACTATTTGTGCCAAAAATTACAAAACTGTTTTTCTTTTTATCGTGCATTGTTTTCAAGTTTCGTATGCATCAAAAGAATATTTTTGTGAAGGTTAAAAAAAAAAAATTTAACTTTCTGAAATTGGATTCTCTTCTTTTGATATAACTATCTTACAACTGTGTTATAACTATCTTACCCTCAAATGTGATCTTTATTTTCTTGCGTAGCACAGTGGGCTGTCCGAGCTAAGTCTAGCTTGACAAAAGTGAATACGAAAGAATCAATTGCTAATTTTTTTTTTCGAATTTGATTCTACTTGATTATAAAAAGGAAATTTAATTTCTAGAATGTTTTTATACCACTTAAAAAATCAATTTTATAAGTTAATTTACACCTTAAACTAAAAATAGACATTTAAATTAAAAAATAAATTATTATATATAATTAATTCGAACAATAGTCGATGCTCCTTTCTATGTAACCAACAAAACCCTACATCATGACCTCAACGTCCCATTTGTCCTAGACCTTATCCCAGAAAAATTCTCCAAATTTCACCAGAACCTTACGTACCACCCAAATCCTCTTGCACAATCCCTTTCAAGCAATTCCCATCCCTATAATCCTCCAAGAAGGTTGAAACGGCAGTGGCCTCGCGACCTTTTGTAGATTGTATATATTGGAGTTCTGGCAATGGCCAGATTCTCCACTCAAGACATGAGTGTATGTGGCTAAAGTGCTCTCGATCAATCTCCACTGGCTTTAGTACCAGTGGCGCGGTTGAGAGAGTAGCGCAGAATTCTCCTGGAGTTCCCTCGCCTGATTGTATATAGGTATGTATGTATTTTTTTTGCTTAATTTTAATTTTCTTATATTTTAGGTTATTTTATTTCATTGTCTGTTGTATATACTTTAGATTATTATTTTGTTTCTATTTATTTTATTTTATTTTTGTACATATAGTGTGAATTTCATCCTACCTCACTATAACCAATGTCCAAGATACAGATTGTTGTAATAAAAAAAAAATAAAAAAATATATATATATATATATATATATATATATATATATATATATATAAATATATATATATATACAAATATATATTACAAAGTCATTATTCTTATTGAAATCGTTTAACAGATACATACCTTTGTAGGTTGAAAAGAAATCTCTGGAAGTAAGTGAACAATTCTCAATCATGTTAAAAAGGCAAGAACAAAATAACTTCAAACTTTCTTAGTGATTTGAAAAATGATACCTACATATTTTAAATGAATAAGTTTTTATTACTTATTCATGTTTTTTTATTTTATACTTATTTTAAATGTTTTTTTATTAAACATTGAAAATTTATTTTCATAAAATAATCCACGGTAATAGTATATTGCCAATCTTCTTTGCAATGTTCGTCACGTTTTCAAGTAGCATTTTCTACAAGCAGACAAAGATATTCCTTACCATTTTCGTGGACAAAGACGAATGTTCCTCCTAAGAATGATGAGTATAGGGTTGACCTGGACGTCGTGAAAGGTATGCAGTCTCAACACCTTCCTTGTAGTTCTTAGATTGGCCTTTGAATCCTTTCTTTGGGATGATTACACTTCGTATTGATGCAGTCGTCCCCGAGCAAAAGCTATTGACTATTATCAGCCGGTATGGGAATAAAATATCAACATTTCCTATTTGAGAAGGTGGAATATATAACATAACTTATTTAACTATGCTAATTGTTTTATGGTTCATCGTTTATATGTTTTCATAAACCTCATACGCTGTTTTACGAATGTAATCAGCTCAGTGAAATCAGTGGCTAAAACTAGACAGTATAAAGTGCTATATGAGAGTGAGCCTCATAAATCATATGATACGTGGCTTTCCGCTTTTCTAAGATAAGTGGAGGAACCAGAAACTGCATTTAGGAGTATATACTGTATATAATATATTTCTACTATACGTATTTATGTTTCCATCGTTTCCTCAACGAAACGAATCTACTTACAAATAAAGTAATTTAAATTATTGTTTATAAAATACTATACTACTAATAAAGTGGTATTAGTATATAGAATATTAATAATGAATTATTTTATATGAGTAATAAAGGCTAGATTCTATAAATTGTCATATACTAGATTGATTCATAGTTAATATCAGATTTCTTATACAAAGGTATCTTTCTATCAATTGATTTAAATGGTTACATGCATGAAAAAGCTATAAAAAAAAATTAAAAGCTTTATTTGTGATTGTCACATTATATATTGACCAGGAAGATGTTCTAATAGATACTGTTCATCTTCGTGCCTAAAATTTCATTTTCTAACATAAAAACTAATCTGCTAATTGTCACTTTCGTGGCAGATGCAGATGAAGATAAAAAAAAACTAAGGTGTGTGCTTTAGATCACACGATAGAAGCGAAAACAACAACAAGGCGAGATTAATAATATGAAATATAAATTATTAATAATAGCTCATTATTAAATTAATCAAATACTGAACATTTCTCTCGCTTACAGTATGCAGGTCTGATTTTTAGCTTCTGAGATATTTTAATTGTATTGTATCTGAGTATTTTCAATTATTTTGATTACACCTGTTATTGGTAAATACATTTTCTTCATCAAAACATATCAAACAATATTTACCAATTGTCTATTTTATTTGTTCTTTCAAGCATTTGATTCACCTCCATTGAGCTGTTTACGTTATTGTTGCTATCTAATTTTAGGTTATTGAGTGTGGAATTGAGATATTTAACCAATTTTTTAAGTTCCCCCATTGAAATGACTAACGATAGGACTAAGTGGAGCGCTACTTTTATGTAACTTTACTCATCCAGTTATTCTAGTTAGGGTTAATTTCGTTAAGTAAGAAATTTTTTTTAGTTAATAAAAAAGGTCTATTGCATAAAATATAGACATCAAAAATGTTCTTGATAATTTATAATTTATTTATTTAAATTAGTGATATTTACTAGTTTATGATATATCCAACGACTGTACAGTATTTATGTGAAAATCTCCAGTTATTAGGAAGATTATGTAATGTTATATTATTATATATTTTCCATTATGCCTAAGATTTCCTGATATTATTATCATTTATGTTATTCCTCTTCTTATTTTTTATATATTGTTAATAATGTAGTCGAAATAAAATTTAAATGTCATAATAATATTAGCATTCGTACTGTATATTATCATTTGGGTTTTGACACTGTCTTTTTCCCTCTCCTACTCTCTAACACGGTGTTGGGTTAAGATATAATTTTAAATAATAGCTAATTACAAAAAAGACTAAATGCTTAACATTTCCTTCTCTTACAATCTACATGCAAAATTTTTAGTATCTGAAATATTTTAATCTATATATTCAAATAAACTCGTTATCATTTGGTTTTCGAAACTATTTTTTTCCTTTTCGCCTCTCTAACACGCCGTCGCGTTAAGACACAATTTTTTAATTATTATAGCTTATTACACAGAGGATGAAATGCTGAAAATTTCCCTTGCTAATAACGCACGATTATTAGTTTATGAAATATTTAATGCATATACAAAAATGGCTCAATTAATCGAATCCAGCCTACTTCACCCGAGCGTTACCACTTCGGAAATCTGACGGCTCCATTTAATTCACTCTGCACAAAAAGTTCAAAACGCCCCTAAAGAAGTTTTCTCTTCAAAAAATTATAACTTCATTGAAAATATTGTATTGAGGATGCTGTTATGGGCATCAACAATTATATTATTTTATATATTGCCACTACAGACTTACATAAGTAGCTTTTGAATTAATTTCATGACTTAACTAATGGTAGGAATATTATTGATTCTTAGTTACTTCTCTCTGGTGCTCTGTTCTCTGGTACAGCGATTTTCATCAAGATGTATCTTCTGGAAACATTTCTAAAAAGGAATCTTTCTTCACTCGACCAACTTTTTCAACAGAATCCTTCAACCTGATTACTCTTCTTCAAAGAACTCTAGAACCCTAATATACTCCTTGTTTATTTTCCAAAACAGTTACATTTCAACTTTTCCTCATTTCTTTTCTAGGCTTTCATACTAGTTGAATATTTATTCCAAGGCTAGTATGCTCCGTTTACCATTTATTCTGGATAAAAACATTTTTGGAACTCTTCTTTGAAATATGTTGTTGTCTTTATGGCACCCTAAACGGATTGTAATGTAGCCCACCCAGGTAAACGGACTCACTTCCAAGCTCTGCATCTAGTCCATGTTTACCAGCAATATTTAATTTTTTCTGCACTAATCTCACTCTATTTATTTTTAATTCATGCTATACATTTCAATTCTCACTTTAGTACCTCGATACTTGGTACAAGGATAAATAATATTTTCATTTCATTATGGACTATATTTTCGCTTGGTAAATAATTTATTGGTGACTTCATATCAAGGGAAAAGCACTAACCATACGGTTCAAATTGTTTTTTTCTCTTGTTTTATTTATTTGAAATATTAATTGTGTCCTTAGTGTGCAGCGAAATTCTTTTTCGCTATGTAATTTTTATTATAGAGCTTTTAAGATTTTTATAACTTTGAGAATAATAAAAAAGGAATCAGATTTCAGAATGGAACTAAACTTTGTTCAAACAGAAGTATATTTTTTTAAAACCTTTGTTAAACTTTTTTTTTCTTAATAATACAATCAAACTCATCATTATTCGAAAATATCATTTGGCTATTCCCAAGACCCTATCCTCCATCAATAGAAGTCAAATCTGCGTCATCGACTCGGGGTTGATAGGCGAGGGTAAACATCGTGGCTTATAGACCATTCACAGAACTGTTAATTACAATCTGACAGGCGTCGATAATCTCTTGATTATGTTTGAACTTGCAATTAAGGTTGGAAATGTTTATTTAGTACGGTTGTTTATTTTTATTCTTATAACGAATCCGTTAATGATTTAAGAAATATTATTAAGTACCTTCAAATCACTCATGATACATAAGTTTTCTTCAACAATATTACATCAATGAAGCTATGCATTTCGAGAACTTTTAAACTAAAAATGTACTATAAAGGATATGATAATTAAGGATTGTTTATAAAAATTCTAAACATTAATTAATATTTTAAATAAAATAAAATATTAAATTTTAAAAAATTAATTAATTATTTTTTATTTGAGATTAGGGTAATATCTTGGATAAATGAGATTTTTTTAAATAAATAAATCTCAACTGTTTTACTTTTTTTAAAAATTAAAATACAATGAAAACTTAAAAAAACATTCTAGAGTGGAGAATGAGATCATAGGTGTGGGGTAGCAGTTATTAATTATCAGAAACACGTCGTTTGCGTACAGTTTTATTATTCCAACGATGTAGGAAGTAGCTATATGCAATTCGTGTGTTATTGAACGTTGAGTAAGAGAAGCAAATTGATGCTGAGGTGTAATAGATCAACCAATATTTTGTTTATAAAATTTAGAAGAAATTTTTAAAGCACTTGAAAAAGATACTATGGGGTCTCTAAGATGAGGGTTTGAATATACAGTGTACATCTTCGTCACTTTTGTTTATCATTTTGATATGTGAGTATTTAGTTATTCTTGATATTCAAATATTTAGTTCTCATTAATATATTAATTAGTTGTCCTTAATTTAGTTATTTGTATTCGATCTCCTTGTATTGGACCTATATGTAGTATTAGGTTAAATGGAATCTAATGTGTGTGTAGCCGGCCTATGTTTGAACCTGGTATACAGTTGATTGAATTAGCCTTACGAAGCGAGAATAGGCTAAACCATCCAGGCACAGAACACCGCCTCATCGATCCTTCTCCAACGAGCTATTTTCCCATCTAACTTTATTTAATTAATAATCTAACTTAAATAATTTATCTAAATTTCTATGTATGTGTTCTTTCTTGTATTATATTACTTATTTATTATATGTGATAGACAAAAATGGCAAAAAATTATTGTATTACAAATACCCTTCTTATCTATGTTTTAAACCATGTTAATTGAATGACAAATTTGGATTTGAATATTAAGAAAATCAACATGATAATCATAATATTAACAAAAAAAGAGGAATGTAAAATAAAAACTTTATGCGTTTTTTTTTTCTATATAACTAATTTATTTAGTAATATAATGTTATTTTATAATATAGACAATGGTTATAGTGAAAAAATAGTTCATTCACAACATATTTCAAGAAAACGTAAATAAATAAGATAAAATAAAATAAACTTTTTTTTTTAACTTTTATTATGATATTTACAACTGTATTAGTATGAATACATCAAGTAAATGTGTACATAGGAATATTATCACATGAAGTACGCTTGTTGAAAAACTACCCATAGGTAGCACTCTAAACTAAACTTAAAGATACAAACCAATATACAATCAGCAAAGGAACTCCGACGGAAAACTAGGACTCTAGGAGATCTCTCTCCGCCGCGTCACTGGTCTAAAAGCCAGTTGAGGTTCAGCGAGCACAGTATAGCCACATTTGTACGTTTTGAATGGAGAATATGGCCGTTACCGGAACTACAATATGTAAATGTTAACAAAAAGGACTCGGGGTCACTGTAGTTACAATATTTCAGAAGGATTGTAGGGATAAGTAGAGCTAGATTTGAATATAGGGATTGTGAATATATAAGGTCCCGGTTAAATTAGAGAATTGTTTCTGGGACAACATTTATAGATGCATGGAATTGGACATTTTTTATAATTTTATACACTTTATACTGGAAGGATTGGATATGTTCTATACAAGAAAATATGACAGACCCCCATAGTTCAAGTTTTCGTTTAATACATATATTCAACAAAAATCTTAAATTAAATTTATACCGCCTTAATAGAAAACAGAAAAAGTACATATTAAAATGTTAAAATGGAAAAGAAAGACTTATGTATTGGAAATCACAGTTGTTTCGGACGACTTATTTTTTTTTTTTTTTTTTTTTTTTTAATTTCTTTATTGAGTATTATAACAATCTGTCTGTTGGACATTGGTTATAGTGAGGTAGGATGACATTCACACCATATGTACAAAAAAATAAAATAAATAGAACAAAATAATAATCAAAAGTATATACAATAGACAATAAAATAAAATAACCTAAAAAATCAGTCGTGCTTCAGCTGTCGTCGGGTTCACATCGCGGATGGTGCTTTTTGAAGTTGCGGCATCTCTGAAGTTAGGATTAACTATAGCTCCTTGTGTAGCAGCCGCCGCCTCGTGTCTGGTTTCCAGGGACAGATAAGCTTGCTATTTTTCCTACCTACTTTTCAAATATTTCTTAACTTACTTATTCAATAATCTTATTAATTGTTTATTTAAATCATTTCATTTCCGTAATATTCTTAGTTTAGTGACTTATATTCTATATTATATAATTACATATTTTTATATTTTTTAAATTTACCTATTAGTATTAAGTTAGCTTGTAATAGTTAATTGAAATGTAGTTTAGGGTTATTTAATTTATACTAATCTAAAACTAATACTTCTCCTCTACTATCATTTTATAAACATTTTTATTCTATATATCCTTTATTAATTTTCTGTCTTTCTTATATTGTAATATGGAGGTACCTCCTGGTCCTCCCGATCTATCTACCGTCCTAACCAAAAAGAGAAAATGGGCTCGCCCTAAAATTAAATTCCCTCCGGACAAAATCATTCCGCAAATCACAGATACAACTCCAACATATCTTGTTGCTAAACGATCCGATCAAGAAGACTTTAAAAAAACCTCTCCATTTTTTATTCAAAAGGTGATCGCTCAGTTAGCAGGTGATGTTAAAGCAGTAAAAAAGTTAAGAGACGGTTGTTTATTGATACAAACACTCAATGGACAACAATCAAACAGACTTTTATCCGTTACAGACTTTGGAGGCCAAATGAAAGTTGAAATAACACCGCATAAAACTTTGAACTATAGTAAGGGCGTTATCCGTTGCTATGACTTCCAATACATGGACATACAGGAAATAAAGAACGAATTAACTCCGGTAATAAAAGATATTGTCAGGATAAAATCAAAACGGAATGGTAATGAAATACTTACACATAACTATATAGTTACCTTTCCAACACCTTTACCTCCAGAAACATTACAAATTGGATACGAAACAGTTAGAGTACAGCCTTACGTACCGAATCCGTTACGATGTTTTAACTGCCTAGGATTCTCTCATCCGACATCACAATGCAAAAAAGAATCAGTATGCGTACAATGCGGCCAGGGAAGACATGGAGAAAATATAAGGTGTAATTTGCCGGCTAAATGCATAAATTGCAATGGTCCTCATAATGCCCTAGACCGGTCATGTACCGAGTTTAAAATACAAAAGGAAATAAAAGCCATACAAATCAATAATAAAATATCACTTTACGAAGCAAAAAACATGTATAGAGAAAAAAATCCCATCCAGTTAAATAAAACATTCGCGGAAATAGCAAAAAATCAAAATAATACAAACAGAAAAGTAGATGTTGCCACTCAGGCTAATATTCTGTACTCTTTCTCAGTTACTTCAACAAACTCACAGATAAATAAACCCAATGAGATTATCTCTCCTGATGTCCAGGCCACACCAGCTATCTCTGATCGAGAGACTGCTCGACCACAGTCAACCGAAGTTGGCAGCCCCGCGGCTACCCAGACTGCTCCCCTCCTCCCCTCCTCTTCTTCCCACTCATCTACCCTCCCTGCCTCTACTTCCTCTCTCTCCTCTAATCTCTCCTCCTCCTCTTCGTCTTTCCCTTCTGCTCCTCTCCCCAACTCTTCCTCCCTCTCTTCTCCTACCCTCTCCACCTCCCTTCCAAATCTCCAATCCCCCAATCCCGATCTCGCTACACCACCAGACGATAAATCTGCTGAAAATGCTGTAGATGGGGAAGGATATACCCTACAAAAGAAAAAAGGAAGACCCCGAAAAAAATCCCCAAATAAAACAAATAATAAATAAAATAGCCGACAACTAAATTACAAATATCATCTTCAAATATGTTAATATATGTTTTTTCCATTCTATACCGTAACTAAATCATGACCCTAATCCAGTGGAATTGCAATGGTATTAAAAGTCACTTCAACGATTTGAAGCTAATAATGGAAGATGAAGATCCTTTTTGTATATGCCTCCAAGAAACGCACCTAAAGCCTTCAAACCAATTCACCCTTAAAGGCTTCAATATCTATAGGACAGATTGTGATCCAGATTACGAGCGAGCGTGTAGAGGCGTAGCCATAGCCGTAAAAGATACCGTTTATTCCCACCCAGTAGAAATAGATTCCCCACTTCAAGTAATAGCTGTTACAGTTCATTTAAACACAACATTCACAATTTGCAACATTTATCTCCCCCAAGACAATACTATAGAGACAGAACACCTTCTCCATATTCATAGGCAGTTGACAAAGCCAATTTTGTACACTGGAGATTTCAATGGCCACAACCCATTATGGGGCTCACAAGACACAAATCCTAGAGGTCGCATTATAGAAACTTTCTTAGATTTAACGAATACTCTGTTACTAAACTCCGGCGAAGCAACATACGTAAGTTCTAGCTTTGGTACATTTTCATCCATTGATCTCTCTTTATGCACTTACTCACTGATTGATAATATAGAATGGACAGTTCTACCAGAGCCTTATGGAAGTGACCATTTCCCAATTCGTCTAAAATTCAGAAGTGCAAACTGCAATAATTACAGCGTCCCTCGTTGGCTATTAGAAAAAGCAGATTGGTCACTATTCACGTCTTTAGCTGTCCCACCTCAAAATCACCCTAACAGTATGAATGTAGATGATGGGTGTAAATCTATAACTGAGACAATAGTTACGGCAGCAGAGTTCTCAATCCCTAAAACCAAAGGCCATTACAAAAGGACACCTGTCCCCTGGTTCGATAGTGATTGCAAGAAAGCCATACAACTTCGGAGAAATGCATTTAAGACATTTAAGAAAAATATGAATCAGGTTAATCACATTGAATATAAAAAACAAAGAGCTGTTTGCAGAAGAATTATAAATGACAAGAAAAAAGAATCATGGAAATCATTTGTTGAGTCCATTAACTCGTCTACCCCCTGCAACGTTGTATGGAACAAAATAAGGAAGATAAGAGGAACCAGTTCTTCCTACAAATATACTCTGATATGCGATGGAAAACTATGCGATAACCCAGACATTGTTGGAAGAACATTTGCCGAATATTACTCAGAAGTTTACACAACGACTTCTAGAAATAATATGGCTCAAGATCTAAACTTCTCTGACGATAATGCATATCAAGATTACAACATTCCATTCAGCATGTGGGAACTCCAATCAATACTCCAAACTGTCAAAGGATCTTCACCAGGACCAGATAATGTACACTACTCCATGATACAACATCTTCCGAAAAATACACTGAACTGGCTTTTAAATTTTTACAATCATATTTGGCTTAGCGGTAACTTTCCTAGCAGCTGGAACGACTCTATAGTTGTCCCAATATTGAAGGGTAGTCAAGATAAACGTCATCCATCCAGCTACCGACCAATATTTTTAACCAGCTGTCTATGCAAAGTAATGGAACGAATGGTAAACAAGAGACTCACATGGATCCTAGAAAAATATCATCTCATCCAAAACTTCCAATGTGGTTTTCGCAAAGGCAGATCAACTGTAGACCTCCTGGTTCAAATGGAAGCCGAATTACAGTATGCATTCATCCAAGAGGAGCAAGCTATTGCAGTTTACTTCGATATGAAAAAAGCCTTCGATAAAACTGACAAATTTGCTATCCTAAACAAAATACACTCGCTAGGATTCAGAGGTAACTTACCAAAATTTATTCAAGGATTCCTTTCTAGTCGCTGCTTTCGCGTCCGTATAGGGAAACTGTTATCCAAGCAATGTAGACAAGTGAGTGGAGTACCACAAGGATGCGTTTTAAGTACAACACTTTTCGCACTGGCGGTTAGTGACTTGGGAAAAAATCTTCCACGCGGAATCAAAGTAATGCTCTTTGTCGACGATCTTGCTATTCTATACAGAGCGAAAGATGTCCTATCTGTAAAAGATAAGCTCCAAGAAGCACTGAATCGTATTGATGGCTGGTCGAAATCATCGGGACTTTGTTTCTCTTCTGAAAAAACTAAATGTATTCACTATAGCAGAAAACGAAATACTCCACAATCGCCAGAACTTCTCTTAGGTGACGCCATCTTACCATATGTCAACACCTGCAGATTCTTGGGATTATTATTTGATAAACGTCTATCCTGGGAACACCACATAAAATCACTCAAAGATACATGTACTAAAAAACTTCAGCTTCTGAGAATACTTAGTGGAACTAACTGGGGAGCAGACAGAACTACCATGATTAAAGTATACCAAGCTCTGATCGGCGCAAAAATAGATTATGGTAGTTTTGTCTACGGTTCTGCCCGAAAAAATGCTCTAGCCAAGCTCGACTCCGTGCACCACACTGGAATACGCCTTGCAACTGGAGCCTTTAGAACAAGCCCAACCCTGAGCATTTGTGTCGAATCTGGCCTTATACCACTGCACTTTAGAAGACAGAAACTTGCAATAAACTATATTACTAAATTATACCCGCAAACTTCACACCCCTCCCATAAATATGTTTTTCAATCTAAATTCTCAAAAAGATTTAAAGAAAAAAGGAATACCACATTACCATTGGCAGAAAGAATGTCTCTTATTATAAATAAACTAAAACAAATAACATTACATGAAATAGAAAAAGAAACAGCCCCTTGGACCTATATACAACCTAAATTAAATCTCCAACTCACCCAATTCACCAAAGATACTACATTACCTGCAGATTACAAAGAAAAATTCCAAAAAATAATCATCACGTTACCTGAACATCTTCTAATATTCACCGACGGATCCAAATCAGATACATCTACTGCTTCAGCCTTTGTCACTCCTGATACTACCTACAAATATAAATTACACCATCTTTGTAGTGTTTACACAGCAGAGATTAACGCCGTAGCAATGAGTCTCCGATACGTCATGAAGAAGCCAGTTGCAAATGTGGTTGTTGTATCGGATTCCCTAAGTACCCTGAAAGCTATGAATAACATGTATCCAGACCATCCAGGGATACACTGCATTCTAAGTCTTATAAAAATGCTTCATGGAGTTGGAACAACGGCACATTTTATCTGGTCGCCTGGCCATATAGGAATTAAAGGAAATGAAATGGCTGATAGAGCAGCAAAGGAAGCTCTTACTCTTCCAGGCCGCGGTAAAGTTTTTTTGACACCATCTGAACTTGCACGACCTCTGAGAGAAACCATATTCCAAGAATGGCAAAGACGGTGGGACATCAGCGCACCTAGCAAATTAAAAACAATAAAGAAAGAGGTGCAACCGTGGACCAGCTCCAGACGCAGCAGTCGTAGAGAAGAGGTCGTCCTCACGCGGCTGAGGATCGGACATACTAGACTGACTCACCTCCACCTCATAACAAAAGATTCTATCCCCCGATGTCAAAAGTGTAACCAATCACTAACTGTAAAACATATTTTGGAAGAATGCCCTTTTTACACCGCAAGATTAAAAGATTTTGGAATACCCCAGAATATATCAGCATCCCTGGGAAATCAAGAAGAAATGGTTACCAAAGTCATCAAGTTTATGGATAGTGAAAGACTTAAAAAACACATTTGACAGGCTTTTATTTATTTATTTATTTTTATTATTTTTTTTAATTTATTTATTTAATTTTATTTATTTTTTTATTTATTTATTTATTTTATTGATTCTACTGCTATTTTTTAAAGTTTATTTATTTATACATTTTTTATACATCTTATTACCTATAAATGTCTATTATTATCCTTA
Organism: Nezara viridula; assembly: GCA_928085145.1. Taxonomy (NCBI): domain Eukaryota; kingdom Metazoa; phylum Arthropoda; class Insecta; order Hemiptera; family Pentatomidae; genus Nezara; species Nezara viridula. Next base: position 178,838,424 of record OV725077.1, read on the forward strand.
TTTATTTATTTTATTCTATCAATCCATTTCTTTATTTATTTTATTTTATTTTATTTATTTATTTATTTTTTTATTTATTTTATTTTATTTTATTTTATTTTTTTGTATCAATCATCCAAATAGTATTAAATGATGTTATTTAGTTGATCGGGCGCTTATGACCTGGATGTTTTGCGCCTAGACATCGAAACAAACAAACAAACAAACCTAAAAAATAAGAAAATTAAAACTAAGGAAAAAAAAAAAAAAATACATGCATACCTATATACAATCAGGCGAGGGAACTCCAGGAGAACCCTGCGCTACTCTCCCAACCGCGTCACTGGTACTAAAGCCAGCGGAGATTGGTCGAGAGCACTTTAGCCACATACACACATGTCTTGAGTGAAGAATCTGGCCATTGCCAGAACTCCAATTTTTATAATCTACAAAAGGTCGCTAGGCCACTGCCGTTTCAACCTTCTTGGAGGATTATAGGGATGGGAGATGCTTGATAGGGATTGTGCAAGAGGATTTGGGTGGTAAGTAAGGTTCTGGTGAAATTTGGAGAATTTTTCTGGGATAAGGTCTAGGACAAATGGGATGTTAAGGTCATGATGTAGGGTTTTGTTGGATACATAGAAAGGAGCATCGACTATTGTTCGAAGGACTTTAGACTGGAAGGATTGGATGCGCTTGATGTTAGAAAATTTTGCTGATCCCCACAGTTCTAGTCCGTAAGTCCAAATAGGTTTCAGTATTGTCTTGTAGATCAGTAGCTTGTTTTCAATGGAAAGTTTAGATTTTCTGCTTAGTAGTCGGTATAGTTGGCCGTATCGTCGGTTGAGTTCTTGTCTTTTGAGTCTAGTATGGGGGTTCCAAGTTAGTCTTCGGTCTAAATGAAAGCCAAGATACCGGACTGTGTCTGAATAAGGAAGCTGGATGGAATTAAAGAGTACTGGTGGACAGGAATTGCGTCGGAGTGTAAAGGTAATATGTTGGCATTTAGATTCATTAACTTTAATGCGCAGTTATTACACCAGTGCTCAATCAAGGTGAGGTGACTTTGGAGATTTAAGGATGCTATTTCGGGATCAGAGTTGGATGATAAGATTGCGGTGTCGTCAGCGAATGTTGCAAGAAAAGTATCGGGATGAACAGGGATGTCAGCAGTAAAGAGGATGTAAAGCACGGGACCCAAGACGCTGCCTTGGGGAACACCGGCTTTAACGGAGTAGATATTGGAAAATTCTGTTCCACAGCGAACTCGAAAGGAGCGGTCAGAGAGGTAGGATCGGAGGACTAGGTACAAGGACTGAGGTAAATGGATTTTAAGCTTGGAGAGCAGTCCGGAGTGCCATACCCGGTCAAATGCCTGTGCAATGTCCAGAAAGGCACCCGAACAGTATTCCTTGTTTTCTAGGGCTGAGGAAATATGATCAACAACTCGGAGTCCTTGTTGAACAGTAGAATGTTGAGAGCGAAAACCAAACTGATGGGAAGGGATATTTTGGGATTCTATAATGGGTAGGATTCGTTTCAAAAGGATCTTTTCAAAAATTTTTGAAAGGATTGGGAGTAGGCTGATTGGTCTATAGGATGTTGAGCTATTGAGAGGTTTTCCTGGTTTTGGGAAAAGGATAATAGTGGAGTGTTTCCATAACAGAGGGAAGTGGGTGGTGCGTAGGATACAATTGTAGATATATGTAAGGAATATGACTGCTTTGGATGGAAGTTGTCGAAGGATTTGAGGTGTAAGGAGATCATGTCCAGGAGCTTTACGGGGGATTAGTTTTTTTAATTGAAATTTTACTTCGGAAGGATGAATAGCTTTTGGGGGCAAGGAAAGTGGGATTGGTGATGTAAGGAGTTCTTCTACTGTTACGGTGTGGGCAGGATGGGATTCCGGATGTGAAATAAATGTATTGGATAGGTGAATGGCGAACTCCTCAGCTTTATCTTCGTCAGATGCTGCCCAGGAGCCATCACCTCGTCGGAGAGGATGGGAAATGCGGTGAGGATTTAGGATTTTTGTTGTGGTTTTCCAAAGGGAATTGTCGCGAGAAGAGAGGGAGGATAGGTAGGAGTTGAAGGATTGTGATCTGAAGGTGGCTAATTCCAGTTTTAATTGTTTGCAGTAGTAATTATAGGAGCAGCGGTCGGTAGGATGTCGGGTACGTTGCCATAATAATCTGGCACGGCGTTTGGTGCGGATTAGGTTAAGGAGGTGTTGGGGTAGAATGGTCTTTATAGGAATTCTGGAGGAGTCTTTTGGGAAGGAGGCAGTCCAGGCGGCTTGTTGGATTGTGGTAGTAAAGGAATTTACGGCACTATCAAGGTCATCGGGAGTTTTGAGGGATATGTTGAGATCAATATTATCGGAGATTATTTGGCGGAAAAGGTCCCAGTTTACTGGGCCCCTAATGAATGACGGTGGAGAAGGTTTGGGAACAGGTTCAAGTGAAACATTAAGGATTAGAGGACTATGGTCAGAGGAAAGTTCATTTAGACGTGTAATGGAACAATTGAGGGGACTTAAGCCGCTGTGGATAAAGAAATCAAGAAGATCAGGATTACGGTTGGGATCTGTGGGCCAGTAGGTAGGAGAGTTGGGGGAAAGGAGGTGAAAACGTTGGGAATTGAGTGCAGACAGCAGGGTTCGGCCACGAGAATTCGTGGTTCTGGAACCCCATTGTTGGTGCTTGGCATTTAGGTCTGCACCCAAGATGAAGTGATGTCCTAAGGAGTCGAGGAGAGAACTGAATTGGGCATTGGATATGGATCGGTTAGGAGGGCAATACGCTGATGCAAGAGTGACCGGAAAGGAGAAGGTTTTTATCACGATAGCGGTGGACTGTAGGAAATCATGTATTGGTAATGGGAGTACGTGATGGGAGAGGGATTGGTGTACAATTACAGCAGTACCGGCATGTGCTTTTCCGTCAGGGTGGTCAGTACGATATGTCAGGTATTGTGGTATATTGAAGTGCTGTTTAGTGGTTAGTCGAGTTTCAGTAATTAGTGCCACATCAATGTTCTTTTCAAGTAGTAAAGTAGATAGTTCATCTGTATGATTTCTAACACCATTCGCATTCCAAAGGAGAATGGATATGGGTTTAGGGATGTGAGTCATTTAAGGATTTTTCAAAGGAGGGATGAGGTGAGATACGAGATTCGTGAGGAGTGATATGAGTGGAGTAACAAGGGATTTGAAATCGGTGAGGAAAGATGCTAACAAACTTGTGAGATCTGTTGCATTTGAAGGAGGAAGAATATGTGGAATTTGTTGTTGGTGGTTAGGTATATTAGGATGAAGAGGATTTTGAGGTTGGGTTTGAGGTTGTTGTGGCAGGGCTTGACATTTATCGGTTAAAGTCTTACCTCTAAGTAGTTGGGAGAATGATACATCATTGTTTACAATTCTGGAAGGCTCTCTCTCTCTTCTTGTTCTTAGTGCTTCATCTTGAATCCGGTTTTTCTGGTGTCTGGTTTTGAGATTCTTGTAAATTTGGCAGCCTTTGTAGTTCGCCGGGTGTCCCTCCAAGCATAGGGCACATACTGCTGGATCTTGTATAGGTTTGGTGCACTCTACAGATTTGTGTTGTTCACCGCACTTCACGCAACGCGGCAGATGGTGGCAATATGTCTTCGTGTGGCCATAGGTCTGACAATTATGGCACTGCACGATGTCTCTCTTGGGATATGGCTTCTCAACTTTCACCATTGTGTAGTATATTCTTGTGATATCATATATTTTTTCGATACCTGGTGATGGCTCCAAGTCCACGAAAAACAATGGTAGTGGGATCCTATTTCGTAATCCTGGCTGCTCCCTGTCCTCCTTCAAAACGTTTGTTACCTGGCGTACATTGAAACCAAGCGTCGTTAGTTCTTCTTTAATAACTTCAGTGGGGGTTGAGGAATGTAAATTTCTTATCACTACTCGTAAAGCTCTTTCCTGCCTCAGCTGGTAAGTGTGAAAATTCGCATTTGTTTCTGATAAGTACTTCACTATTTTTCGGTAGGCTTCTGCAGAATCAGGAGTTATTTTGGTGTCATTGGTCCTGTTAAGGCATGAATAACTGCCAAAGCAGATTTTATTTAGTTGGGTGCAGAACATCTGGAAATTTTTTATATTTTTCACAAATATCGGAGGAGGCTTTGGTTCTCTGGGTATTGCTGCAGACTCCATTACTTCTCTGTCATTTTGAAGCACTTGGTAGGGGTTTGGAGTAATGAAAGGTGATTCTTCAATCGTTTCTTGTGCAGACGTACCTGGTTGGGGCTGAGGTTCTGGTTCTGAAGTGTTCATTTTGGTCACTGGAGGTATTTCTCGTAGGCAGCGACGAGTTCTTTGTTTGGCTGGTGAGCTAACTCCGTCTGACCGAGACCTCTTGGGCACCTTACTGGCCATCACTTGCTGATCATACCGCATATCATAAGAGAAAAATAAATAAATAAAAAAAAAAAAAAAAAATTTTTTTTTTTTTTTTTTTTTTTTCTTAAAATAACAAAAAAAAAGATGCCAACAGTAAATATCAACTGCTCTGATATACAATTAACTGTATCACGTGAATAATCAGAGAGATTCCGCTATAAAATTGGTAAAAACTGAGAGAGGAGTTGAGGAGACAACCTTCTCATCAGCTGATCCACTGCCTTCTCCGGACGACTTATTAAAAAAAAAAAAAAAAAAAAATCTGTTACATCTCTCATTTTACGGATACATATATATTTTTTTTTTTGCTTCTTAAGTGTTTATTTCGGAAGGAAAAGAAACCCAAAAAATCAAAACGAAGAAATAATAAATTAAAGAATAGTGCTAAGTTGATGGAAGCTTAGTATTGGCGAGTGTAATACAATAATGCACCTATTAAGTTTTATTTTTTTAGCAATAACAATAAAAAAACGCAAAAAGTAATCATGCATTTTATATAGATACATTTTTTTATGAATACAGTTACAAATTTTTAAATTAATTTTTTAACTTTATTTCTTCACCCTTGCTGTCCACCAGTACACTTTAATTCCATCCAGCTTCCTTACTCAGACACAGCTGGTATCTTGGCTTTCATTTAGACCGAAGACTAACGTGGAACCCACATACTAGACTCAAAAGACAAGAACTCAACCGACGATACGGCCAACTATACCGACTACTAAACAGAAAATCTAAACTTTCCATTGAAAACTAGCTACTGATCTACAAGACAATACTGAAACCTATTTGGACTTACGGACTAGAACTGTGGGGATCAGCAAAATTTTCTCAATCCTTCCAGTCAAATGTCCTTCGAACAATAGTCGATGCTCCTTTCTATGTAACCAACAAAACCCTACATCATGACCTCAACGTCCCATTTGTCCTAGACCTTATCCCAGAAAAAATCTCCAAATTTCACCAGAACCTTACGTACCACCCAAATCCTCTTGCACAATCCCTTTCAAGCACCTCCCATCCCTATAATCCTCCAAGAAGGTTGAAACGGCAGTGGCCTCGCGACCTTTTGTAGATTGTATAAATTGGAGTTCTGGCAATGGCCAGATTCTTCACTCAAGACATGAGTGTATGTGGCTAAAGTGCTCTCGATCAATCTCCGCTGGCTTTAGTACCAGTGACGTGGTTGGGAGAGTAGCGCAGGTTTCTCCTGGAGTTCCCTCGCCTGATTGTATATAGGTATGCATGTTTTTTTTTTTTTTTTTTTTTTTGGATTAGTTTTAATTTTCTTATTTTTTAGGTTATTTTATTTTATTATATATTGTATATACTTTAGATTATTATTTTGTTTCTATTTATTTTATTTTATTTTTGTACATATAGTGTGAATGTCATCCTACCTCACTATAACCAATGTCCAAGAGACAGATTGTTATAATACTCAATAAAGAAATTAACTTAAAAAAAAAAAAAATCTTCACCCACATATGTCGGAAACGCTGACAACCAGTGAGTCCACTGTCAATTTTGAATAAATTGAATTGTTTGACATTTGTTTTTGTACATTTGTTGTCTTCTTAGTTGACAATATATTATTAATCATGTAAATAAATGATTTTATCATTACTTCAAGCAAATAAATTCAAAATAAAATATAAAAGATTATAAATAATGATAAAATATTATAACATCTATGTTTTAGTCGACTTTAAAATAAATGATAATTTACCATTGACCTATTCAATCAATGAAAATAAAATTTCATTTATTTTTATAATAGAAAAATATTTTGTTGTAATGCTATTAATTTAATCACATTATATTAATTTTTAAAACAATCGCTTATTTCTTCTATATATTTTACCGACTAATTGTAATAATAATTCCCAGTAATTTCATATATCCATATAAATTATTCTGAGTTATTTTTCTGTTCTTTAATATTCATTCTAAATTTCATTTCAGATGATTTTAGTATAAGTTCGCTTCAATAAAACACATACCTTTGAATTTAAACAATTCTCACGAACTGGAGTTAAGTTGATTAAGGCGGAATTTTGATTAACAGCAAGAATTTAGAATTGTTAGTCCAGAAAATGCTTGGTGCGTTATACGGCTTAAATATTAAAATTTTACTCCATTTCGAAGAATTCATCATGAAAAAGTTCTGTTGGGAGGATCAACTTCAGGAAAAATATCAATACTTTAAAATCATTATTATTAATTGTTAAAGTCATTTATTGTTTTATTGTCATTTATTTTTAGTCATGCTAGAAGAAACGAACTGATGTTTGAATTTATAAGACAGAATATGATAATTCGTCATATTTATGTTATCTGATATCGTAACAAAATTCAACATCGTTATCGAATTTGATTATTATTTTTTGCTTTTTAATGTTAGCATTTTAGATTTAGTAGGTCTTTTGATGCCTTATCAGCCTTCTCCATTTTCACCCATTTTGGGCTATTGCTTTTTCTAATTATCTGCATACAGCTCTATTATATCTTTGTTGATTCGATATATCCATTTTGTTTCTGGCCTTCCGCATGGTCTTTTGCTTACTAATGAGTCATTCATTGTTTAGAAGCTTCCTCATGGATTGGTCCTAGCTACATGTCCTGCTCATCTTAATCTGGTTGCCTTCATACCATTAGATAATGATTGACCAGTTTCTGTACTTCAGATCGGTCTGATTATCGTGTGAAAGATTTTTCTCTCAGATCATTCAAAACTTCTTTTCAGTGTGTTGGGTAGGGTAAAGGTCCCGCATCTGTGTATCACAACTGGTTATATCACAGCATATGGTTTAATTATTGTTGGATTGCAAATTTTAACATCAAGACTTTTTTTATATCTATAAAGATTCGCCAAAGTAGAAAGATGTTATTTCATTCTATATACAAAAACATCACGAAATTCCCGTAAAAATCCAAATAATTTAGTAAAATTCCTATCTAACTCTATCCATCTCAACAAGCTTCTTCGAAGATTGAATGGACATTGGTCCAGCGACCATCTTCAAATATGTATATTGGTATTCCAGCCATATTCTCCACTCAGGATTTGTGATTTGACTATAGCACCAATAATCACTCCACATGTAGAAGTGGAGCAAGTAGAGGCTTTTAATAGCAATGATGTGGTTTAGTGAGAAGCGGCGGTAAGCTTTGAAGTCATGCTATTTCCTTAAGAAATAAGAGGACGAACATGGTTCGGAGTTTCACAAACTTATTCGAAACACTATAAGTAAATACCATTCTCTGTGTTTAAGATTTTTACTTTACATTAGAGACAGTTTGTAATATTCTTCAATAAAAACAATGAGTAATAAAAAATAAACAAAAAAATAAATAATGGCAGGTATTCTTTTCCGGTATTTAATTTTTTGTCTACTGTCGCTTTCTGTTATATCATCCTAATAAAGTGGCGAAACGTGATTTTTAAATGTTTTCCAGTAAAACATGTCATAATGATAATGATAAATCGATGATATCCCTTTTGATTTGAATTTCAAATTAGAAAAAAAAAATAATATAATTAATTTCCCAATTCAGGAAGAAACAAATATAGAAAAAAAAATTGTGTTCCTTTACTGAAGTAACCCTGATTTTTTTTTTTTAGGGGGAGAGGGAGAACAGATGAATTCAATGCTTTAATGCTTTAGAAAATCTAATATAATTTTTAACTCACTTATTGCTAAATTACCTTCTCATGTTTTATTTTTGAACATTGTATTATTTTTTTTAACATTAAATTTAATTTATGGAAACGTCGGTGTTGATTTCTCTAACGTCAATTGAATCCTCAAAATATATTATGGATTAAGTGCGCATTCGATGAAAGTACTAAATTGTATGTTTAAATACCAATTTTAAATTGTTATTAGCTTCTCTTTACGCAGTCTAAACACCAAACACCCATGTTTGACGATATTTCTATTATTTTTTTTGTAATCAATTCAAAACATCAATTATTGACAATCTTTTTTTGGTTTTCTTTTGTTCTAAAGATACCTTCAGAAGCAGTTCTTAAAAATATCTTGTCATTTACATTACTTTTTGACTGTTTTCTAGATTTTAAGGGCTAAGTCTGTATGTACTACACAGTAGGAGTAAGTACAGTTCTCTGTTGTGGTAGGAACGTATCTCTCTACCATAACATTTTACTGGGAAAAATGCGGACAAGCAATTAGAAAAACTATTTATGTTTTTCAATACATTTATTCAATGATTGAAACTATCTATCAAGTTGGTTTTGACGTTCTCTAGGAGTTTCCACCATCCAGCTCGATCCATTGCCGCTGCCTTCCAGTTTGGTGTGTCTAGTAGTATCCTGGAGTCAGCCGCTACGCCATCTATCCATCTTAGTCTGGGTATGCCTCTCTGGCTCCTGGTGCGGTCGATCCTGTGCTCAAGAACTCTTTCGGAAATATCACCCTCCTCCATCCGAATCACGTGGCCTCCCCAACTTAACCTTCCATGTTTTATGAAGTCGACGCCATTTAAGTTATTATAGAGAGTGTATAACTTCCGGTTTCTTCGTTTCCTCCAAACTGTTGCTTTCTTTCATATTCTGTTGATATAGTTAAAAAAGGAATCTCCAATCTCAGAACAAATCTTTCAATTTCATATAAGTTTTTACAATACTGTTCCATACATCTGTTTTATATAATAACACAAATTAATTCTTTTCAAATGACTGAAACCGAGATCAGCCATTGACTTCATTACCACTTCTACAACATATTCAACCCCCCTCCCTTTCCATGATAGTCTTCAGGAAAAAGATTTGGTCTACTGTGAATTTCCCACTTCTAATGCCAGTCTGGTACTTCCTCACTATTTGTTCGGCATAGGGACACGATCGGTTGAAGAGAATTCTATTTTAGAATTTTATTTGCTGTTGGTAGGATCGAATTTCCTCTCACAATATTTTTCTAAAAGCCTATCACCTTTTCTGGAGATTTGGAAAACTATTCCTTTTTTACTTTGTGGGCATCTTTTCATCAATCCAGATCTGCACTATCAAATTATGAAGGGCCTCATACAAGTCTTCACCTCCATTTTTAAGAAATTAAACTCTAAGGCCATCCAAACCCGAACTTGTGTTATTCTTCATTATATGGATCACTTCCATAACTTCTTCGAAATCCGGAGGGGTTCATTCTATTCTTCTGAGTCTTGTCCGGTAACTTCCTCTGCCTTTTCCGCCGTAGATTCTTTTAGAAGAACTTCAAAATGATTGAAAAAATTACTGTAATTATCATTTTAGAAATTGAATTTATGGCTCATGAAATACTGTATATGATGAATCTCAGATATTGTTAAACCTTTTCCGGTGATCAGAAAATACCCTCCAAAAAGAATGATTTTACTTGATTAATCACACAACTGCTTTTACACGAATGATGAGTCTTTTAGATAAGTAGTGAGCATTAGGCAGAGGAAAGTGCGTACTACATAGTAATACATTGAATTAGTAATCTCGTAAATATGAACGTTGTTTCCGTGGTCTTGAATTCAAAATCACATTTTTAAAGAAAATGATCAATCTAACTTCATAATTTTTTTTTTTTTTTTTTATATTTGTTTATTTAGAAATATTACATTCTGTCACATCAGGGACATTTATAATAGTGATCAGAGAAAGCACACTCACACTCTATTTACAATAAAAAAAAATAAATAAATAAATAATACAGAAACTTAATAATAATAAATACAATAAAATAAAATAAAAATAAATACAATAAAATAAAATAAATGTATATAAACAAAAGAACTAACCTAATCATACACACTCGGGCTTGAGTGGAGGATCTGGCCATTGCCAAAACTCCAATAGATGCTTATTTACAAAAGGTCTCTGGGCCACTGCCGCTTCAACCTTCGAGGAGGATTGTAAGGATGGGTGGTGCTGGATAGAGATTGTGCAAGGGGATTTGGATGATAGGTAAGGTTTTGGTGAAATTTGGAGAATTTTTCTGGAATAAGGTCTAGGACAAATGGGATATTAAGGTCATAAACTTCATAAATAAAGATATTATAGTTATTAAACTCCGAATATTGTGAATTCTAGTTCTCTTTTTAACTTCATTACTTCTATTACTGAATTAGCAGTCAAATCACTTATCCGAAGCAAAATTATCACCGAAAACTCTTCAAATTGACTGGAAATATAGTTCGTTAGGGTTCTAATTTTTTTCTAATAACTGATTCATATTTTTATGTGGAACTAACTGAAGAACTCTAAAAAAGTTTATGAATGATTATTAATAAAATAAAGTATCTAAATTATACGCAGTCTATAAAAAGTCAAACATGATAAAATATGTTAAAATTTTAATGTTAATGTTCTTTATTATAAGTCTCACAACTTTTTAATTGAATTGTGTTCAAGTGAATGATATGTAGATATCACTCATCCATTAAGTCCACAACAAAATTTTACATACCAAACATTCTAACCGTTGACGAGAATATTATGTCCATTACTAACATCGCAATTGCTAAGCTAATCTATAGCAGGGGAAAAACAGCAAGTGGATTAAAGCAGAGTTCTCGGAGGAATGCGACGAACAACATTGACATTCGCTACAGCCCCCGGATAATTCTGTTGTCGCAAGGCATGGTCATGTAGGAGACGGTATCTGGAGCAGGATTTATGGGGTGCTACCTGCGAATACTGATGAAGACTTTGGACGGTGTCTCTTTGGAGGTTCTGAGGATCAGCAAACCTTCTGGGAACTCTTTCGCCAAATTCCGATTCAGAAACAGCCCGATCTTTATCGCGGTTGGGAAATTATATCCGTACCATGTTCGTAAGGACTTTGCGAAAAAAAAAAAAAAAAAAGAAACAGGAAGAGGAAAAGAGTGGTAGAGAAATATTTTTGTGTCTACTTCATCTACTTTCTAGGAAACGGCAAATAATATATTCTTGGATATATTATTTACGAATATATTTTAAAAAAATACTTGACAAGTACTCAATTATTTTCTTTTGTTTTTCTTTTTCAAATTTCAACCCACAACTCTCAGGAATTAGGGAATAAGCAGATGAGTGAATTTGGAAAACAGCCTTTTAGGCATGAGGAAGAATATTAACCCAGCAGCACTTCTTCCTGGCCTTCATCAGCTGAATTTATTAAAAGAGAACTCGCAAAGTACTTCTTTTCAGTAGCCTCCTGAAGTTCTTGTCAATTATGACCATGTCGTTTATAAGTCTATTGTTATGTCCGGGTAGTTTAATATGAAATCAAGAGAAATGGATACCTGGGTGTTGTTCGATGGTTGTTTGTCGTAAGTCGGTATGTAAAGTTTTATCGTTTACATACCAACGAGCTGCTATCTGCGAAACAAGTGTCTATATGGGTTTGAATACGTAGTGTGTGCTTTTATTTTATTTTTTTATGATTTTCAATTCTAATTTAGAATGAAATCTCTTTTCATTAATTTAATTTCTCAAAGTGAAAAAGGTTTTTTAATTTCGTTTCGGATCCAGAGAACAAATCTCGACCTGTTCACTCCTGCGGGAATAAATTGGTAACACGGAGGATAACCCATGCTAAGGGAGACTAATATAGTGTATATTTATACTCTTTGATAATCAAATCATCGAAGATTTTCTACAGTATAGGGTAGATAGTGAAATAATTGTGCATTTCGTCATATCTGCAATGGGTTATGTTATGCAAACACCAAAGACGTTACTGGACTGGTTAAGTTTCTCTAATGGAAGTTACCTATAGGCAATGAGCGTTCATCAATAGTACCATTGACTATAAAATTCATTACAAAAAAAGTATGTTCTATCTAATATTTATGATATTTTGTATGGATATAGGTTAGTTTAAAAATCATCGTTTTTTTCCCTTTCAGTTCTAAAAAAAACAGTCTGCCAAGTAAGGTCAGTATAGCTTTCCCACCGTTTTCAACGGTGAAACAGTCTCTATATTCCAAGGTTTTTCATTTTTCTTCTGAGAATGAAATCTCCGGAATAAGACGTTTTCGGAAATACAATAAACTCTCAACATTCGCGGGTTTGTTATCCAAAAGTTTTGTTCACCGGTGAATATTAAAACGAGGAAGAGTTTCACATTTTTAAATTACGAATTTGATGTTTCGTGATTAAATAAAAAATTATCAGCACATACTGAACATGCAAATTTCTACTGTTAGTGAAATAGCTCGTATGTATTTATTGATTGTTTTACGGGAGAGTATAAAAACTAATTATTCCTTTATGAATAAGTAGTATAATTTAATGTTTTATTTTCCTCTGTTATATTACATAGTATCAGGCTACCTATATTAGTTGCAGACAGCAAAATGTCATCTTTATCAAAAATAGAATATAAATAGTAAAATTGTGTATATGATTTTTTGTCTTCCCCTTCTATTTTTCACACACATTAGCCCATTCGGCCACCTCGTTTCCTACTATATTATTTATATATTATTCTCCAAATTTCCTCCAATTTTGGGACAAATCGAACGCGCAGTTCTAAAACAAAGGGCGTGTAAAATAATGTATTTCCTGATCCGAATGTGGAAGTTTTTTTTTTGAAGTAGATAGAATTTGATAAAATTTATGCGTAGTTAATTAGCTGTTTACCAATCAGTAACTACTCTCCGAATTTAGGCCAAATCAAAAGTGCAGTTTTAAAAATATAGACGTATCAAGAAAAACACATTTGCCAATATATAAGAGAAAGTAGTGGACAGAATTTAATAACATTGATGCTAAATTAATTCTTTACCAATATCCAACATTGAGCCAAATCGAACGAGCCGTTTCTGAAATACTGGCATAACTACAAAAATGTATTTTCGTGTACTTAAGCCGAAGTGCTAGATGGGATTTGGTAAAATGGATATAGACTTGTGGACCATATGGACACCAACCCGCACAATCACAGAAAATATCATGAAAATTCGATGAATGGCAGTAGGTGATACTACAGACAGACAACAAACCAAATTTGATCCTTAATGTCTGAAACGTGTGCTCTCGACCAATCTCCGCTGGCTTTAGTACCAGTGACGCGGTTGGGAGAGTAGCGCAGGGTTCTCCTGGAGTTCCCTCGCCTGATTGTATATAGGTATGCATGTGTTTTTTTTTTTTTTCCTTAGTTTTAATTTTCTTATTTTTTAGGTTATTTTATTTTATTGTCTATTGTATATACTTTTGATTATTATTTTGTTCTATTTATTTTATTTGTTTGTACATATGGTGTGAATGTCATCCTACCTCACTATAACCAATGTCCAACAGACAGATTGTTATAATACTCAATAAAGAAATTAAAAAAAAAAAAAAAAAATGTCTGAAACGTAAAACGCGAGTGGAATTTTTCGATTCTGAGCACAACAAAAATGTTTAACCTCTCGCACGAATGCTATGCTTCTCTTGCTTCGGTAGTGAGGAAGCAAAAAATTAAGTTTACAGATTTCATAAATTATTTTAGTTGTAATTTATTTTTTGTAATACCAGAATATCTTATTAATTATTAATTAAAAACTTATTAATTCACTGTAAGTTTAATTCATGGCAAGAAAAATTTATTATCTCTTTTAAATCATACTTTAACTTTTCAATGAGTCTTTGAACACAATTTATTAATTTTTCGAAAAATACTACGATTTTCAAAGTGGTATTTCATACTTTGGATTATTCCGTAATGCAACAAAAAAAAGAAAAAAAAAAAAAAACTTCCTTTTTTAATAAACTACATTTAAAAATATGGGTACAAGCTTCAATTCACTACATCTTTGCTAATATTGATTGATTATTTTTGTACTGTAAGAAATGTTATTGCAAGCCGAAACAATACCAAAAAAAAATTAAGGTAAGTCCACCCTATTAAGATATAAAAGTGGACTTGAAATATAAAAAATAAAAATAATTTATGATCCATCTAATCAAATAATATGTGTTGAGCTTCTTATACTGTATATGATATGCTACATCAGCTCTGTTTGCTCATTGCCAAGAGCTCTTAATTAAATAAACATATTAATTAATTATAGGTACTTGTTTGTCAATATTTGACCTCATAGAGCTCACCAATGAAGGGGATTAGCATATGCAATTAATGGCTTCATAAAGCAAGTTCGTGCCCTTTGTCGAGGGAGGTATTGTAATGGATAATTATTATCTCTGGTAATTGTTCATCACTTTGCTGTTTACCTTTCATCCTCTTCCCAACCATTTAACGTTCCCCAATCACCATCTCTTTGAAAAAAAAAAAAAACACTTGAAATAAAGTAGCGTTGAAACTTTTTGAAATTAGCATAATGCATGAAACCTTTGATTTATTATATCGGCTCAGGCTCTGGCATTTTTTGATAATTTAAAATACAAGCTAAATGATCCTTTTAAGTATAAACTAATGAACTTAATATCAATTTATGGAGAATTTATCGCAAATTTAAATTTTTTCGATTTATGTGGGTGTATTTCACTTTATTATTGATAAATGTTGATGATATTTATACTCATAATATTATGTTATATCATAAGTTTGAATTTGATTTAGAATTGTGTAATAGAAATTTCTTGAAGATTGAATGAAGCGTTCTTTAATAAATTCTTTCCCTAAAGAGTTTTATAATCACAGCCCACTTTTTTTTAAGTCAAAAAAGAAGAAAGGCTCAAAGTTTCAATGTGTATTAAAAATACAAATTTTTGTAATAGACTTTAAAATTACCTATCTATTATATAATACGTTTACTTAAGGAATACAAAGCTTGAGGAAAATCACATTGTCCTATATTTTTTAATACTAGCCGGCACCCACTATTAACCTGATGGCTGACTAAACTCCATACAATTAAATTTACAAATTATATTATATTTACAATTAAATCATTTAATTTCACTACTTGTAGCTCAAATTGTACAACTTTGAATTTAAATGTATTCCGTTAGAGTGCTACCAGTGGGTAGTTTCTCAACAAGTCATTCCATGTCATTATTTTTTGTTATCAAATTTACTTAATGTATTTTTTTTCTATAAAATATGTATTTGCGCCTGTCAACAATAAGTTGACAATCAGCAAATGTGATGGCGATAATGATATAATGACATGACAGGGATGGGGAAGGAAAGTACTCAGCAGTACCTCATCCCTAACTTGTTCTAATTACTTAGGTTGTCTAAGGAAGGAGATCCCTCATCCAACGCCTTTTTAGTCTCCTGCTCATGTTCTGAGGTATGTCAGTTGTGGCCATGTCTCTTATAAGTCTGTTATTATGTCCATTTAAATTTCGTTCATAAAAGGTCGTTATATGTTGGTCAACTGTTGGAAAGTGGAGGTCAGTATGTAGAGTTTTGTTAGTCACGTACCAAGGTGCTTTTGTTATGAGTCGCAATAATTTTGATTGGAACGTTTGAAGTTTTTGTAGGTGGGTCTTTTTAGCGATGCCGTATATTTGTGATGAGTATGTCCATATGGGCTTAAGTAAGTATGTATATGTATGTATTTAATTTTTTAATACAGTTGTAAATATAATGAATAAATAAATAAAAATGTATTCCTTTTTTCAACATTCAATAAACAGAACGAAACCGCAGTTGGGACAAATTTTTAGTTTCTTTAAAAATCTATATTATACATCGAGCCAATGTATATTATTATATAATTATAATTATTCTTATTGCCAATGTGTATCCATAATGATGGAGAAATATTTCTGGGAATAAGAAGTGTGGTGTTTTTGTTACGGTCCAAGTTATTATCCAATTTGGCACGATCACTAAAAACTTTTTTATATAATAGAGAGATTATTATTTGTATATTTAACAAGTAATGAACTTCATTGCTGCAAATCGCATCTGGTGAATCTCGTGATTTGGTTCTCTATTTTTTAGTAAATTTTGGGGAAAATTAAAAATCGTGATCACGTCAAAACTCATTGAAGTGAAGCAACACTAGTCAAGTGGTTAAGTAAAGAGTATACTACATAGCGAAACCTATAGGAAATAAATCTGAATTGAATTATATAGTTATTAAACTTTACTATACTAAAACGTAGTTGCAAGATTTTCAATTTTTGCCATCGAAAAGTCAAACGTTCTCACACTAATTGCCAGTCGATAATGTTGTGATTTCATACAATAAAAATTCATGTAATTATTCACTATTTTAATTTTATAAGATGTTACTTCATGATTTTCTAAATACCATCGATATATGCCTAATTATTTATACATATTTTCGTATCTAAAATCCGCTAAAGCTATTTAACTTTAGTAAATGTATTTAAGGTATGTGTAAACACGTATTTTACTCAACCATGAAATATTTATATATTCCCTTCTTCTTTAACACAAGTTCAATAAAATAGTTCCATTTGTGATAAAATTCATTGCCTCAAAAAAGTGGCTTATATATATTTTTTAGAATTAAAAAGAATTTAAATAATTACATTTAGTTAGGAAATTGTATTTAGTTTTCATAGAAAGCATGTAGTTTTAGTTAAATTATATTAATTTTCAGAAATTCTTCTTCTTCTTCCACAGCACTACAACTCATGACGAGTCCTGGCCTCCGCGAGACGTGTCCGCCATGCGTCTTTATTCTGCGCAGCCGCTTTCCAGCTACGTACACCAAGTAGTGCAGGTGCATCCCTTGCCGCACAAATCTGATCTCATAGAGCCTTGCACATTGCTCTCCAGAGTTTTTTGGGCGATTTCATCATTTTTCATTCTCTCCACGTGTCCTGCCCAACGCAGTTATGCAAGTTTTATAGTTCTTCTGATATCCAACTCCTTGGACAGATTGTAGAGCTATGTGTTATGTCTAATCCTCCAGTTCTGTTCATCGCGCACAGGACAATAGATTCTGCGGAACACCTTCCGCTAGGGCTCGCTCGTCGTGGTCCACGCTTTGGAGCAATACTTCAATATCGGACGAATGAGTGTTTTATAACCCTTTGTCTAAGTGCTACGAGAGACGAGTTTACTTTTGAAGTGCTTATTTAGGCAAAAATAGCACTTGTTTGCCGCTACTATCCTTCTTTTGATCTCTAGGTTTCTTTTGTTTTCTCTATTTACCATTCCCGATATGTAAACTCATTAACTCTTTGGAACATATTGTGCGCGATCTCTGAGTGCTGTTCTTGGGCGGTAGCACTACCTCCATTACACATATACTTAGTTTTTGTTTTGTTAGCGACCAGACCTTACCCTCTAGTCGCTGCTCTTCTAGTAGGACAAACGTTTCTTTAATAGCATTCATCGATCTAGACATTATATTGGTATCATCGATGTAATTACCATAGATTCAATTATCCTTCTTCGTAAGAAATTAAGGTCTTTGACCGGACTTGTATAGACTTTTTGTTTAATGCCACCCCAAACAAAAAAATCCAGTGGTATCAGGTTAGGAGAACGTGCAGGCCAAGCCGCTGGTCCTGCACGGCCAATCCATTGATTGGGATATGGGTTATGGAAGATGATTGAGCCCGATCGTCCATGACCAAGTCCGGTCAATGACCTTAATTCCTTCCGAAGAAGGATAATTGAATCGTATCAAAACAATCTTTATTACAAACCGTAATGGGAGGAAAATAAAATCTTGGTGAAGGAGTCTGGACAATTTATACATTTTTCCTTTATTTTATCAGCTGTTACGATCTAAAAGCAACGCGAGTAAGTAGCATATCGCTCTTTTATATCAGAAACACACGGTTAATGTATCACTAAATTTCCCAGTCGGAAACAATCCTATAAAAATGAAATATTGGAGCCAGGGAGAAATAGCTCTGCTGATATAAATCCCAAAAGAAATAAAGCGATATAGACCAGCAAAAAAAAGACAGGTCCACAGGAGCAGCGATTCGCGTATTATGAGTTGGAGCTTTCAAAAGTTGTCGTTTATATTCCTCCCGGCTCCGAGATAAACGACCGCACGACGTTTGAATCTCTGGACACGTCGCCCTATGAACTCTACGAGCTGAGTCACAACATCGCATCGAATCGGTCAGTCAAGGATCGCAAAGAAGCAATAAACCGATTCCAAATAGGTTGAGATTGGTAATAAATAAGTTTTATAAATAAACTCACAGAAAATAAAGTAAAAATTAATTAACAACAATAAGTGAAGTAAATATCTAAAAATAAGTAATAAACGCCAGTAAAAGAAACAGAGTAACAAAGGGATCAAAAGAAGTGATCGAACGTCGACTAAATGAAATATATATATATATATATATATATATATATATATATATATATATATATATATATATATATATATATATATATATATATCACTTATGGTATTCATAACTGTATGAATAAATAAAATGCATTTAGTAAATTTGATAACAGAAAATAATAATAAGAAATCACTTGTTGAGAAACTACCCACTGGCAGTACTCTAAAAAAAATGCATTTAGTAAATTTGATAACAGAGAATAATAATAAGAAATCACTTGTTGAGAAACTAACCACTGGCAGTACTCTAAAAAAAAAATGTATTTACAATACGAGATCTCGAGGTCATCTTCTTTTCAGACGATTCGGAGGGTTATCAGAGATAAAAGAGGAAGCAATGTTAAATACAGGAGGATTCGGATGATTCTGAAGTTTATTATGGAAGGATTGGTATCTGGATTGGGCCAAATCGGCAACATAAGGAACATCAAGGTCGTTATGGATTATTTTATTGGTGACAAAGTAAGGAGCATTGAGGATTTTCCGAAGGATTTGGGATTGTAAGGATTGGATACGAGAGGAATTTAATGGCTTAGTGGAGTCCCAAAGCTCAACTCCGTAAGTTCATATAGGTCTTATTGTAGCCATGTATATGAGTCTTGGAGTAGACGGAAACTTCGAGCGGTTTCTTTTCATTTCAGTCTGGTATGAGGGTTCTAAGTTTTCGAAGACGTTTGTCGAAGTGGAGTCCAAAGTATCGGATTTGTTGAACAGGGATAAGTGGGGCATTATTAAAGGATACTGTAGGACAAGAGGTCATAGGTTTAGAAAAAATATAAATCACATAAAAAAAATACAAACATTTGATATCTATGATAAATATGGTTTGAAAGTATAGGTATCTGGATCAGCATAAAGAACATTAAGAATTTTAATTATTCGATACAAAGAGAATTTGATTGGTTGGTGGAGCCCCAAAGTTCAACCACGTACATAATTGAAAGCTTGGAGCATTTGTCTAGGAAGTATTGAGGCAGCCGGAAAAAATAGGATACAAGTGATTTCAGATCGTTTCAGTCTTTAATCCGGATTCCAAATAAGACAGTTGTCCAGGTGGAGCTTTGGGTAGCGAATTTGTTCAACAAGGATATGTGGAATATTATCAAAGGATACTGTAGGACAAAAAGTCATAGGTTTACTAGAAAGGATAAAAGATTTATTGGAATTTATTTTTATTCTTCAGTTTTGACACCATTCTTCAAGAACACCGAGTTCAAGATATGAAATGTGAACAGAGGGTAATCAATGTGGAGTATGAAACACAGGGTGCAACCTTGAGGAACGCTTTCAGACTGAACAAAGAGTGACGAACAAACATTGTGATTTACTTTGAAGTTTCTCAGAGTAAGTTAATAAGGGATAATGAGGAATTGTGCAGAGGGTAGGAATTAACGAAGTTTTTTAAGCGAGTCCAGCAAGCAAGGCTGGACTTTCAAAAGTGAAAAAGAAAAAAAAAAACGGTATAGAAAATTACTTCATACTTATTTAATTCATCCTAACAATTAGATTCGTGCAATTTTTTTAAAATATATCTTCCCTAAAATAATTGCAATGTATATCAAAGGAAGACTTATCTATAATGGTGGTTCTCACACAAATGATTATTTTGTGTCCAAAATCCCAGGTGTGGTCCATATAATGCAGGATATGTTTTTATAACTTAATACATGTCACAGGATACTACACTATTAATATTGTATTATTGAAATCTTTAAACGTCATTATTTTAGTTCATTAGAAGCCGCCATTTCTTTTACATTTAGCTTGTCCATGAACGAGCATTTTTACTTTCAACAAACTAGGCTATGCTAATAGAAAGTTAGGAACAAGTCATAAGAAATATGGGCAATAAATAGTAGATTGAAATAAACTATATGATTTTATTTCACCCTGAATAAAATTATTCATCTTACTATTCCTCTTTCTTTCATCTATTATTATTTTAGCTTGAGGTTGCTATTTTAGGAAATGGTGCCATGCGTTTCTATCCCTGGCTCCTCACGTTCATGATTCTAATTCCTCATTTCTCCCAAGTTCTTCCCTTTGGGTATCCTTGTTCGTCTCATGTTAGTGATATAGAAGTTCTTGGCCGCCCTCTTGATCTTCTTTACGTTGGTCTCACTGTAATAGTCATTGGGACAATATGGAACACTGCCATGGTATTTTTTAAATTAATTTTTGTTTATTATTTCCAATAATGAACCATTTTGATCGACCAAAAAATTCAAAAACTTAACCCCCTCTCAAAATTTGAGGTTTCGCGTTTCAGGATACGTGGAATTGGAAAAACAAATAAAAATGTTTTTGTCCGTCCGCCGTCCGCCGTCCGTTCATTTTCTTCGAAACTAGAGGACCGATTTTTTTCAAATTTTGAAATAAAATCAGAGCATAGCCGAGGATGATGCGCTTCCATCGACAATACTATCCGCCTTTTACTTTCAAAATGGCGCCGAAAAACTTTCCTTGCTATAGACTGTAGCACATAAACGAACTTACCGATTTCAATGAAACTTCGCTAAAGTCATCTTCTCGAAGCCCTTAAAATTTATCTATATAATCTACTTTAACGAAAAGAAGCTGGAAAAAAGTTACGAGGAATGGTAAAATTAAATTCCGTATATACTCAAAAAGTATATACTTTGTTTTGTATGTTGTGTATAATTTCTTAAAAGTTTACGGAATTTCCTAAAAAGCAAAAAAAATCGTTAAAATCAGACAATTAGGAGCAAAGATATGGTCTCTACTTTTTTTTTGCATGTTCTACTGCAAAGGTTATATCCTTTGTTTTGTTTTTTAAATTTTGAATATGTTACTGAAGTAATGCTAGTTTTTTTTTAGCATATTACTTATGATTAAAAAAAAAGTTTAGTCCAATAATTGGAATCACCTTTTTTTTATTTTTTAAGGTTATATTACTTTAGGTGTATAATTATTTGAAAATAATAAGCTATTGTGAAATAATTTGCAGCGTTTTTTACTTCTTTTTATTTGTATGGCATTGGATAAATCCATACAGCCAGCTAGAAAGTTAAGTTGATTTTTTTATATCATGATAAACTAAATATATTTCCTAATTGCTTTAAAATATTTTACCACACTTCTTATCTGTTCACCGCTGTTCAGTGACAATATTTGTTTATAAGTAATGTTATTGTTTAGAGATTGAAAACGTTTTCTTATTTGAGATTCGTCAGCCTTGCATTCCATAAACATATAGTACAGTGTTTCACGATGTATACATTTTAATTGTCATAGTATTAATTGGTTTCCATAGGGCAGACATGTCTATCCCATCTCAGTTCAGTTTTCTCTTCTCTAGGGTTTCCAATACCGAGCATTCATCTTCTCTGATCCGTCCTTCAGAGTCTGTGTCTTCCTCACAATTCTTTGAAGGAACGTCGTTTCCGAGACAATGATACGGCTTAGTAGCCTCTCATTCACAATCCAGCTCGCTGCTTCATAGACAAGCACTGGAAGGTAGACTGATTTCAATAAGTTGAGCTTTACATCTTGTACAACTGCTCTTTATCTATTAACCGAATTACCAATCTGGTTATCTGAAACCCCTAAACAACTTATTTGTCAAACCAATATATACATTAAACTACTTCTTCCACCTTCAAAAGAATATTTAACGCGCAAATCTCTTGTTTTCCGAACCATTTTTTCCTCTTACATAAATTATTTATACACTTAAAGTAGCCCCCATTAAGTCACATTAAAAAATTAAGGTGTTTAACTTAGGGCCAGTTCCTCCAACTCAGTAAAGCTTAGATTAAGCGTTATCGGCCGAACTTAGAAAACTTGGTTTAATCTTAGATAACCCTTAATCTAAGCTTTACAGAGTTGGAACAACTGGCCTTAACAGCTAACTTAATTATGACGAGAGTCTATATAGAACTATTTTAATCTAGTAGTAGTACTATTGTAATCAAGTATATAATATTTTTTTATCAGATCTTCTGTGTTGTCGTAAAAAGTCATTAAGTGACTGTTCATTACCATAAATTACTAAGAAATATGATGCATTTTCTCTTTATGGAATCAGAACATTGATCGCCTGTTGTAAATTTATTTGACATTTAAAAAGGTCTATTTAATTTTACGCACCTACTGCGATTTTATATAAAAAGATAATCTCAACATTTACTCAAGAACTTTCTTAAATGTTGAAATAGATTTAAAAATGTATCTAGTGACTTTTTATAATAAACTGACAATAAATTGATTACGATATACTTTTCATTTACCAAGATTCATATTTATAATTTTTTTAAACTATAATGATTGTATTAATCAAGTAAAATATTTTTCCTATTTCTGAAGAGGCCTTTATCCACAGAATGAAGCAACTACGAAAGCGTGACTTTTCCCGCGGAGACATGACAATGACGAGCCAGCGATGACCGCAGATCATAATTCACAGCCTCATAGATAAAACATGGGATTGAGAAGGTCGTGTCTCCTTTACTACCGACCGGACCAAGCGGTTACAAATGTTCTAGACCTTCGGTATAAAGTAAACGCGGCCAATGAGAACATCACTCATCCTTGGTTCTCATAGTTGCCGCAAGAGTAACAGATACTTCGCTCAAGTATCCAAAGTGTCATCTACACGTTCGGGTCATTCGACGCGGGACTTGGGAACTGTCCCTCACGACTTGGTGTCTCCCATATCGACGTCAAAAAAAAATGTTGCAACTTTAGAAGAGCTGATTAAATGTTTCCAACATTAAACCACCGTTTCAATAGGGTTGTTTAATAAAAGTAATCAATTTAATGTTTAATTTATATTTGTTAATTTATTCATAAACAAGGTGTCCCATAAGTAGAGAGAAATTCTTATAGGAGTGATAGCTGAACTTAAGAGCTACATACATATAAACAACGAGACAATTTTTAGCAGAATAGTAAGAAATCCGAGTTTTTTTAAAATAAGTTTTTTTTCTTGAATAGAAAGTGATAACTGAAGAAATGTTTAATTTAAATAATTAACAAGTGCTTTATTGTAAACTAAACAAAATCTACTTTTAAAAAAAGTAGAATACGCCACTGTTAGAACTATTTGAAGAGAACTTTTATGCGACTAAACTAGGCTAAGATCTGTTTTTAAAATATCATAAATTATTCGGGATTTTTTTTTCACCATCCGTCTATACTACAGATACCCCAGTTTAAGAAAAACTTCTTCGTATAATGGGATTTTAATTCGTATTAATTAATTAGAGATTAATTAGATAAAAACTTAAGATTTAGCCTCTTAAGAGCCTCCTATTCAGGTTCTTGGATGACTCCTCGACGATAAACTCGCTCCAAGACTTCCGCATTTGTGACCGCACTTCGTTTCAGTATGTCCTGGCCTTAGACTTGTACTCGTCACGAAGTGTAGTGCGCCTCTCGTCACAACTACACCTCTGGTACGACCGTCGTGCATTGTAGAGTTCTCTCTTCATAATATTGAGGCCCGCCGTCCACCATGGGACTGGTCGAGCTCTCGCCTTCCGGAGTTGGAGGGTTTCCACAGCAGCATCACATATCAGTTATCTTGGAGACTCTATAATTCAGGTCATCAGTCAGATCCGTATTCGCCGCATCTCATTCATTGTTAATGAGTTTTTCATCCAACATAGACCGGAAAGCACTCCAGTTTCCTCCTTTTGTAATATAGCCTTTGGTGATACCGTGGGGACTTGTAGGTGTCGCATTTTCTACGACACTGAACACTATTGAGTAATGGTCCGAACTCGTCTCAGATCCGAGGGCCCAATCGGTGACGCGTTTAGCCAGCTGGGGTGATGCCAGAGTCACATCGATCCAACTCTGTCCCCTAGCACTGGAGAACGTAGGGATAGCAGAAGGATCGTTAATTACTACTAGCTGACTCCTAGATATGAAATCACCGAGCTTAGTACCCCTTCTATTAGCTCGATTGGACCCCCAAACCGTGTTCCAGGAGTTGGTATCTGAGCAAATGATCACGTTTCGAGAACAAGCTGTGATCATATCCATGGCGGATATGTCTTCGTTAATATCATTTCCATCAGGTAGGTAACCCGATACCAGCATAAATGTAACGTTTTTCCATCTGATGAAACAAACGACATTATCCGCCGTGGTGTACTGCCTCAGATCCATCACATCGAGGTTAGGGTTATTAACCACTATGGCAGCCCTGGATCTCCTTACTCCACTGCTCAGAGCGATAACCCTCGATGTGAGGCCAAACCCTGTGACCTTGTTCCCACGGCAGCATGGTTCCTGGACCGCCATAATGTGGAATCGCTGGGAGAGAGCTCGAAGTTCATCTGCCACGATGCGTCGGCGGCCCATATTCAGTTGTAGGAAGGTATTCTATTCATAAAATGTCTTTTCTGTCAGCTCCTTGGCCCACTTTAAGTGCACAAGCCATTCACGACTGCCTACCTTGTGCTTTCTTTGGCTAGATGGCACATCGGCCCGCTCACAGTTTATACAGATCGGACCAGTAAACTTTTTTGGGGGCAGTCCTTAAGCATGTGGCCAATAGTTGCACACCAGATACAGATAACACCATCTACTGGGCAAGTTGCCTTATTATGGCCGTAGCCCTGACATTTAGTGCACCGTGGATCGTCAATATAGTCTTAAAGGACATCGACCACCATCCTCCACCTAAGCTGACTGTCTCTAGAAGTAGAAATCTAACTATTGGATGAACTTCGATCACCCGATTCTTAGTAATTTGTCATAGAAGTCCCAACGATAACTTTTGTTAATATGCCATGCACCTTCTCCGATGAAAATGTTTCATTTATTGCCCTTTGGACAAGGGAAAGTAAAACCGTTCTTAGTAAAACCGTTTCTTGCTATAGAAGAGAAAAGAGGCCGAATGTCTTCAGCAACAAGTGGTGTGTGGCCCGATTTTTCAGGTATTCTTCCCCACAGAAATTCCAACAGCTCCATAGATGCCCAGCTTTGAGTCACACCTTTTACTTCCATCATGGACTTCTTCTTCCTAGCAAGTTTTGCTTGCAGTCCTTTTTCACGCAGCCCCTGCCACTCGATTACTTTGGTGGATTCGGACTTTTATCATCCATACTAACCAAGACAGAACCTACCGTCGTCGCTCGGACTATGAACGCCTTCACACCTATTTCATCCGGCGATGGTAAGCCATTAATAATGTCTACCGAGGTTTTGCCTATCCCGCTGATAGTGATATATGTAGGTGTTGGCGTTTGAGTCGGTTTAGATGGCAATGATTTCCGCTATTGATTTTGGTTTTGTACCTTGTTTGTCGATTGGATGTCCGTTTGCACCAGGGCTCGTTTTTGGTGGCAGCGTTGTTTCTCTTCATTTTCCTTTTACTTACCACCACCGTGAAGGATTCAGAGGCAGCCGAGGGTCGAGCCTGGTTAATGTTTTTTTCGGCTTATTTCTGAGGTTCCTTCGAACGTTTAGGTTCACGATGAGGTACTCCACTTGACGTGGTGGGTGTATCGGTAAATTATGGTGGGGATTTATCTACTAAAATTTGTTTCACATCATGCACCTTCTGTGACGAAAGCGTGTCCAAAATAGACATTTGAACAACGGCCAAGACTCCAACTAAAATATAGAATCATGAATGTTGAACATCAGTTTTCCAGAATTACTGGTCACAGAACATCATAATAAAACATAAAAGTGTACAAACGTTTTATATTTTAATATACAAACGATATTTATAGTCTTTCATTTTAACATTAGGTACAAGGGAGTCCTCTTAACCCAACCTTGCCTCCCACCAGCTGACAGTGGGACGAATAACCAATAACCAATCTAGAAAAAAAAAGTGTTAACACTTGATATTTTATTTTTATTAATCTAATGTATAAATGCAATATAAGGTAAACAAATAAGTAAACACATAAGGAGCAACAATTAAGTAAAATGAAAAAATGAATATATATAGTCACACATATATATGCAAGTAGAATCTAATATATTTTGAAAACTATATTTGACAATAGTTGATCCAATATTTCAATTGTATCTTATATCAATTGAAATTTCAATTGTATCGCATATCAATTATATCTTTGTTGTTTTATAACTTTGTTGATCTTATCTCGAGTACAGCAGTCTTCGAATCGTTTAATAAGATAATCAATATTCACAGAAGTATTGGATAACTTTCATTACACCAGCAATCAAATTTTATTTCATTGTTCAACCAAACATAATGTTTACAAATAAATCTTCCACATCCTAGCTATTTCATTTTGATTTTTTCCACTGTTAGTTGAAAATAATTTTTCAATCCCAGTTAAAGAGAGATGTATTCGAACTAGAATCGTTACTAAATAACATTAGTATATACACTATACATCAGTAGGATTTTCCGAAATGCTAACTGACTTCTTTTTTGTAGTTGAAATTTCTTTCTTTGAAAATAAAATCAAATCCTAATAAGCAAAAAAAAAAAAAAGCAAACAACTCTTTGATTTTTGTTTAATATACTTATTTAGTAACTTCTGAGAAAAAATCACGTGTGTACCTTAAAGTATTTTTTAGTAAAACAATTTTATGAGAAGGAGTTGGTCGGGGGGTGCGGTCAAATAAATACTTAATTTTTAAAAATAGTATTTTTAATTCTTACGCGAAATGCTGGCATATTGCACAACAAGGTGACATTTTTGACACATTGGAAAACAACTTCATCAGGGCTACAAAAGATACAAAATATAAAAGATACATGGTGAAAATAAAATAAATGAATTATAAGTAGATATTAAATAAGAAACAGTTGTCTGATAAAGAAATAATAAGATGTCTTCAGATATATATATATATATATAATAGGTCAAATTATGAAATCGTAATGTGGTGAACGACTTATTTAAATACACAACATCCTCATTTATCTAATACAAATTATTATAGTGAGAAAAACATATAACGAGTTAAACTGAGCTAAAATGAAAGATAAGAGAATAATTCAACAAAACATCACTAGTCAAATCAAAACTAATAAATTGCTTTAATAAATTATTAACTTTTAATTTTCTTCTAAATATACCATCCTGTTTTTTATTATTACGATGGATTTTAAATGTTTTACCATTCATTTTTCCACCTAGATTTATCATTCTTTCCGCTGAGCAGCTGGTACATAATCACTACAACTTATTTTTTATTTCAAGTTTAAATTTTTGAAAAATATGTTGATTTAGGAAAAATATGTGACCGAAATGCTACAAATTGGAAGATAAAAATACACAACTAATTGAAATTTGAATTAAAGTCTTTATTGACTGACCATAGAGCATTTGATTGAGGTGTTTATTTTGAGCGAGTAGCTTGGGTCTGGAAGACTTCCTTCATTCTTTGGACATTATGCCAAACCGGGGAGGCTATAACATAATTTAATAGATCCTGCAAACTTTCATATTCCGTTATAGGTAAATATCAAATAATATGATTTAAGCTATACAAATAATTCACAATAAATTAACCCACAGTAAATAAGATCACTTCTTGTGCATGATGAAAAATTCGTACCCCGGTGAAAACTTGTTTTGCCTGAAGATAATTTTTTGAATATTATCAAATGAGATTTTTTTCTTAGCTGCTCCATTGTCAACTTTAATGTCACGCCAATTTTCTCCCTTAACAATCAAATTATCATCTATATACACGAAACGTTTTGGAAATAGAATATCTTTTAGGTATCTCGTCGTCTGATCCAAAATGTCTTCTAGTTCGAGTTTCTCATCAGTTAGAAATACTTTGTTTTCTTTAATTTTAATCATTGGCACAATAATTTTTGTGTACCCAATGTCATTGTTAATCCCTTTATCGCTTACATTATTAGTATAGTTATGTTCCGATACATTAAATCGATTTAATATGGATAATATATACTCCATAGCTTTTTCTTTTTGATTACTATGAGGACTTTGTGTAATCATTTCCGGATTATTTTTTGTATTGTTTTGTATTTTAACTACATTTGCAGAGGTGTCAATGAATTCATTTAAATTTGTTGTCAAGCCGTCTCTTGATGTATTTGCAGTCTCGTTCACTTCGTCGGTTCCTATCATAAATGCAGCCTGGGCTGGTAGCTCCTTCTTTTCCGTTATGAATTGTTTCTTATCTGAGGATACTAAATCCTTGAAGTTAGAACCGTCACTTTTTTCGTCTTTCTTATACATTTCTGTATACCCTCCTTCATATTTCCACATACTATTAAGATGTTCCATACTCCGGTGATAATAATTATTTTTTAATCGTTTAGTCCTTATATAATCATTTGAATCCCTAATAGTTCCAATATCTTTGAGAACTTCAAGATTGGTTGCTTTAGGCTGCTCTACAACGCTTGCCAAATCCAGGGGTTGGCTTTCCTCGTTACTTCTTGGAAATATTTGGTGCCATGCTTTCGGTCTATATTTGTTAACTTTAATTTGTCCTAAATCGCTTTCTGAACCGACGTTTACGAATACAATGACGAAAATGTATGCAAAGAATAAAAATGACATTGCCATATTCACTTATAATTTGATTAAATTAAATATTTTTTCAACCGATTAGTATATCTACACTTTCTTGAATGTTTATTAACACTTCTGTCGAAGAAAATCTAAAAAAATGTTTAATTACTTAGTTGGAACAATTCTAGTTGGTTCTGAAAGACTGAAACTAAAAGCTTGTTTACAATAAAAGTTAGGTAGTAAAACTATTGTTTCTGTTTAATTGCACCCGTTAGAACACTTCAATTCAGTATTAAATATTGTTTGGTTATTAACTCCACTCATTACCACATTGATAAGAGAAGACCTTTATATATAATCACTTTAAAAGTAAATTAAATTTAAGCTAATTATGCTGAAGGTATTGAAATTTTTTTAAATGTTCTTAAAAAATTAAATTGGAAATTTAATCTAACCTAATAAGTCCTAAAAAAATTAGGAAAAAACCTTTAAAACTACTCTACGAGTTTTATAAATAATTATCGGAATATGAAATACAAGATAATACCCGTGAGGTGAACCTCGACCAATTCCATTAAATCTAAAAAAATAAACTGAAAGTGATGAAATGTGATTTGTCATGCATTAGAATATTCCCTAAAGAATCCTACTATCGTATCAAATGCACTTCAAAACCACCTCTATGGTCTTCGATATTGGTTTGCAAAATGGAAAATTGAAATCAATAATAACAAATCTACTCACGTGACTTACTCTCTTAGGAAGCCTCATGTCCATCCGTAACGATTGACAATATCCCAGTGCCTTAAAAAAACTATGTACGGTGCCTCGGACTCTACTTAGACCAAAGACTTACCTGGAACATACATACTAAATTAAAAAGATAAGAACTGACTTGACGATATAACCAAATCTCACATCTCCTAGACTACAGATCCTAGCTCAACTAACGAGACAAGCTACTAATCTACAAGGCCATAATGAGACCATTTTGGACATACGGAGCAGAACTTTTGGATTCGGCAAAACAAACACACATAAATAAAATACAAGCAACGCAATAAAAAAATCTACGAAAAAT
The DNA here is from genome assembly GCA_928085145.1 of Nezara viridula. NCBI lineage: Eukaryota > Metazoa > Arthropoda > Insecta > Hemiptera > Pentatomidae > Nezara > Nezara viridula. The sequence goes on from OV725077.1 coordinate 178,868,602, forward strand.
TATCGGCGCACCTTGGAACATTTCAAATAACACTATACATAACGACTTGAACATCCCAATAGTAAAATCCTACATCCACGGCAAATACAGTTCATTTCACTCTTCAATGCTTAATCACTTCAATTAATCCTTTCTATTTCCCGCTTTCTGTTACCTGATCGATGCAGATTAAAAAGAAATTGGCCGATGGACCTACTACAATAATTATAAAATGAAGAAAACTCACAACTAATCAGTAATATATCAAATTTGCTAGGTGCGCTGCAGCACAGGTGCATATGGCAGAATATTAAAAAAAAAAATAGAATATTTAATTAACTTGAGTATATCTAATTCCCGATTTCCAGCAGAAAAGTAGGAAATGTATGTAGGAACCTCGGTTTTTGATGAATAGGAAGCGATAACTTAAAAAATATTTGAATTAAGTAATTAAGCATTGCTCAAAATTTACTTTAAATTAAATTAGAGTTATTCATTGTTAAAACTATTTAAAGAGGACTTTTGAAAGGCTATCACCCTTTGACTGCACCTCTTACCCAGTTATTTCTAAGATTTACTTGTGGCAACAAGTGTAATGAAAAAAAAATGCTCGGACGGCGCACAAAAAAAAATTATTCATTTTTCGAATTCTATTTGTCCTGAAACGTAAAACATCAAATTTTGAGATAGGGTTAACTTTTTGAATTTTCCATTCGATTACAATGGTTCATTATTGAAAATAATCAACCAAAAATATTTTAAAATCGCGATATCTTTACTAATAGTACGCTGATTTCGATAAACATTCTTCGTTTTTTAAGAAATTTAAATACGTTTGAAACATCTTATCACAATATCGACAAAAAAGTGTAAGCTTTTTGAGTTATTCGGAAATTAATTTTACCATCAGTCGTAACTTTTTTTCCAGCTTCTTTTCGTTGAGGTGTGTTATATAGATAAATTTAAAGGGCTTCGAGAAAATGACTTAAGCGAAGTTTCATTAAAATCGGTTTATTTGTTTAGGCGCTATAGTCTACAGCATCACAGGTTTTTCGGACGCCATTTGGAAAGAAAAAGGCGGATAGTAATGTCGATGAAGGAGGATCATCCTCGGATGACCTCTGACTTTAATTCCAAATTTGAAAAAAATCGTTACAGTAGTTTCGGAGAAAATACGCGGACGGACAAAAAAATTTGTCCGAATTTTCACTGTATAAGGATCTTGAAGACATTGATGGAAACAAAGAATAAAATAGGTACTAGACACCTATTCTTCAGAATAGACTTGATAACTGCTCGTTTTCATACATTGCTGAAAAGCTAAATTTCAGATATTGAAGAGCATATCGGTAACAATAACCTTATCAATAATTATCTTAATGAGCAATCATTTTCAGCTGCACTGTACCCCAACTGACAAAGACACGAAGCCATATAATTCCACATGTCATCAGAGATAATATCATTGACATTTATGTTGGTCAGCAGTATGTAGTTTACCGCCCATCCAGTGCCCAGATGATGGCCACGTACCAATACGAAATACTGGTTAAGTTTATTCATCTGAGGACATCACTACCATTTTTTTTTTAAATCAATTTCTTCTATGGTATCAGGAGTCTTGGATGAACATTTCTTGGAATCCCGTTTAGGGTTACATGAATTACAACGAAATTTATTGCGGTGAACATCTAGAAAAAATAAATCCCATCTTGCTTTCCTGGAGATGAACTAGTATTTCGACATCGATCTTGTTTATAATAATAAAAAAAATTAAAGTATTAATGTTATTGTACATGTTGGACCAATGTACAATCTGAGAAATTATGACACAGAAGATAGATTACGATTAATTTAGATATTTAAAATGAAGATGGCGATAAATGTTTTCGAAGGAAGAGTACAGAAAATAAAAGATAAAGATGAAATGAAGAATTGGGTGAATGATACACAACGTAAAATACGGGAGGAATAAGTCAAATAACAAACATTGAAAAATATTTTTTGGAAATTTTAAATGTTACAGATTTAACACCGTAGTGGAAATACCTAAAAATAAAAAATAATAGGTCATGTTTTTTGCGACAGGAGGCCAAAGCTGATAACTGTAATTTTGGAAAGTGTAATAATATATTTGACAATTCATCCCTATTTGTTTATAGGTATATAGGACTAGCTTATAGGACAAGAGCCTTTGAGATGAGAAATTAGATACTACAAAGCAGGCTGGGTAATAAGACATTTCTCGCCGTTTACTTGTTCTTATCGAGTTAAGAGATCAAACAACCCTACTTCCTTGCTAATGCACTAACATTTTCTCAGAGGGATGTTATTGTGCTAAATTTGTAAGTTTATCACAATTTATTATAATTAATATTTAGCAATAAGAATGGAAATGCTGGGAGAAACTATGAATGAATTTTCTAATATGAATAATTGGATGAACTCGAAATGTCGGGACCCATTCTTAATCCGGACCATGCGGGACCCATAATGTTCTTTCCAAGTGATTGAATGGAGGTCCTTCCATACAGGACGAAACGCTTGGTTCTCTGGAGCAAGTCTTTTCACTCAAATATTTCCCTATATTAAATTCAATGTTATTAAGTGCTCAATCTAATTTTTGGTGCTTAATCTAATGGCGGAATACGTTTGGTGTTGGGAATTAATCTGAAATAAATCAACGTATCTTCTCATGCCGAGCGCATCTGAATAACATTTTTGGGAATCTCTTTTTATAATATCTTTTTGTCTGACTTCCTCGAAATTCCAGTGGAAAGTAATGGAAAATCATGGGTATCCTTGGGTTTTTAGAACCTCATTAAATTGATATGTCCACCGATCTCAATATTGAAAACCGCCCATTCCTGAAATATAAATAAGTTTTAAGTTTCAATGAAATAAAGCCACTCACGGGGTTTTGGTCTAGTGTTAGCGAGGAGTCTATAGTGATCAAATCTTTAGACATAAAAATGGATGAAAAAGACTGAAACGTTGCCTGATTGGATATAAACAATATTAATAATGATGTAGAGATGGTTGACCGTTGATATAATATGAGAAGGAGTTAATTGGGGGGTGCGGTCAAATAAATACTAAATTAAAATATAGTATTTATTTAATTTTTGCCGATGTTTCGACCCGATGTGCAGGTCGTCTTCAGGGCTACAAAAGATACAAAACATGTTGAAAATAAAAAATAAATATAAATAGATATAAAATAAGAAGAAGTTGTCAGATACCGAAATAAAAAGATGATCTTTGGAAACGTACATTATTGAAAACATACTGAATCAGTTGAGGCTTATCTACATGTCTTAGCAAATTACTAATGATGAAGAAAAAAACTATTTAGGGCAATATTAGATCATCGTTTACTTAATTTCCTCTATGTGAAAAAAGACGTAGTGATCTATAACTTTTTGGATATAATAACTCATTGTGTAATAATTTGTAGCATTTTTTTTTATTTTTAATTAAAATTCATTTACTATAATTAATTAAAGGAATGAACCAAACTAAATTTATTCATATTTATATTTCCATAACAAAATTTCAGTGTTACAGTAACAACAAGATAGATCATTTTGTAAAAAGTGGTTAGTTTGCACCATTAAGTGCAAAAATATACCTATTTCTATTGTATAGAAAAGTTTTTAGTGACTGTAACATTTTATTTTATTTTAGTATTATTAGAGTAGGAGATTACAGAAGCTCTCCTCTTAGCTCAATAATTAGCACTAATTATACAGCTGTTTATTTAATTACATATGTTGAGCTCCTGTAAACTCCTACTATCCTAATACAAAATAGAGATTTACACCCTGGTGTCTTTATTACAGTATTGAGCTCCTGTAAACTCCTACTACCCTAATACAAAATAAAGATTTTGGACCAAACCTTACAAGGAAAATGGTATTCATCTGGAGGTGGTAGTTTGATTTTACCTTGGTAACAGTAGTTATTTTTCGATCTAGTAATTTCCCCTTGATCGCTGTACATTAATTATTATATTATTTTGTGATATAATTATAATTAACTTCAGTTCAAAAACCAATAGTTTTTCAACAGTAGATTTAAGTTTTTCCGAAGTCAGATACGCACTAAAAGTCCGAAAATGGAAAACAAAAAGCCATCTATACGGTAGTGATCACTACCCAATAGTTATCGACACATCGGAGACAATTGATGACATTCCCTCAAACATTCGATGGAACTACGAAAAGGCAGATTGGGAAATTTTTAGCAAATTAATAACTGAAGAATTACAGGCAACACCAACTTATAGAAAAATAGATGAAAAGGTGGATTTTTTTAGTGAGCTAATTCTGAAAGTAGCAACAAAAACAGTTCCTACTATTAAAAACAACACCAAACACCAAAGCGTACCCTGGTGGAATATACAATGTAGTGAAGCTATTAGAGCAAAGAAACAGGCTCTGAATCGGTTCAGAAAAACTAGAACTTTACAAGATGCAATAGCATTCAAAAGACTAAGATCGATAGCTAATAGAATTATCAAATATAGCAAAAAAGAATCTTGGAAACAGTTTGTGTCATCGCTTAATAATCTGACTCCAGTGACCGAAATATGGAATAAGATACGAACCCTCAGAGGAATCGGGAAACGGCAGCGAATTACTGGATTAGAAGTCAATGGAGAAATTATAACCGATCCTATAGATATTGCTGAAGGTTTAGCAAAGTATTTCAAGGAAGTGTCTACTTCGAACAATGATCACACCCATAATTATATCCCAGGAGTGCATGAAAGGAACAGTTCAGTACCAACCGAATTTAAAGGATGTAAAGAACCGTTTCGGATGCAAGAACTAAATTCTGCCTTACAGAAATGCATTGGAAAGTCAGCCCCTGGTTTAGATGGAGTTACTGGCGAATTCTTGAAAAAATTGCCTGAAGATGGTAAACTGCACCTTTTATACATCTACAATGAAATATGGAATACCGGTGAATTCCCCTCCTGTTGGAAGCAATCAATCATCGTACCTATCCAAAAAAAAGAAGACAGTATCCGACCAAATGATTACAGACCCATTTCACTAATATCATGCATTTCAAAAACTCTAGAAAGGATGATAAACACCAGACTTATCGATACGCTGGAAAGAAGCAATGCCCTCTCTCCACAACAGTTCGGTTTGAGATCAAACCGCTCAACAACTGACCCCCTGCTGTCACTAAGTTTAGAAGCCGAAGAAGCTTTTTTAAACAAAGAACACCTAATTGCAGTATTCTTAGACCTAGAAAAGGCTTACGATAGAATGGCAAGAGGTCGTGTATTAAGAATCTTGGCAGGATTGGGTATTGGAGAGAATATGTGGACATACATCAAAAACTTTTTGACTGGCAGAAAATTTTGTGTAAGAGTAGGAAACACTTTCTCCTCCAGTCATTCCTTGGAAGGCGGTACTCCACAAGGTTCACCCCTCAGCTCGACACTCTTCCTCTTGGCAATTAACGGCATCACATCCGCTATTCAGAGCCCCACTAAATGTTTGCTATTCGCTGATGATATAGTAATTTCAGCGCGTAGCAAATCTTTAGCGTTCATCCAGTGGAAGCTACAAGATTCTGTTGAAAAAATAGAAAATTGGACGAAGGAAACTGGATTCAAACTATCAGCTACGAAGTCCAAAAGTATCCATTTTTGCAGACAACGAAAATGTCTTATAGACCCTCAAATAAAATTAGGAGGCTCCATTATCGAGTATGTAGAAAACTATACATACTTGGGAATGATACTTGATAAGAAGCTGACGTGGGTTCATCATATAAAACAGTTAAGAGACGAATGTACAAAAAGACTAGGACTTCTTAAATGCATTGCTAATTCAAGCTGGGGAGCCGATAGAACGACACTCATCAAAATATATCATAGTGTGATTCGAAGCAAAATTGAATATGGAGCCCAAATATATGGAACAGGTCGCAAAACGTTGCTAAAAATACTTGATTCCATCCACAATTCGGCTCTTAGAATCTGCACAGGAGCTTTCCGAACTTCTCCAGTCGAAAGTATATATGCCGAATCCGGAGAACCTTCATTAGAGATGAGACGAACATATTTATCTATAAAATATGTCTCCAAATTAAAATCACGTCCACAACACCCCTTGAATTCAAAACTATTTGATGGAGGACCTAGTAGGCGAGGGCTTAAGGAGATAGAGGGAAGCACATTCAAACAAATAATTGATAAAACGCTAAATAATGTGAACATGGATTTGAACTCAATTAGACCCATCCCTAACCTCAAAATACCTAACTGGAAGAACAGTAGACCGACTATAGATCTGTCAATGACGAGACAGAACAAAGAATACCCACTGAAAATTCAAAACTACTTTTTTGAATTATTGGAGAAATATAAAGGTTTTAACGTGATATATACCGATGCCTCCAAAATGGAAAATAGTGTTGGCTGCGCTTTATATATTAATAACAACCAACAACAACTTCTGTTTAGCTTACCAGGAGAGAGCTCCATATTTACTGGAGAAGCTACTGCGATTATGAAGGCCCTTCATTGGATATCAAATTCCAATGACAATCAATGGATGATAGCATCAGACTCCAAAAGCGTCATAGCAGCAATAGATAACCCATGGCCAAGCAATTCAATAATAATTGATATATTGAATCTATGGTGGGAATTAAATGAAAGAACAGTCAGAGTGATATTTGTCTGGGTTCCATCTCATAGCGGTATTTCAGGCAATGAAAGAGCAGACCATGCAGCTAACTTAGCAAGGAAGGGAGAGGCACCAACCATAATTTCTATAAATTATATCACAGTAGAAGACTGGGTACACGCAACAAAAAAGAAGTTGTTGGGAAATTGGGTAAATCGATGGAAAAACAGACAGTCAAAATTAGTGGAAATAAAAACAGACTGCAACAAGTGGGATAGTAGCACAAGAATATCCAGAAGAGAAGAAACAATATTGTGCAGAATACGAATAGGCCACTGCCTGTTTACTCACGGATACCTTCTCAGAGGATTGGAACCACCCACGTGTCAAAAGTGTGACAATAAACCACAGTCAATAAAACACCTGTTAGTAGAGTGCAACGAATTTAACAACATTCGGCGAAAATTGAAACTACCAATGACAATGATAGAAATATTAAGAGACAACGAAGAAGGAGTCACAACCCTATTCCGGTAATTAATGGAGACGAATTATTACAATAGAATATAGAAAACTAGCCGCCAATGACCCTCCAGGGTAGAGGCGATTACAAATAAAAAAAAAAAAAAAAAAATTATAATTATTATGAAAAAGAAAGCACTATATGTAATGTGCAATGAAAATATTATAAATAAAAGACTCAAATTAATGTTGGGCTTATATGAAGCTAGACAGGTTGAATATATATAGTATGGTTACGAATTGGCAATAAGAATATTTAAATGTTATAATAATATAAATTGGCAATAATGCGCGATTTATAATACAGATTTTTAAAGAAATTAAAAATTTGCCTAAACTTTGGTTTCGTTCAGTTTATTTTAAGTTGAAACAAAAATAATACAATATGAATTACAGAATACACGTAACTTAGAGTTATAAAATTTAAGCAACGCCTAGTATAATTAAACGAACAGCTATACAATTTGTAAAAAGGAGATTGGTCCAGCGTTATGCGGACATGAGGTGTACCCCTACTATATAATAATAAAAGGCTTAGCGAACCCGCAGGTTCGATGCCGACACCACCAATCGCCTATTACACACCTCCCTCCACCGTTCGCCGTCCAAACCCAGTCCCTTCAGATCGGCTTTAATGCAATCTTCATACCTTCGCTTCGGTCTACCCCTCGGACGCTTACAATTCGGCACAGCAAATATTGACATTTTAGGAATTCTCTCGTTACTAAGCCCAACAACTTTACAAGCCCATTTGATTCGCCGCGATGAAATTACCGTAATTATATTACTCGGATACAGTTCACGCAATTCGGCGTTGTGTAACCGTCTGAACTCTCCGGTTAACTCCTCCTTCTTTGGTCCGAATATTCTATGCAATACTATATTTTCAAAAACCTTAAGACGCTGCTCATCCCTTAATATAAGCGGCCAAGTTTCGCATCCATAAAGAACTGTAGGCAAGATAATTGTTTTATAGATTCTAATTTTTAAGTTCCGGGACAAGAGGCGCGAACTAAGTAGTATTGTCACAACAAAAATAACAAGCATTTCCCGCTTTCAGCCTAACCTTAATCTCTTCTTCAATTTCGTTTTTTCTAGTTAACGTAGAACCTAGATACTTAAATTTATCTACTTCTTCAAAAAAATTACCATTTATCGATATCACCAGTGGTATCGCCATTTTTGCAGCAAACCATATATTTTGTTTTATCCACGTTTATTTCGAGTCCTAGTTCTTTACCGGCTTTCATTAACGTTGTCGTATTTAGTTTTATAGTTTCAACGTCTTTACTTAACAGTACCAGATCATCAGCATAGCCCAGCACGGATGTTGTCCCACCCAGATCCAACCCTTTCTCGGTACGCATTACCTCCCTAATGGCATGTTCTAATGCCAAATTGAACAGGACAGGCGAAAGGGAATCCCCCTGTTTTAAACCCGACCGAACCTCAAATTTTTCGGACAGATTATTACCGATTCTAACTTTATTGAGTGTCTCCGTCAAGCACATCCTGACTAGATTTACTAATTTTTTTGGAATCCCCTGCTCGATTAGAATATTATACAGTTTCTGGCGGTCAATAGAATCGTAAGCCTTTTTAAAATCTATATACAGCTGGGGAACAATATCGTTATACAAATATTTGATCAATAGTCGAACGATTCCGTCTAAATCCGCATTGGTAGTCTCCGATAATTTCCTCAGCGTATTCCGTGATTCGATTGGTTAAGATTAAAGTGAATATTTTATAACATACCAGAAGGAGTGAAATTCCTCGATAGTTATTACAATCCGTCCTCGGGCCCTTTTTGTGAACCGGAATAAGAATAGATTCTTTCCATTCTTCAGGTAATTTCTCATTCACCCAGATCTTTTTAACCAACCGATGTATTTTAGAAACTACAGCTTCCACGCATGCCTTAATTAGTTCAGTAGGAATATTATCGGTTCCCGCTGCTTTATAAGATTTTAATTTTCCTATAGCTACTTCAATTTCCTCTTTACTCGGCTCTTCTATCAACGGTTCAGCACTCTGATACTCAGAAGGAGGACACAGATCGTAATTTCCCTTATTTAAAATATCGTCAAAGTGGTCCTTAAACTTATTCAATATGTCAACCGGATCAGTCAGAATATTGTTATTATCATCCCTAATTCCAGACGTTACGGGCCCTACACATTTACGTGATCTGTTTATACCTTTGTGTGTCTCTTACGTTATTTTCGATTCTATTAGTTTCTATTTCAATTATTTTTATTTTAATATACTCCATTTTTTTTGTTTTTGAGCAAGTTTTTCGTTTCGTGCTTTGAGGTTCGGAAGTATTCCAGATTGTCTTCGCTAGGATTATTTAGAGCTTTTAATTTAGCGGCTTTTCTTTTTTTGCACATGTTCACTTCATCAAACCACGGTTTGTTATTCTTATTTTCCTTTTTTCCTAGACACGAGTTACCGACCGCTTTAATATTATCCCTGATCTCTACCCATAACTTGTAAATATCCTCGTGGTCCTCGTCAGGAAGCTCTAAAGCTTCAAACCTATTCTTAACATCTAGCTCGAATTGAGTTCTAATTGATGGATTTTTTAATTTTTCCAAATTAAAATTCTCAAAATCGAAACGGTTTTCTTTTCTCTTTTTTATATTAAGTTTGTCGAAGTTTCGCGATTACTAATTCATGATCCGACCCACATTCTGCTCCGCGATAAGACCGTACATTAATTATACTGCTTTGCCAGCTATGTTGTATCAATACATGACCGATTTGATTTCGTGTTTGCGAATCCAGTGATGTCCAAGAATATTTATGAATATTCTTATGTTTAAACGTTGTACTTTTAATTATCAGGTTTTTCAGACGGATCCCATTATCATGTATTTTCATCAATCAATTATTTTCATGTAGTTTCGCGGTAGTTTATCATAAACCCATTCGAGTTTATCGTAAAATTCACTTTTGACTTCATCGTCACTGTCTTCGGTCGGACAATGTATGTTTATTAATGTAATTTTAAACCAACGTCCTTGAAATATAGCTACCGAAATTCTATCACTAAATAATTGTACGTCCCTCAAAGCAGATAATAATCTACTCGTAATTAGAAACCCGGTACCTAAACAATGATTCCCGCTTCCTCCGTACCAAATAGTGTACTTTCCTTCCCTCGTCGAGCCCTCCCCTGGCCAGCGAACCTCTTGCAGAGCCACGAAATCCAAATTGCACCCATTTACCTCATTAGCGACCGATTTTAGCCCCCCTGCTGTGTTTAGACTCCTTACGTTCCACGTGCCTATACTTAAATCCCTATATTTCAACTTGCGCCATGAATCCCCTAAAGCAGTCCCCACCCGGATACCGAACGGGGAACTAGTTTACCTCCGGATAATAAGCGTTTTACCTTAGGGAGATCCATTTGTGGTGTTTTGTGAACTAAAGATATGTGAGTAGGGCGTTCAATCCTACGTCACACCCTCCAGAAAGTCTGGTGGGCCCCTCCCCCTAGCAAGTCTGGAGGGTCCCTCTCATTGTTGGTCAGCGAGTCTATCGGACTTAGCCGGAAGGAACTTCCAAGGAATTTCCACCGACCATTCCCATACGCGGTAATGAACCCACGCGTGGACCCCTACTATATAATAACGTTTTAATTTTTATTAATCATTGGTTCTTATTTTTGTACCCTCACACACTCTGTTATAGAGAAATGTTGAATTCTAATGTGGCCTGGGGAACAAGAAGGAAGACCTAGCGAAACTGTCTGTTCTATCTGTTCAAAATTACCAGAGCCAGGCTGGCAAGACTAAGCCAGAAGCAAAAACGAATGCTGCAAAAATATCGGAATGGAACGCATTTGTAGGTGCCTTATGCTCTATCAGGAGTCAATGGTGATAATTATGAATAATTGGTAATTGGTTGACTGTCGTGGATAATGAAGAGAAGAATAGTTGGGGTGCTCAGTCAAAAAAGGAAGGCAAAAAAAATAAATTATAATATTTATTTTTTTTGCCTTCCTTTTTTGACTGAGCACCCCAACTATTCTTCTCTTCATAATTATGAATAATTTTGCATTTAAAGAACTAAAACCTAAAATAGATTGTATGAAGTTTATTTGATTTTTAAAATGCTAAAATACAAAAAATGTATTCGTTTCATAAAAATGTATTATAAAGGCACAAAATAAATTACCAAATCAAGTTATTCTTTTGCAAGAAAATTCTTTCTCGTAAAGATGGAGCTTAGAAATCTTTTTAGTCTAATGGGATAAATTTATTATACAACTCTCGTTAGCCATAAAACTGATTAGCTATAAAAATGATTATCACGTAAGCCTTGAAATAATCATCAAGGCCTTCAGGGTCTAGGAACGTAATAAAGAGGACAGAAGTACAGAGCATGTTAAATAAACAATTCAAGACGGACCGATAGGTGTTTAGTTCATTAAAACAAGTTTTATTTCTCTTTAACAATAATTTCAAGTAATTTATAGTGATGAAAAGCTAAGCATTTAATTAATTTAATACATCGAGATGCAGGACTCATCGCGTTAAAATCTGCTTGTAACTTATTGTCCGTGGTACAGAAAACGGGCGGATCTACGGGGGGAGAGGGGGGGGGCTTTCGGGCTGAAGCCCCCCCCCCAAAATGGAGAAATATAACCATGTTTTATGGGGAAAAAAATTTAAAAAATACCTCTTAAAGTATTATTGTTCGTGTAATTACATTTAAAAGTACTTAAGGAATAACTTAAACACCATTTCATATAGGTAGTTAGGTTCTTTCTGTTTTTCCAAAGTAATTATCGTTATTTTTATGAAAAAAAAAGGTTTCGGGCTGAAGCCCCCCAAAATTAAATCCTGAATCCGCTAGTGGTACAGACCCCTTTTTATCAAATTGTTAACATCCGGCTGAAACTTCGAAAATAGCTTCATCTCATCGTAACCTACAAATATTTTATTTACGAAAATTCTCATAGTTGGGACGTTTTGAATCTGGAGGTTGGCAAACTTTGTCTATTTATTTAAGCACTAAAAGCTTGTATTTGCCCATTTCTTTCCACTTGGTTCCTAAGATAATTTGATCACAAAATCGATAAAAAAGGTGGCCTACAAAAATCTTAGATCTTTTGACCTACCTCGTTATTTTGACAATTTGGGAGTATAGGTCTTGCCAAACGGCTCAATATTTTTAAAAGATTCAAGTAGAGAACATATGGTTATTTACGAGTTTTTAGTTCCTAATTACATGAACAAAGTTTGCCAACCTCCAGATTGAAAATGCCCCAATTCCGAGGATTTTCTTTTAAAAAATATATGTAGGTTACAATGAGATGAAGATACTAACGAAGTTTCAGGCGGATGTTAATAATTTGATAAAAAGGGGTCAGCACCATGGACTATAAGTTGTAAGCAAATGTCAATGCATTCAAAATTAAAAATAACATATTAAATTTTTATAATTACAAATTACCTCTAATATTAAATTACTAACTTCTATATTTATATATTTCCTCCTAGAAAATGGTGAAAAATGAAAATAAATTAACTTAAGGAGCATAAAATGCTTTCTGGTTGCAAACATATTTCGTATGGGAGATATGTGAGTAACCAGGCTTCTAAATAAGTGATCTTTTGAAACAATGTGTATCGTATACAGTTTTTAGACAATGTTTTTATGCGTTGTTACGTGTAATCTTAGATTAGTTATTACAATAATTTATTTACAACAATGAATCCAAATTTTATCGAAAGATGTACTTTAAAATATGTCTCCACCTGTGGCTACTGTATTCACAATCTAGCTCCAATAGTTGTTGGACGATTCGAGTGTGTGCACTTCGTTATTTACACTGCCTGATTGAATTCGGGACTGGGCAAACACTCTTTCTGATCGGAACTGGTTGGACGATAAGTTCAGGTGGGTCATTCTTATATTATTTGACCATTTGTTGTTCCCGGGCCTAATATTAATAGTTAAACAAAAAGAAATGGTATTAATATTTTGTAATTTTTCTAAGGAACGAAATGATGACATTAAAATAAATCTGCCTCAACCAGAAGAAGAAATATCTCAATGAAAATGTAACAAAACGTAACGAATGTTACTGTCTCCAAGGAGAAGGTTATGCGAGGTCTAAAGTGTAATTGCCTATAGCTTTTGATTACGTATTTTCTAGTTATTTATAGTGTTTTTTGTGTTAATTGTTCTGTTTCATAATAAGTTTCTGTTAGTTTGTTCATTAATTATGTTATTTTGTCGTTACTGTTCCTGTTAATTTAGTTTTATTGGTGTATTTAGTTTTGGACTGTTAGGTTAAGTGTTTCTTTTGAAGTGTTATTTCTGTAGTGCGTTTTGTAAAGTTCTTCAGTGGTGAAATATTGGGTTAGACATTGTGGTACTTTAAGGTAAGTGTTAGTGTAAGACTCATCAAGTTTATTTCACTATAACCTTTTGTATCTACTACTTAACATTTTTCCAGGAAATAGTTTTAAAGTGTTTTAAGGGCATATATTCGATCCCTTAGTAGCTAAAACTACCTTAGGCTTCCGTAGGAATTCCAAAGACTCTTTATGAAAATATAAGTGACAATAACGTTTTCTTTTATTTAAAGATTAACACACTTACTAAATTGAATGAAAACATAGTTGAATGAGTGGAACCTTGTAATGAACGAAAACGTACGATAAAGAGGGCCAGGAAGGGTTCTCCTGTTGCTAAAAAGAAATTGGAAGAGTGCTGTACTCTACTTCTTGAAACCAAGCGAATACAAGTGAATCTCCGTTTATACATGGTCAAACATGAAAACAAGACCGTAAGCAGTGTTAGGGACCATATTAGCGCCATGATTCAATGTCTTCTTAAGATGATTGAGATCTTAGAAGACGAAGATAGTCAAGACAGCTATAACAGTGTACTTCCCCTTGTCCAAAAGGAAATAAATGAAACATTTTCATCGGAGAAGGTGCATGACATATTAACAAAAGTTATCGTTGCGACTTGGGAGATCGAAGTTCATCCAATGGTTAGATGACAGACAGCTTAGATGGAGGATGGTGTTCGATGTCCTTTAAATACTACATTGACGCTCCGGTGCACTAATTGTCGGGACTACGGTCATAATAAGGCAACTTGCCCAGTAGATGGCTTTGTATGGATCTGGTGTGCAACTATTGGCCACATGCTTAAGGACTGCACCCAAAAAATGAATTAACTGGTCCAATCTGAATAAACTGTGAGCGGGCCGATGTGCCATCTAGCCAACGGAAGCACAAGGCAGGCATTCATGAATGCCCTGTGCCCTTAAAGTGGGCCAAGGAGGTGACAAAAAAGACTTTTTATGAGTGAGCTTACCATCCTCCAGCTCTACATGGGCCGCCGGCATATAGTGGCAGACGAACTCTGAACTCTTTCTCTGCGCTGCGATGTTATGGCGGTCCAGAAACCGAGCGTCCGTGGGAACTTAGTAACAGGGTTTGGCCTCACAACGAGAGTTATAGCTTTGGGCAGTAGAGAGAGGAGGCCCAGGGCTGCTATTGTGATTAATAATCCTAAACTCGACGTGATGGATCTGAGGCAGTATATCACGGTTGATTGTGTTGCATGTCAGATCAGGTGGTGTAATATTTCTTTTACGCTAGTTTCATCATACATGCCTGATGGAAATGACATAGAAAGGGACATAGGGACATAGGGACAAAGCAGACAAAGACAAGCAATAGGCAAGTCTTATAGGCCAATATGTCTCTTCCCTGTTATGAGTAAAATGTTAGAGAAGCTACTCCTGGTGAGCCTACGACCGGTCTTCATGAGCGAGCCATCCACGGCAGTACGGATCCACTAAAGGTAGGGAAACCACGGATATTGAAGAGAAGGCGGAGAAGTTTGTTATGCTCCTCCTGTTTGATATCACCTTCACCTTCGACAGTGTTTGGTGGCCTTGCGTACTCCAGCAGTTGCAGAAGTATGCATCTCCCAGCACCTTGTACGAGCTATTAAGGAGCTCTCTTCAGGACCGAACTTTAAGAATAGGGGGTAACTTCTTCGAAGTTCGATGACTCCATGGAAAGAGGTTGTCCCCAGGGTTCTGTTCTAGGTCCTGCCCTATGAAATTTAGTCTTCAATGAGTTGGCAGCACTGGAAGAGGAGCGGTTCTCCGCCACGGCTTATGTAGATGATCTGGCCGTTGTGGTAGATTCGAACAGCAGAGCCCGACTGAAAGAAGAAGCTGAAAGGTGCGCCAAATAGTAGGAGAATGGTGCGAAAAAGAAGAAATTGAGGATGGCTGCCGCCAAGACTCATGCCATCCTCTTGAAAATCACGCCTGATAGGGTTCACCCTATAACAATAGGGGATCAAGAATACAGCAAAGTGAAGTTGTCAAATATCTGGTGTGTCCACAAAAAAAAAAACATCTGGTGTGTCCACTTACACGACTTTCATACCTATTTCAGAAAAGTTTTTATATCTTTACATGAAGTTCATGAAGAAAACAAAAATTGAACTAGACTTATTTTTCTGAAAATTTATCAAAGAAAAGATTTGAGAACGATATATTTGATAAATGAAAGCAATGTAAACCGGCTTAAGGTAGATCAGTGTAAATATTGCAATACTCTCTAATATTGCTGATCAAAAACTTTTTTCCATAGCTTAGTATTATCAAACAATAATTTCTGTTAAAAGTAGAGGAAATCGTGAAGCTTTTGTGATGCGGGCCACAGATTTCCTTACTTTTACTTAGTCGTCTTTTTTCTCTCATTCACCCCTTTCTGACACCAGGATATGAACCCGTAATCTTACATAGGAAATTCAACTTCGTTATTAGTTGTCCAAAATGGACGATTTTTATATAGTTTAGTAGAGAATTTCATTACCTTTCAAAAGTTTTATTATGAGTTTTACCGTATAATATATACTTAGGGAGTTAGGCCCCATAACATTTTTCTTTTCTTTATAACTTCTTTTCCTGTATTTTCTCGGGTATTTAGTCCATATACGAAAATTGAAAGGAAAATTATTAGAACATTATAGGAAAGTTTCATCTAAATCGTTAGAGCCGTTTTTGCGCTACAGTCCATAGAAAAACGTGTTTTTCATTTATTGCACGCAAGCTGTTGTGTATGGAACACCGATTTCTGTCACAAGCATCAGTGGTCAATACCCTACAAAATTAAAAAAGAAGCAACAAAATCGGTTCAGTAGTTACCGAGAATATCTTGGCACAGACAGATATACCAATGGCTAAAAATGTGTTTTTCGGACTCAAGGGGCTTTGAAACGTATAGATCCGTCGAAAACCGCATATCGGAAATTTGACCAGATTGCAATACATTCCTTACCTAGTATAGGTAGGAAAGTAAAAATATTGTGAAACGAAGGGGGCCTTCATAATCTAGGTACTAATAAATTATATATAATTTCCTCTATCCAACAGTGTCCTGCGTTGGTTCAAATCCTTCCTTTCCGATCGATCCCAGTATGTAGTCGTCCCAGATCAACCTCCTTCAAAGACACTTCCCCTCTCCTGTGGTGTTCCTCAGGGTTCCTCCTTGTCTCCTACTCTGTTATTAATTCACTCCCGCCGTCCTTCATACAATGCCGAGCTCCTTCAATTTGAATCCTCTGTCCACTCCCGCAATACCCGTTTCCGGTCTTCAGACTTATATATAATGGCCCACCGAACCGCTGCTTTCGATAAATCTTTTATTATTCGATCCTCTTCCCTATGGAACTCCATCCCTCCTCACATCCGTCGATCCAAAACCCATCCTACCTTTAAATCCCAACTGTTTAATCATTTCTTATCCATCCAGTCATCATAAAATTGTAAATAGTTACTACTGTAAATATGTATATAAATTATTAGATCGTTCTTTTTTTTTTTTTTACTTCATGTTTATATTCATTTTTTTTACTTTCTATTATTAACTGATGTAAATTAGAAAGTAAAGTAAAAAGTGAGACGAGTTCCGACCACCAAGCGATAACCTTCAGGCTGATGGAAAATTCAGAAAGTTCCCACGGTACTGCCAAGGGTTATCTAACCTGAAGGGCAGATTGGAATGCCTTCCAAGGGAATGCCTGGAGGGAAAATTGGTAGATGATGAATGGGATGAAGCGGAAATAGAACAAACTAATGACCTGGATTACAGGGTGTCTAGGATCACTAATATTGTCTGTGATTCCGCTGAGGAATCCCTTCAGCACAGGAAGGCGAAAGCTGACCTGTCCCATGGTGGATGCCGGCCTTAACCAACCTTAAGAGAGAGCTCTACAAAGCACGGCGGTTGTATCAGAGGTTTAGTTGCGACGAGAGGCGCTCTACACTCCGTGATCATGAAAGGGAAAACTGATAGGGCACACCCTATTAACATAACGATTCAAGGATCGAGAATATGTCCAAGTGAGGTGGTCGCTTATCTAGGCGTAAGATTTGGGAAAAAATTCAACGTTACCCCTCACTTGGACTATCTTAGAAACAGGGTGGCCCTATATTTGAACGGTCTCAGTCGGGTTGGGAGCGCTTTCTGGGGCCTCAGATACCCAGCAACCTTAACAATTTATAAGGGAGTGATTCTGGGTATCATGAGGTATGCGTCTCCCGCCTGGAACCAGAATCTCTCGCACCGACAGAAGAGTAAGTTGGCGACAATACAGCGAACGGCATTGCTGCTGGTCACCAGGGCGTATGAAGCGTATTCCATGAGGCGGTGCAGCTATTAGCAGGAGGGGTACCTCTCGACCTTCTCCTGCGTGAAGACATGATGAAACACATGTTTAAGAAAAACGGCTCAGCAGGTATACCGGAAAATCTTAAGGTGAGAATTGACGAGAATCCTTGCAGATGGAAAAACATTATACGGGATGACATATTGGAGGAATGGAACCGATAACCCCCGAAGGATCTACCTTGTGGAAGTACTTTCCCGCCGTCCGGTCACGTTTAGAAGCAAGGTGGATCGTTCCGGACTATATGCTCTCGCAATTTCTCACTTCAAAGCTTCATTGCCATGGGATGGGCATCGACCCCCTATGCCCTAACTGCGGTGTTCCGGAGACTGCTGAGCACATCATAGTGGACTGCACCGCCTTTGAAGAACTCAGGGCTAAGTTACTGAGGGAAACCGGTCTCTATATTCCCACAGAGAACGATTTTCCTCAGTTAGTCACTGCGGAAAACTATCCGTACTACAAAGATTTTGTGTACGGGTGGAAAGTCGCGGTGGGGCCAGCCCATTTTAATTTAAGAAGAGGAGTAAGAGGTACTATACCATTGGCGTGAAACGGATGAGAAAAGCAATCATGAAGAAAGAGATAAAAAAAATGAAGAAAGAGCAGAAGAACGAGATTCATTTGCAGAGTGAGATGTTGAGCTGACCTGCCTAACATCTTACTATTGCAGACACCCATATTGCCTACTAGGCACGGCAGGGTTGATAAATAAATAAAGGTTGCATTGATATTACAACATAAAATGACATTTTGTTCTCACAAGTTCACTGGGGAATCTATATGGATAATAGAAACTTGCTCAAATTACATTATTCTGTAATAACCATTGGTTTACTATAACATAATTTTTCATTGTGTATAAATTACACAAAATTTCCACATACAATATCCAATTAAATAAGTTGCTTTCTACATATAAACTAGGCAAAATAATACAAAATGTGAATTGTTACAACGATCTATATATGATCTAATTATACAATCTATATATATATATATATATATATATATATATATATATTGTATAATTAAGTGGTCTTTAATATCATTTAGGTCTTATTCCCGTTGATGTCACTATACAGGGCTTAAATGTCCAATGTAAATGTCTTCCTCTAAAGCACCTTTAATATGGTTCATTTCAAATAATTAACTATTTCTCATAATTAAAAGTTACGAAAAAAAAGCTAAATATAACTTTTGAAAGAATTTTATAATTGAATAAAGAAGAAAAAAATAAAAATGCTTATCCAGGTCGAAAATGAATCTCCGGAAACTTGTTCACTTAGGAATCATATGGATAATAGCAAACTTGCTCAACTTATATTATTCTGCAATAATTCTAAAATAATGTAAAATGATTTTTTTTCATTGGTTTACTGTAACATAATTTTTCATTGTGAACAAATTACACAAAATTTCATCATACAATATCGAATTAAATAAGTTGCTTTCTACATATAAACTAGGCTAAATAATACAAAATGTGTATTGCTACAACGATCTCTCTCACTCTCTCTCTCACTCTCTCTCTCTCTCTCTCTCTCTCTCTATATATATATATATATATATATATATATATATATATATATATATATATATGTATATATATATATATACATATATAGATAGATATAGATATGTTAATGCAGTAAAATGTAAAATTAAGACATGAAAGTAGTATATTTTTTTTTTTTATCTCATTCGAATCTATAGCTTCCCAAGGAAGAGGAAGAATAATAAACAGTGAATAATTGTTTATTAAAGCTATTACGTATAACTTAATTTTCACAAGATTTTCACGATTCTTAATAACCTCAAATATTCATTTACTAAGAAAATTCAAACTGACCAGAGTAATTTTTTTAGAAGTATTTCAAATATATTGCTATTGACACTATTGAAGCAGTATTTTTCACATTGTATATCAGCGTCGTACAAACGATGGTTGGAGAGGTAAAAGTAATTTTCACAAAACTAATGAAGGCTGATCGATTTGAATCCTCTTTCTATTTATTATTTTTTATTGGAGTACTATTTCCTGAAGCTTTTGAGTTTTATTTAAAATGTTATCTATTTGATCATCACTACCAAAGGAAATTTTCCACTCAGATCCTATTTTTTCAATATCAATGTCCTGTCCGCTTTTCCCCGTAACAGTCAAATCATCATCTATATATACAAAAGTGTTTGGTAATAAAATAGCCTTTATGAACTTAATAATGTACTCGATTTCATCTTCCATCACTTCTCTTGGAACACTAAGAGGCAACACAGGTATGCTGTAATCAAATCGTCCGTAGCTACCTGCTTGTTTTTCTTTCTCATCTAATATATGTATCAGATGCATTATATTATCATAGATTTCTTTTCTTGAGTCATCAGTTTCCATAAGATTTCTAGTTTTAGATTCTCTAATTTCTTCGTTATTGCTATTTATTTCCTTGCCATCTATAGAATCGTCAGCTTTATTTTTTGTGTTTGATGTCATATCCTTACTTTCTAGATTACTAGACTCGTCAAAGTGTCTTGTCTTACCACTCCAGCTAATACCTGTATTTCCATCTTGTTTTTCTGGATTAATTAATTCAGTTTCATTAAAATTACTTATAGTTGTATTACCTTCGAGGATTCTTAATACTCTGTTTATTCCCTTTGTTCCATTTTGGCTATCCGATAACTTTTCTTCATATTTACGTATTTGGTTATTATTTCTCAGAAATCTTTTTAATGCTAAACTACGAAACAACTGACCAATTTTTCTTCTTCTACTCTCTATGGGCTTCACTTTTTCTGAATCACCAGATTCGACTGAGATTGATACCACATTTACTAAAATGATCGCAAAAATGTACGTAATGATTACATTTGACATTGTCACATGTACATATCATCTGATATATGTTATAGCCGATTAGTGTGTTTGTCCTTTCTTGAATAAGTTTATCGAGTTACCGATCGAGATAAACCAGTTTAGAAAAAAAAGAAGTTAAAAACCGTCTATGTAGGAACTACTCTAGTCGCTTCTGAAAGACTGCAAATAAAACATGTTGGCAATAACAATTAAGCTGTAAAGCTATTGTTTCTGTTTTATTGCATTTGTCTGAATACTTCAAATGAGTATTAAATATTATTTGGCTATTAACTCTATTCATTGCCCCCTTGATAAGACATTAAGCACAATCAATTTATATGTGAAGTAAATTTGAGCGAAGGATTCACTCAGCATTGAACTCATAGTAAACTTTCAACTGATTCTATATAATTGTTACATATAATTTAATTTAATGTTTAACCGTAGTCTAGGTAATATTCTTGGACCATTCTTAGGAAAGTCACCCAGGACATACGCCTCCTCCAATTTTGATGATATCTCTTTCAATTGCTATTATTACTATCCTGTAATACCTGCGAAAACAGTTATCTGCACCATTTCTTATATTATATATATATATATATATATATATATGTGTGTGTGTGTGTGTGTGTGTGTGTGTGTGTGTGTGTGTGTGTGTGTGTGTGTGTGTGTGTGTGTGTGTGTGTGTGTGTGTGTGTGTGTGTGTGTGTGTGTGTGTGTGTGTGTAAGCACTATTGGCGTTTTGCGTTTTGTGTGCATTACTGTCTAAAAGCAGCGAAAAATAATTTTAGTAACCTATATCAATCTTTCCAATATATATATATATATATATATATATATATATATATATAAATATAATTTATTTAGGAATTTAAGAACTGGGTGTTTTGTTTGAAAAACAACAAATCACTTAAATTCTCAGATATTATATTCAAATTTGTTTTCAAATAATTATAATTACACTGGTCATGTTTAGATAGACATTGTGCCCAAAAGAATAGCTTTTAAAATTCAAAAGATGAATGACAAATAGTTGCATTAACCGACGTATGTAATTAAAAACAAACATTCAGTATAGTGAGTTTTTTTCTAAATTTATAACATCTAAATGCTTAGGTCAGTCAAGTTCCTAAATTCAGCGATAATCCTATCGACGATTAAAGGCTGGGTTCAGGAACTTGAACTTCATATAAAGAAATACTTTAAGTACAAGAAATACTTCTTTTACTTCATCCAACTGCTTTCATTTTTCATAAAATGATCTCATTTGAAATAATACATCGTTCCGGTGCCATTTCGGTCTACTGGACATATTGATATGTTCCTGAGTCCACAAGTGCCAATCGTTTTCTTAACAGCTATGCGGGTTATGGTAAATCGTTTTTCTGTTGTTCTTTTTAATTAAATATTATTGACAGTAAAATGTTATTGTATAGTTAAATGTATGAAATAATTCATGAATTATAGTCCGCCGTACAGACCCCTCTTTATCAAATTATTAACACCCGTTTGAAACTTCGTGAATAACTTCATCTCATTGTAACTTCCAACTATTTTATTTATGAAAATTCTTGGAATTGGAGCGTTTTCAATCTGGAGATATTTTTCAACAAACAATTTTTTTGTATATATTAATATTATGCGCCATTTGCACCTGCATGGTAAATTTGACGTTGTGTTCTGCAAATTTGACGTTGTGATTTTGCTTGATTTATTTAATTTTCGTTGGTCTCTTTGCCAATTCATTTTTAGTTTTCATCGAGCATGTAACGGTAAGGAAGAAACTGAAAGAACTAGTGGATTGAAGTTATTTTGAGTTGAAGAATGAAATATAGTGTATTTGTCGTGAATGTAGGATTTTACTGTTGGAAAGTCATTATGTACAGTGTCATTTGAAATATAACAAGGTGCGTTAACCATTTTTCGTAGATTTATTTATTGTGTTGTTTTTATTTTGTTGATGTGCTTTTGTTATTCTAACCCAAAAGTTCTGCTCCGTTTTTCCAAATTGGCCTCAGTATATTGTTGTTGATTAATCGGTCCCTTGTGCCAGACACTATCAATGATTTTTTCAATGTCAAGAAAGATCGCAGAACAATATTCTTTTTTCTCAAAAGAAAAAGAGATAGTATCTATTATCCGAAGGAAGTGTTGCACAGTGAAATGATATGAACGAAAGGCAAACCGGTGATTTTTATCATTTCAGTACTTTCTAGGATAGGCTTTTCCAATATGTTTTTAAGCTTTTTCAAATATGTTTCCCATTGTAAGCACTATAGGACGATAGGTTGAAGGAGTAGAGGTACGTTTTGAAAGTTTTGAAATCATTTCAATTTTGAAAATTTTCAAAAGGGGTGAAAAATATGTTTTGCATAAGATAGAGTTATATATAGGTATGTGCTTAAGAAGGAGAACAGCTTTTCGAGGTTGATGTCTATGAATAAAAGGAATGATTAGCTTATAGTGTAAAATGGCAACCAATGGTTACAGTTATTTATGTAACAGGTGATTGTGAATAGTCACTTGTCATTTGTTCTTGCATAGCGTACTTGTAATGCCGTAATGAGATTGGGAATACCTAAGAAAATCGCTTGAAAAGTCCAAGGAGAGGCTTTCTGTCGTATCGTACCTGAAATATTCTCGCATTTTGGACCTAGTCTACCATAGATACTTTTTGGACATATTGTTGGATATTCTCATGTCCACGGTCATTCGCTATCATCTAGAAAGAAAGATTGATGTCCGAATTGTTTTACAACACCAGCAAATCGAGATATAATATCCAATTGTATCTGCTGCTGGACTAAACTTACATAGGTTAAGTTATTATTTTTAATTATTTTGATTTTATATCTTCTTGTTAGTTATACTCATATATACACATATTATAATGTCCGATCGATGTGACCCTGTATCTTTGATCTAGGTGGAGGAGCTAAAGGTCAACTTTAAGAGTTAATTTCTTCATCTCCTAGATCGGAGTGTTATCTCCTTGTTGTACATATTTCTTATTGGTACCGCCTATTGTCAAAAACAAGGCAATCTTATACAATATGATGAAATATATGAGGAGAATATATGCCGTATTGGAATGTAAACATTTCCTCTATCCACGTTTAGGTAAGGATTGTCCGGGGAATGGTCAGAGCCTAATTAGGAGCGGGGCTAATGCGTGTCCGACTACCTGATAACATTTTTTATTTATTAATTTTTTTTATCCCTCTATCTGGCCATTTTTGGAATCTGGGGTCCGGTGACAGTAGGGTAGTATGCATGCTACTTCCACCAATAAACTCGTTTTATTTTTATATCTTTATTTTTTTACATGCTTTTATTTATTTTTTACATATTTTTATTTATTTATAGAGTACAATATTAGGTAACGTGTGGTGCAGCCCAACGTGCGGTTGCGCTCCTTATGAAGGGGTTGCACCTCGTCTACGTCCTTGGTCCTCTGCCTTGGTATCTTCCTCTCTGACCTCTGGCGGGCGTCCTCTCCCAAGGGTGAAATGCTCCGGTACCGGTACTGGTAAAGGGTCTTCGCCCATTATCCTCGGTGCGTCCGCCTCTTCAAGGATGTATATTCTTGTTATCCTTGACAGCCAGGTTCTGTATCCAGCCATCTTTTCTCACATCAGGACTATGTGCTCCACCGTGTTCGGAACCACACAGGGACACAAGGGGTTCATGTTCTTGCTATTCTTATTCAGCTTAACTCTGAATCTCCCGTGTCCCGTAAGAATCTGCGAGGTCCAGTAATCCGGCCTCACCCACCTCGGCTTCATTCTAGAACTAACGGTGGGGAAGTACTTCCTAAGGGTCGAACTCTTCTCGCTTCTCACTCACCGCTTGTTCCACTCCCGAAGTGAGTCCTTCCTCACCAGTTTCTTCCACCTTCCTGGCTCCTCCTCAGCCCTTTACCGTAGTTCCTCCGGAAGCGAAGGTGTGTTCTGTGTCTCTTGACATCGAACTTGATTACATCCTCCTTCAGCATCAGGTCGATGGGCATCTCCCCAGCGTGCATTTCATCGCTTCATGCTATACCGTCCAGTCATACCATCCGGCAGCTATACGCTTTTGTCACTCTCGATAGGACCAGCCTGTGGATGGTTGCCAATTTTGGTTATGCCAACCTGATAACCGAAGTTATAGAATATAAAATAAGTACGAGTTCGCGTCCCATCCAGGGAATCTTTTGACTCTGGCATTAATCCCCCGCTCTCATCCCCCTGCTCAGGAAAACACCGTAAAAAATGACAGGGGTGGATGTGGGAGAATTACATTATGGCTGATTTTGCGAATTTGGGTTTAGACGTCGGTCAGTGGATGGAAGTATGTAGACAATAATTGGTGGTATAACGTCAAACCACCGAGTCTTTTTAATTCTTTTTATTATAATATTATTAAAATCTGATTCTATATATTTGTCCGTTAAAAAGGTTCCAAACAAATTAAAATCAATTTTCTACTAATTCAATTTTTAAACAATATTTTAAATAACAAGCAATTAATACTTCCTCAGAATGTCAGATCCTCAGAAAAATTACAAACTAATTTAAAAAAAAGGTTTGCAAAAATGTATCATTCAAAGAGACAAGCAAAATCTTGATGTACACAGATTTAATTATGAGATTCCAGCCAGTAAAATGTCAAACAAATATTTTTCCCTTAGCTATTGAATAGTTGAATTTATAATGTAAATTATATTCTCTGATCGAAACTTAAATTAGTCATTGAAGAACTAACTCTGGTATTAAGATTTTTTACAACGCGCAATCGATTTATACCAAACAAAGTAGAAGAAGTGATTCGCAGACAAAAATATATAGGAACGAGTAAACAAATATTTTTTTATATTCTTAAAAACGATTACTTAGTTTATAAGTTGGTAATACAAAGCCCATTAGAAGTTTCCATTAAAAGCATTACGGCAAATATGTGGATTATTTTGCGCTATCAGCAAAAAGTTTCAAACAGTGAAAAACGATCCGGCCTTAAAGGGTTTTATAAAATAAATTGAATTAAGGTTCCATTGATAAGATGCCTTGACTATACGTAATGGAAGTACCAACCGAAATCCTTCAGTGTTTTTTTTTTTTTATAATATATAGCTGCTTTTAAACCGACCTCAATGTGTATTCATGATTGAATAAGAATATGAAACTAATACTTTTTTTTTCATTTGACTGCTACCATCAAAATTTGAAATTGATTTTTCAATTGGATTCAAGTGATTTTCCCACTTTCTATTCTCACTTTTCTAAGCATTATTAACTAGCAAACGTTAGCACAAAAAGATAACAAATATTTCTAGAAGTCGTTTATTTATTTTCTGTGAGGATAAACAAATAATTTACTAAAATACTGACAATTTTAAATAAATTTAATTAATTATATGAAATAAATAAGAGTGGAAAAGTTTCGGTTTGTTGTTCGTTTTGTCTATCTTTACATCATTGGCAGTAGGTACCAGTTTTTATACAAGACTTGCTTTACCTGGCCACGCGCTGCTTTGGCTCAAAGGATATCTGTTATTTTTAAAAGTTGGAAAAAATTTGTTTGGATCATTAATTAATTAATTAAGCTTCAATTCAAACTAATTCTAATGATTTTTTTTTTTCAGCTTCAACTTGAATATTCTTAAATAAAAATGCTCAGATACAGTTTGGATTGAACCCATTAACAAAAATGGATTTTTCTATACTTTCTAAAAATGACAGAGATCTGTTTTTTATACGAAGCCGCTCATTATTTTCATGTTTAATTTTATTTTTAATGTATTGTTTAATGTTTAACTTTGGTTGTTA
Source organism: Nezara viridula (assembly GCA_928085145.1). Lineage (NCBI taxonomy): Eukaryota > Metazoa > Arthropoda > Insecta > Hemiptera > Pentatomidae > Nezara > Nezara viridula. The sequence continues at coordinate 178,895,145 of OV725077.1, forward strand.
GTTATTTTATGGTAAATAAAAATGTAAATATTCGTTTGTTCAAACTCTCAAATTCCAGAATGTTCTTCACCGTTTGCTTTGAAATTTTGGCTTAAAGCTGCGTTCAAATACGCGCGTGGTTCCATATACCTAATATTTTAAAATACAAGGTAAAACTATTTGTATTTATTAAAAACTCAATCAGTTGGATGTAAAAGCAACACATGATGTTCAAAATATTTTATGATACCGTTTCAATGTTAAACATTTTAAAATATCAAACGTTGCAAAGCATTGCAATTGTATCGCTTACCACAGCGTTCATTTCGTGTGTATTAGAGCTGCCTTCCACCTCCGTCAAAAGATTTGGCATACCTCTCCTAAGATATTTGATTTCCTGCTGTTTCTTAATAACAACTTGATTAAATATAGAGTTATAAAAACTGTAGTGGAAAAATAAACCTTACTCGTAAAAGAAACCTTGCGACAAATGGCACAACCTTATTCTAATGTAATGTTAAAGAAAATAATTAATTAAAAAATAAAAGAAAAGAAAATCGATGAAAAATTTATTTCTAAAAGGAATCAAGATCATAAACGGTGATAATTATTGAAATAAGGGTTCAATATTTTTAAATAATAACATATCAAATATTTGAGATGTATCATGCTAGTTCCCCGAATACATCGGGAGAAAATATAAATTTTAATTTAAAGAGGGGATAATAGTTATAATTATCAATCAAAAATTTTTTAGTTATTGGCAAATAAAATTTTGAATTCATCGTAATACTTGTTTTCAGAAAAGTATGTTATGCACATAAATTAAAAGGGTTTCAAGGGGAAGACTTTAGCCAAGTTTCGTTAAAATCGTCCCAGCCGTTTTGGCGCTACAGTCCATAGTGTATATATATATATATATATATATATATATATATATATATATATATATATATATATATATATATATATATATATAGTATTTTTTTAATACAATCAAATAAACAATCGTATTAAAAACCCATTGTCGTTTCATTACAATTTGTTTTTTTGTGAATTAACCTTATTTAAAATCTTTAGTTGAATTTCCCCGTTTTATATCTCAAATACTGCTGTTTTAAAAAAAAAAAAAATTATACGACCTATAGGTTAGAGAATTTAGTAAACTTTAATTTCATTCTGGATAAATATTTCAACGAACCCCAAATTTTGCGATTTATCAACATTGATGCAGTAAATATTTTCTAAACCTTTTTTGAATTCTCTATAACGAGTTAGTTTATTTATCACCATTAAGAATTATAATATACCAAAATGATTGTTGTAATGTTAAAAAGTCCTCACTCTTTTGCCTCTGATGGTTATCTGAAAGCCAAAACACGGTATTTAAGAAATTATATATTAGTAAAGTAAAGTATAGATTTTGTTTGGTCAGACAAATTATATATATATTATTAATATAGATGTCTTTGTTTTTTCATTTTTTAATTGCTTCTCCTAATTACTTTTACAACATGATAAATACAATATGATGTATCAGTTATCAACAAAATATCGAAAATATGGTCTATACTCTAATTATTTTATTAGCTATACACAAAATATATTTTTTCTTATAAATTAAACTTTGCCTCCATCAGCTAGAGACTTAGGAATCTAGGATATAGCTCAGAGAATTCTAGCAGAACGAGCAAAAGTAATAAAATAAAACAAAATTCTTAATGATAAAAAAAGGGGTGGGGAATCAATAATTTTAGTTATATAAAGTAAAACGAATAGGAAAGAATCGAAGAGCGACCTTCTTCATTTCAAGCTATCTTGTCCTTGCTAGGCAACGGTTAAGTGTAAACAATGAGCAGTGGCTATAGAAAAGAATTTCTTACCAAACAATAGCTGTCAATTACAGGCTTCTGTGACAAATATGAGAAAACTGTCAAACATTTCTCCCTTTTGTACCATCCTGGAGCTTCTTCAGAATTGATTTGGAGGGAACAATTTCATATGTTCAATTGTTAAAAAAAAAAATGATAAGAATTATTAGAACTCCTTCAGCATATTCACAAGAGATCTCGGGTTTACTGTCGTTTCAATCTTTGAGAAAGATTACATGGAAGGTTGGATGTATTGGGTTGGCAAATAAGTCCTTTCGGTCTTTCAGGGTGAAATAAAACTCAATGTATTATTGACATAAAATTTATTTTAATCTGTTACATATTGACCATTATTTAAAATTACTTTTCCCCATCTTTCCACTTACTGAATAATACCATGTTCATAGAAGTTATGGAGTATATTGTTAAAAAAATGATCCATATGGTTTTCGATGTCCTCTTCCTTTTTGAATTTCTTTACATTCAGATAATTCTGCAGAGACTGGAATAAGAGGTAGTTACTTGTAGCTTGGTTTGGTGAATAGGGAGAGTGGGGCAAAAGATTCCATCCGATGCTCAATAATTTATTGCGGATGACCAAGCCTATTGCGAGAGGTGTTGGTGGAACACAACACCTTTTCGATCATTTATAACTCTTTAGGATGTTCTCCAAATTCGATATTACTATATTCGTTGGAAAGGTGAATTATATTTCTTCAAAGCTGTATGAATGTTTTTTGTTGTTTTTTTAATGCCTACATAAGGAACAAATAAACCAAAACTCTTTATAAGACTTTATTTTTTATCTCCATTTGTAGTTTATTTATGAAGGTTCTGTTGATGTCATTTTATGTAGTTTATATATCACTAAATCCCTGCTAAATTTCTTGTAGATAGCTAAAGTCGTATTGAAATTATGACACTTTTGTGATTTTCGAAAAAAAATCATGTGAGGGACTCCAACATTAAGCCTGAAAAGATAGCCGAGCTTGTGCAAATGGTTTTCTACGCTTGTGTGCGGTACATTTAGGGCCATAGCAATCTCTCGCACTGATTGTTTGTGATTTTGATTAACAATGGCCTTAACATTGCTCGTTTCAATTTCATGTGGACGACCAGACTGTTGAGTAGTGTTGCCCGAAATCGGTCTGCAAAGCGCAAGACCAAGACCAACACTGCCTATCTGTTGCAAGACCATGACCAAGACTGGTAAAAAAATATCTTTTTGTGAACACAAATTGAGGCAAAATAATTACTAACACTTGACAATTTTAATTGTTACATGTAAAGAATTGGCATAACCTATATACTTTTGCATTTAACTCTTCCAATTTTTCATTCGGGTTAGTTAGGTTTCCCCTATCTGAAAAATTATAGTAATATATCTATAATTATAGGTCAATAGATAAGTGTAAGACTCTTGCGCAAGACTAAGACCTAGACCAAGATTGAGTTTTCAAGACCAAGACTCTCATCAGTCTCGCATTCGGGCAACAAAACCGTTAAGCATCATTGATGTCAAAATTTCCTGAATTAAATTTGGCAAACCAATTTTGACAGGTGCGTTCGGTTAAGACATCATCCCCGTAAACACTGCCCATTTTTCTATGAACTTCTGCAGCATGCTTACCTTTTTTAAAATAATGCCACAAAATATGCAGATAATGAATGATATTCTCTTGCAATATATTCACAGTGTATTGCAATGATATTCACAGTGTAATACCAAACACAATACTAAGCAAGTTTCAAGAAGATTTAACAGATATATTTGTGACATATTACACACAGGATAAACAATCCACCGTAGGGATTAATTCATCAGATAAGAAGTGTGTCATAGTGACATAAAAATAAACAGAACAACCTAAAGGACTTATTTGCCAACCCAATAGATAGATAGGATTGTACTAAGGGGTTATAATGATGGAAATTTAATTATCGGCATTGAATAACCTCAAGAACATGCGAGATGTTGTCCATGATGTAAAGTTTTGTTTGCAACATTATCTTATTACTCTAGCACTTTAGATTACTCATCAGATGTTGAAGAAGGGTTAAATGGTCAATGAAGATTTAGAGTTGCTCCTTTCACCCGATTATACGGAAAAGTACTGGTACGAGCCAACTCCGCCTATTAATTGCTTATCAACCTCAAAGTTTCCTTTGATAGAAAACATATCAATTTTCTTATTTCATCACCCAATGTAATTATCTCATTATAGATTTCTGACGTTTTTATGATATATTATTTTTTTTTTTTTTTTTTTTTTTATGTTAATTTTATAGATCATGTAGATCCTTGACCGCATGATGTTTTCTTACAGGAGAAAATTCTTTGCGTCAACCCAACATCGCTAAGCTACGAACTACGATCTTCATGGTGCACGCAGCAGTAGGAAAAATGTAATTTATAGACATTGAAAAAAATCTATGAACTACTATATTTTTATTATGAGTCTGCATGTTGTCATTATAAACTTAGTCGTACCGAAATAAAATTGTTAATAATTTCGTAAACCCTCGGATCCTTCTTCTATGCGCCACTCTTCCCAAATTATCCAGTATACATTGTTGAACCAATATTTATTTATCTGTTCGGGGATAGTCCCAAAAAATAAATTACAAATTAATTAACTTATTAAATTGACAAGAGAGAAGTACAACACCACTGAACAGTTGCTCAACTGTGTTGGATTTCTAAAACACCCAGCATACTGATCAAACTTAATCGACAATGTTTAGTAAGAGAGATCAAAAAAGGATAAAGCTCTGCGGGACTATCATTCAAAGAACCGAATGTAAAATTAAAAAGTAATTAGTTCGAAATTTATAAATGATAACAATTCAAAAGAATTAAAATCATGTCTGAATATAATAAAAAAACGTCTGCCAAGTAAGGTCAGTACAGCTTCCCCACCGTTTTCATTTCTTATGAGAATAAAATCTCTGGAAGAAGCCGTTTTCGGAAATTCAGTAATCCATCAACATATACAGGCTTGATATACAAGAGTTTTGCAGAAATTTCCTCCAAATTTGGGTCAAATCGAATGCACCATTTTCAGACTATAGGCATATCAAATAACACATTTCCTGATCTGAAAGCCGAAGCATTTTTTTTTTTTTAGTATTTGATAGAGTTTAATGAAATTGATGCCTATTTCATTTTATGTTTACCAATCCCTAACTTCCCTCCAAATTTGAGCCAAATCGAACTTACGGTTTTAGAGATATAGACGTATCAAGGAAAACCCGTTTGCGCATATGTAAGAGAAAGCAATGGACAGAATTCCATAAAATTGACCCTACATTATTTTTTTCAGAATTTCTTCTTCCGAAATAATCATTGAGAAAAAGAAATACATCTATTCAAAATATATACCTACTAGTGCTAATATTTGTATAATCGGTGAATAAGGTGAATATTCGTTAGATTAGGAGGAAATTTAAAAAAAAAATACTCACCTTGTAAGAAACCAATCATTGTAGCCTAAAATAATAGATTTTAAATAGTCCGAGATACGAAACAGTTAGATTATATATATATATATATATATATATATATATATATATATATATATATATATATATATATATATATATATATATATATTTTATATATATATATATTTTTTTTTTTTTTCTTTCGTCATCCCAAGACTTGAAGTATAAGTAGGTGTATCCATTGAAGTAATATACCGCTCCTATTGTTGTATTATAAAATAATGAAGATAAGAATATAGATCATTATTATTTATTTTTAAAAATATATTTAGTATTCTTTCTATAAATTAGCACAACTACTGAATAGTATTCCTCTCTAGATCTGCCAGCCCTTGGAGGAAAGCGCTATTGTTGTGGATGCTGGGGTATTTATTATATTCGCTGCATTTTAGAATAATGTGCAATGGGTCCTCGATGGAGTTGCATGTCGAACATTTATCATTTTTCCAATTTTAATTATTGTCAAGCCGCGATTTGTACGACCATAATTAATTCTTAATCTTGTTAGTAAGACTACTTCTTTTCTTTTTAACTTAAAACAAGTTTTGGAGAACCATGGCCGTAGAGAGACGTTAGGTTGGATATTGAAATGATCTTTACCTTCCGAACTTGACTCCTAGGCATATCTATCCAGCCATTCACTAATGATAAAGTCTTTTTAACCAATCTACAAATTTCCTGTAAAGGTTTTTTTTTTTGTGTTTTTTTTATTTGAAAATTAATACATTCTACCGCATTGGAGGGCATTAATATTAGGGATACATTAAGCATCCACACAATATATACATACAAATGATAACTAAAATCGAGATAAAAGAAAAAGAAGTTTAACATACATAGGTAAAAAAAAAAAAAAAAAAAAAAAAAAAAAAAAAAAAAAAAAAAGAGAGAGAGAAAAGCTAAATGAAATTAAAATATATAAAACACATTCATACCTATATACAATATTTACATTCGCCCAGAGGATTCCGAGTCATGCTTTGTCACCCAAAAACCAAGGCAGGACCCCAGGAGATCCCAGTGCTTCTCTCCCAGCCGCGTCACTGGTATTGCAAGCCAGTGGAGACTGATGGAGGACACTAGAGCAACAGACGCTCAGGACATGAGTGGAGAATCTGGCCATTGCAAGTACTACAATATACATATTTACAAAAGATCGCGGGGTCACTGCCGTTTTAACCTCCGGTGAGGATTATAGGGATGGCTGGAGCTAGATAGGGATTGTGCTACAGGATTTGGATGATGAGTGAGTTTCTGGTGAAATTTAGAAAAATTGTCTGGGATTAGGTCAATAACAAATGGGACATGAAGATCATTATGGAGGGTTTTGTTGGATACATAGAAGGGAGCATCGACTATTGTTTGGAGGACTTTAGACTGAAAGGATTGAATGTGCTTAATGTTAGAAGGTTTTGTTGAGCCCCACAGCTCTAGTCCGTAGGTCCAGATAGGTTTCAGGATTGTCTTGTAGATTAGCAGTTTGTTTTCGACTGGAAGTTGAGATTTTCTATTCATTAGTCTATATAGCTGTCCTAATCGTCTGTTTAGTTGTTGTCTTGCAAGTCTGGTATGTGGGTTCCACGTTAGTCTTTTCCTGTAAAGGTAGTTTCGCATTTTTCGTTCTCACAGAACACCGTTTTGCAATATCGTTTATCCCATACAAACCTACATGATCTGGAATAGATAATATATGTATGCAAATTTTTCCAATACACAAGGTAATATTTCTCACAAACTCTTTGGTCGCCCTGAGAGTTCCTAATTCATTTATATCATTTTTTCAATTCAATAAATATTCTACTATATTTGTTACTTATTTTCATATAAATATTTTTAAAATATGTTATAAACACAATTGGGCAGCTAATAAAAATAAAATTAAAAAAGAGAAGAATTTTACAGAGTACATCTACCACCTTATCTGTCCAATTCAGTTTACAGGCATACTATTTTATCATAATGCCTATTCAAACTTTTTTGTTAATCGCAAAGAACCCCGTAATTTACTTTTTATACCCGGTCCTAAGCAAATATTTTTTCAAGCTCTTCTGCTCTACATTCATGTATAATTCATTGGCGGGCGAGCGCTGATCTCTCCCTATCCTTCGTCAGTAGCAAACAATAGAAGAGCAGCAGACAATCGTTGAAGGAGTGGATATTACCTCGAGAGATATTTCAGATCTTATCAGAAGTGAATGGGTTCGATTCCCACACCACCTTAACATTTTTGACCCTGAACTGCCCAAGAGGTAGGTGAACTGTATATCAAAATTAAGAGCAACAAAGACCATTGTCTTGTTTTTATTGAATAAACGTCCACAATATGAGATTAATAGCTTAATCTACACTTCTAGATGACATTTGTTGAAGCACAACATGTATGATTTCTGTAGAAAGTATAGGGAAAACAATTTATTTATTTTGACAGATTGATAAACCACGAAAATACAGTGCATATAATTGGCACAATCCCTATGTATTTTATTTCAATAAGCTTCGAAATCGGTTTCGTATCAGATCAGACCTGTCATGGTCAAAACGCATATATGGAGCATTGTTGGATTTAGAATTTCACCGGGAGTCAGCGATTCGTACTCTCACTTTTTGTTTTTCTTTTAAAAAAAATAATAACTCCATATCAACATTATATAAATATGGACAGCTAATAATAATGACATTAAAAAAGAAAATATTTATATAGAGTACATCTCCCCCCGAGGGCGTTCGATATAGTACTCAGAGCAGCATTTCCTCATCACTGGTAGACTCTACTTGCATTTCAATTAAATTTTATCTTTTACTATGAAGAAGTTTTTTCCCCGCAATTATTATTTTTTTTTTTTTGTTACAACTTTCTATTCAACAAAAAATTGTCTCGCTTAAAAGATAAACCCATATTTTAAATATCCTACTTTTTGCGAAACATCGGACCATTGTTTACTTTTTTTATTCTTTTTTAGGCATTGATTTCTGTACTTAATCCTTTAAATATTTTCCTTTATTTACGGGGCATCCTGTAAATTGCCATAGTTTCTTTGATTCTCCATCAAATCCAATGATTAGGCTTTTTATTCAAAATGATCTGAAAGGTTTTTAATAAACCCAAAAAACATCGAAATTATCAGTGAAATTACAGCCAATTGGAATTTATTCATTATTCAATTATTTTAAATAACCGAAAAGAAAATTAATTCTTGCTTCTCATAGCATAGTGAATTTATTTATGGCTATATTATATTACGTTCTGTTTATAGACCCATTGTGCAAAGTATTCACAAAAGCCAATTAATTTAAATTATTTGTAATTAGTTTTTTTATAATTAAATTAATATGTTTAAGATTTATTAAATTTATAAAAACATTAATTTTCACTGAATGAAAAAATTATGTTAAGTAAAAATTGTATAATGTAAGACATCGTTTTTTTTTTTTTTTTTTATTTCTTTACATTTTTTTTAAATATGACATTTATCGGTTTATTATTTTCAATAATGAAACATTGTGATCGACCAAAAAATTCAAAAATACAACCCCCCCCCTCAAAATTTTAGGTTTCACGTTTCAAGATGCTTAGAATTTGAAAAACGAATAACAATTTTTTTGTCCGTCCGCCGTCCGCGCATTTTCTCCGAAACTACAGGACCGATTTTTTCAAATTTTGATATAAAATCAGAGGTCACCCGAGGATGATCTTCTTTCATCGACATTACTCTCCGCCTTTAACTTTCAAAATGGCGGCCGAAAAACCTGCGTTGCTATAGACTGTAGCTCCTAAACGAATGTACAGATTGCAATGAAACTTCGCTAAAGTCATTTTCTCGACGCCCTTTAAATTTATCTATATAACATACTTCAACGAAAAGAAGCTGGAAAAAAAGTTACGAGGGATGGTAAAATTAAATTCCGAATAACTTGAAAAGTTTTTACTTTTTTGTTGATATCGCATATAGTTTTTTAAAATATTATGAAATTTCCTAAAAAACAAAAAAAAAATCGTTAAAATCGGAAAATTAGGAGCAAAGATATGGTCTCTGGTTTTTTTTTTTTTATGTGTTCTACTTTAACTGTTATATCCTTGGTTTGGTTTTTAAATTTTAAATGTGTTACTGAAATAATTCTATTTTTTTTAGCATATTACTAATGATTAAAGAATAACAGTTTAGTCCAATAATTGGAATCACCTTTTGTTCTTTTTCTTTGTAACTCGGAAGGTAATATTACTTTAGATTTATAATTGTTTGGAGACAATAAACCATTGTGAAATCATTTGCAGCGTTTTTTTTTTTTTTTTACGGAATCGCATGAAACTACTAATAAATTTGTACTCCGAATCGTTACTTCTAACTTACTCGCCTGTCCCTTGAGACGGATGTGAAATGAGCCTAGTTGAAATTGTTTTTCCAATCCATTAGGAGAACACCTGCCCCCTGTTTTATGCCAAGGGACAAAAAGCCGTGGGGCCCGGAACAGAACTCGAGCCCAGGGCAGCTGTCCCGTATACATAAGTAATTCCTTACCCGCTTGTTTATCCTAGTCCCTAGTTTTCATATTGAAGTCTGAATATTGGCCTGGGTGATAAATGAAGAATTGTGCGAATATCGCCAGTAAATAGCGCAAATAATATACAAGCGATAATTTTCAACAAATTTCCAGCTGTTAGCTAGTCGTATACCCCACAAAAAGAACAGAACTTGCCAGTCATAATGTAGCATTATTAAATCAGCATTTAATGAGATGATCTCCGATGAAGAGATGTTATGGCAGTGAAATTGTTTCTTTCATTTAATTTAATTGTTTTCCCATTTATAATTTCAATTTATCAAGTATACCATATTGTAACATTACTAGTTTCAAAATTTAAAAATAATTTTAAATATTGAAACCAACCGATGAACATTGTTCAAATTATTGATTATTAAATAAATTATTATATAATATACTAAAAGGTATGGGAGGGCATTAGTTTGCATATCAATTACAAAATTAAATTATATAAATGAACAGTCAATAATTTAATCTTTAATTTAAATATGTAAATGAATATGGTGCACGATACATCGGAAGTTTTTAATATTTTAACATGTATAATGACTAGAGACCGGATTTTCGTGCATTAAAAATCCGGAAAACATGCAGTAAAAAACTCAAAATATGCAATTTTTTAAAAATTGATATAGACTATAATGTTTGAGATTTTCAAGTGTTCAAATATTATTGTTTTTCTATATCACCAAAAAAATATTTTTTGGGAAATCGTTCTTTCTAAAAACATTAAATTCTTTGATAAGAATTTTTTTTTTCCATCTTCCCCGATGAGCGTCTATTAGTGATCTCCAATCAGCTGTTTAATTTTTCATAAGCTGTACAGAACTCATGTATAACATGTCATTAACATGTATAATGACTAGAGATCGGATTTTCGTGCATTAAAAAGCCGGAAAACATGCAGTAAAAAACTCAAAATATGCAAAAACGTGCAATTTAATGCAACAAAAATCAAAATCGTGCAATTCAAGCCAAAAACTTCAAAACGTACAATTTCGTGCAATGTAAAATTTAAAAATGTTATTTTAAACGGATAGATATCCGGGACCGGAGTTTTTACACGGAATCGAATAAAAAGTGCAATAACATGGAAATCCGGTCTCTAATAATGACATACAATCTCAACATTTAAAAATATAAATTGGTCCTATATTATCTTATGAAGAGTTTTTTTTTTTTTTGCACTTACATTTATTTATCCGCACCTGTCAATTATTATTGACAATCAGCAGATGTGCTGGCTTAGTAATGAGAGAAAAATAATATAAAATAAAAAATAAATAAATAAAAAAGGCTTGATAGGCATGAGGAATAGCAATACCCAGCGGTATCCCTTCCATGGCTTTTATTTACTAACATTATTTAAGCAGATCCCTCATCCAGACCCTTTTCAGTCGTCTTCTGGAGTTCTCGGGCATACTAGTTGTGGCCATTTCTTTTACCAGCTGGTTGGAGTGCCCGTTTAACATGTTATGAAATCGTTTGTAGTACGTTCGTATGTGTTCATTGACTGTTGGAACGTGTAGGTCGGTGTGTAAAGTGTGATTGTTTACGTACCATGGTGCTTGAGTGATTAGTCGTAGTATCTTAGACTGAAAAGTTTGAAGTTTATTTATGTGAGTTGGTTTTGCAATTCCGTATATTTGTAGTCCGTAAGTCCAAAGAGGTTTTAAAAGATACGTGTAAATACTTAGTTTCTGTCTTGCTTTTAATTTGGAAGGTCGTCTTAACATTGTATGTAACAATTTTAGTCTTAGATTTAATGTGAGTCGTTTTTTCTTCACATGTGGACCCCATGTCATTCTCCTATCGAACGTAAGGCCTAGGTATTGTACTCTGTCTGTTTGTGGAATCGGTATGTTGTCTAAGAATACAGGAGGGCATGTTTCTGGTCTTAGAGTAAATGTGATGTGCTGTGACTTTTGATAATTTATTTTAGTTTTCCAAAGTTTACACCAATCAAGTATAATTTGTAAGTGATGTTGTAAGTTAAGTGATGCCTCTGTAGGATTGTCGTGCCTGGTAATGATAGCAGAGTCGTCTGCGTAGGTTGCTGTAAGAGTGTGGATACTTTGAGGAATGTCGTGTGTGTATGTGATTTACAGTAGTGGGGCTAGGATTGATCCCTGAGGTACACCAGCTAAAACTGATCGAATTGAGGATAGACCTTGGCCATGTCGAACGGAGAAAAATCTATTTGAGAGAAAGGAATGGAGAATTAAGTAGTAAGTGTGTGGAAGTATGGTCTTAAGCTTGAAGAGAAGCCCCTGATGCCATACTTTGTCGAACGCTTGGGCGACATCCAGAAATACTCCGGTTGCATATAATTTCCGCTCTAGTGCTGCAGAGATGTAGTCAGTCACCCTGTGCAATTGTTGTGTTGTTGAATGTAATTTTCGAAACCCGAATTGATGGTCAGGAATAATCTGTCTGTCTGTTAGTATATGTAATAGTCGTGGGTACAATAGTTTTTCGAATAACTTAGAACATACTGGAAGTAAACTAATCGGTCGATATGAAGAAGGGTTGTTAGTGTCTTTGTTTGGCTTTTTAATCATGGTTATGTGTGAGTATTTCCATTGTATAGGAAATTTAGTGGTCCTGAGAATGCAATTGAAGATTGTGGTAAGAAACACTAGAGCTTTCCTTGGCATTTGCTGGAGCGCCTCAGCAGTTATCAAGTCATGACCAGGGGTTTTTCTTTTGGGCAATTGTCTAATTTCTTGTGCAACTTGTGATGGTGTGAAAGGAGGTGGTGGTAGTGTGAGGTGTAGCGGTATGTCTAAGTTATCATGTACAAAAATATCGTGTTCTGTATTAATTAAGTCTGTATGTGGTTTAAAAACAGTGGAAAGATGGTTAGCAAAGAGTTCAGATCTTTCCTTGTCCGAAACAGCCCAAGAGCCATCCTCTCTTCGTAGGGGTGCTGACACCTCACGATGCTTCAAAAGATTCCTTGTATGTCTCCATAAACTTCCATCGTCCGTCGAAAGGTTGTTAATAAAATTGTCGTAGTTTGTGCTTTTGAATTTTTGAATATGTCTTTTAAGTTCGTTGTTCAATCTGTTAAAAGGTTGTCGGTCTGAAGGAAGTCTGTTAGTCTGCCATACTTTACGTGCTCTTCTCTTTGCTCTAATCAAGTCCCTTATGTACATTGGATAATGGGGCAAGTTCGCTGCTTTTTGTGGCCTGGATGTTGATGAGGCCCATGCTGCATCTTGTATGCTTTTTGTGAATTTTTCAACAGCTTCTTCTAATTCCTCATGATTTTTAATTGAACCTGGAACGGAAAGGTTGGTGTTCAAATAGTCTCTATATGCGTCCCAGTCCATGCAGCCTTTTATGAGCCTAGGTCTTTTTTGTGTTTCGGAAGGCTCATCGAAGAGAACCATGTGCACTGAGGAGTGATCAGAACAAAGATCGGAGGTTGCATTGACGGAAAATGGTACGGTTCTTAGTCCTTTTGTAATAAAGAAATCAAGTAAGTCGGGAGTTTTGCGTCTGGAGGTGGGCCAATAAGTTGGTGAATTTGGTGTTACAGTGTCTAATGAAAGTTCATGGAGGACAGACCAGAGATTTCTGCCTCTTGGAGTACACAGCCTTGAGCCCCAGCCTTGATGCTTAGCATTATAGTCTCCACCTGCGATGAAGCATCTTCCGAGGCGTTTGAAGAACTCAGAAAACATCGTGGGTGTAAGCTTGTACCTAGGGGTACAGTAAACTGAGGCAAATGTTATAGTGTAGTGTTTAGTGTATAGTGTTATTCCTGTCGATTGTATGTCGGGTGTAATGGGTAAGTCTACGGGATTGTGTTTCAGTGAATTTTTGACGAGTATAGCTGTTCCTCCATGTGCAGTTTTATCTGGGTGATCAGTTCTGTAAATTGTGTAATCCTGGATGTAAATTTTTGATCGGGATGTCAGGTGTGTTTCTGTGATGAGTGCTACGTCGATTCGTTTTTCGTGCAAGTATAAGTCGAGTTCAGTACTGTGCTGTTTCAGTCCGTTGGTATTCCATAGAAGAACTGACAAGGAGCCTACAGTTAAATTATTGTGGGCCATAATTTGGGCACCAGACCTGTGTAACCTGTGACAGTTGTTGAAGAAGAATGAAAAGGGGCTAGATTAGGTTATTTAATCCATTAATTATATTCAATAATTGAGAAGAACCATTATCTACCGGAGGTATCGGTTGGGTAATGCCTCTCCTCGTACCTGTACATGTTTTCTGGTTCGGGGGTCCTGAACTAGATGATGTTTGGTTTTGTTGTTGCGGAGGTCCTGCGATGATCTGAGGTTCCTCTTGACGTTGCCGTATTGGAGGGAATTCATGCATGCCTGGAGGTCCCTGCGCTGGCTCTGCTACTGTGGAACGCTGAAGATTTCTTGCATTGCGCTGAAACCTGAGATCTTTCAGCGTCTGGCAGCCTCTGTAATTAGCGGGGTGCTGACCGGCACAGTTGGCGCATTTCGCGGGGGTGTCTCTCGTTTTCAAACATGAGCTGGTTTCATGATATTCACCGCACTTTACGCATCGTGGTCGATGGTTGCAATAAGTTTTAGTGTGCCCATATTGCTGGCACCGAACACACTGAGGAATATTTCTCTTTTGACGCGGTTCCTCAATTTTAATATGTGAATAATAAAGAAATTCAATACTAAAAATTTCTTCTCTAAATATCTCTTTTGTAATGTCCAAAAAGAACATAGGAAGGGGTTTTTTGAATCTAGATATGACGTTAACTACATTGGTGGCTTCGTAACCCAATTTTTTAAATTCCTCTTTAATGATATCGATTGGTGTTCCATGGTGAAGATGTTTAACAACAATCCTTGGGCATTTGTCCTGTGGAAGTTGGTAGGTATGGAAGTCGGCGCCTTTATTTCGCAGGCTAGAATTTAATTTTCGATAAACGTCAGGATTTTCTGGGTACACAATGACACCTTTCAATGTAGACTTAGTTTTAAACATATTAGGACCCGTTTCGTTTTCTAGAAATGAGATTAATGCATGGTAATTTTCAACACCGTTTATAAAAATTGGTGGAGTTTTATTGTTTTGAGGCGGTCTTCTAACTTCTTCTGTTTGTAAATTAGTGATGTTGGTTAGTACCTGAAAACTGTTCGAGGTTGGGATCGATTCTGTCGGTCTTTTTTGAGCTCTTGGCTCGCTCGAATCTATCATAGGTCTTTTACGACCAATAACCAGTTCCCAGGAGCCGTCTTCATTGTTTATATCACTGTTTTTAAAGTTCTTGTTACTTACCTCAGTTTGAGATGATTCCACCATTGTTGGCGGTGAAATCCGCTCAATCTTTGTTTGGTGTTTTGTCCTTAGCAATCTTGTCTTGATAAAACACTTTTGTTACACAAAAATTAGGTATTTACACTTAATTAACACTTTTTTGGAAGACAATACTAAATTAACCTTTCACCTTATTTAACATCAACAGCTGTCCTCCCTCTTATGAAGAGTTAAATTCAATTAACTCAAGGTTGATAATTAAATTAAATATTATTAAAAAGGATAAAACAAATTGAAAATGGTATCTAATTTAGGCAATTGAAATCTCCGACTTCTTCAACAATTTAAATATTTAATTTCTTTCTCGACATTATGAAACAAAGTATCAGATGGTAACGTCAGAGGGCCATCTGGGAGTAGCTTATGACAATGGTGTCAAATATAAAAAATAGAAGAAGAAAATAATCAGCCAAGTAACCTCAGAGAAAAGTCACGGAATGAATTTGGGATCCTCTTGGGATCTTGGAACATAAATACTCAAAATTTGAAGAAGGAAAGTTGAATTTTTTTCAGGTCAATTACATAAGTTCATCTAGGTTATTGAGAATAATAAACCAACTGCAATGTATTTTTAATTAGTCATGACGAATAAAGTGAAAATATGAATAAACGTACCAACCAAGACTAAGGTAATATAGCACAGTAGCCTTGTACATCGTAAGTTGCATTGACTCGCGGTATAATGTTATTTTAATTTTTTGTATGGAATATGACTAAGATGCAAAATCCAAGTTTTCGATCTCAGCTTTGAAAACCTGTATCTCAAAAATTATTAAACTTAACGAACATGTTTTGGTCTTAAATTGTAGTATATTTAATCTTGTTTAAAACTGTATGGAATATTTTTGTCGAAAACGTGCTCCTTCATGGTCAAAATAAAAAAATTAAAAACGGATAAAAAGTGAGAAAATATAGTCGTTTTGGGGATTTTAAAAAGTGATCAGGAGGAGAGGGGGGCGCCGAGGTCAAAAACTTGGATTTTGAATCTCAATCACATCCCATACAAAAAAAAATAAAAGAAACCTTCTACCCCCATTCCATGCAACTTATATACCCCCTTTTTATGACAATGTTACTAGGATAATACTCAAAACCGTAAATATGTTACCAGTGAGCACCTTAGGGAGGCGCAACTGGGGCCATTGCCTCGGGACGCCGACATGGGGAGGGGCACCTATTGAGAGCATCGGCGTATCTTTAGGGGCGCTCACCAGTTGTAAGAAATAAAAAAAAGTTACAAAACGTATTAAAATAATTAATTTAGCCTACTAATAAAGTAAGTGTATTAGAGAAATGTTGAATGCGAAAAAGTTCAAATATTACCTACACTGACACCTACTATATCTCTGATGCCATCTTATTATTTCTTTAGCAGACAACTGTTTCTTTTTTAATATCTACTTATAATTCATTTATTTTATTTTCACCATGTACATTTTTATATTTTGTATCTTTTGTAGCCCCAATGAAAACCTGCAAGGTGGGTCGAAACGTCGACGAAACAATTAAAAATACTATTTTTTTAAAGTTTAGTATTTATTTGACCGCGTCCCCCGACCATCTCCTTCTCATATTATATCACGGTCAACCATCTCTACATCATAACATAATCTATCTACATTAAACAGCTTAAGAAATAAATTTAATATTTTTAGGGGGAGAGAAGATGACTTCATTGCCCGGGGACGCCGAATGTTACCAACATTGTATGTTAATAACATTTTTATTAATTCTTCTTAATTTAATAATTAATAATGCGAGGGGCTGCGTCTAGGGTCCCATCCTTTGCATTATTTTCACCGCAGATGTTCCTGCCCATCCTGATACCCTCCTGGCAACATTCGCTGATGATACCGCTATCCTTTCAACCAATTCAGATCCTAAAACAGCATCATTAAACCTACAAATGCACCTCTCCCTGATTGAACAATGGTGTAAGAAATGGCGCATTAAGACAAACGAATCAAAATTCAAGCACATTACCTTCACCCTTTGTCGTAAATCCTGTCCACCAGTTTATTTTAACACCATCCAGCTTCCATTCTCAGATACAGTCCGATACCTTGGCTTTCTCTTAGACCGACGACTAACCTGGAACCCTCATACTAGACATGAAAAACAGAAACTAAACCGATGACACGGCCAACTATACCGACTACTAAACAGAAAATCTAAACTCTCTATTGAAAACAAGTTACTGATCTACAAGACAATACTGAAACCTATTTAGACTTACGGCCTAGAACTGTGGGGAACAGCAAAATTTTTCTAACATCAAGCGCGTCCAATCCTTCCAGCCAAAAGTCCTTGGAACAATAGATGATGCTCCTTTCTATGTAACAAACGAAACCCTACATCATGATCTCAACATCCTATTTGTCCTAGACCTTATCCCAGAAAAATTCTTTTCAGAAAAATTTTCTAAATTTCACTAGTTTAATTTTCTTATTTCTAAGTTATTTTATATTATTTATTGTATATACTTTTTAATTATTATTTTGCTTCAATTTATTTTACATTTTTCGTACATATAGTGTGAATGTTAGCCTACCTCGCTATAACTAGTGTCCATGTGACAGATTGTTGTAATACTCAATAAATAAATAATATTAAAAAAAAATAATGAAAATCCATGAGAGTATATATGTATATATATATATATATATATATATATATATATATATATATATATATATATATATATATATTAGTATAAAAAAATACTTTCTTGTCCATTGAAATCACAAGAACTATCAGAATTAAAACCGAAATGACCAAACTGCTGACTTTTATCTTTGGGAAACTACGAACATTGCCGTTATTGAGGATATAAGGTTGTACCAATGCATATACCTAAGGCACCATCAAGGTAAGAAACCCTCTTCCCCAATTAGCGAATGCCTTCAATATTATTTTTTATTTTGTGAAAGGTAGGTGAAGAAGCCTTAAGGTCGAGGCTGGATTCTTCTTAGGCATCCTTCATTATACTAGCTGATCAGGATATGCCCTTGCAAATCTTCCATCATATTCTGGCAAAATATAGTAGTTACCTAAAATGGTTGATAGCAGTGTGTTTCATTCCTGTGTTATGACTAAATTTAAAGGTTAAGCTGTTTTAAAAACATATATTATTGTAAAATTCTACTACGCTCTTACAAGCTATATTTCATACCGTGCATTCAGTACAGTATGACATTTAAAAAACAATATCCTGTGTAATAACCGTGTATAAAATAAACTACATTTTAAATACGTTACATATATATATATGTATACATGCTGGTTGATCGGTTTCAATTTTCTCGACTTTCAATCAATATATTTCCTAAGAAACTTGAGGCTCAGTCATTAAATACCCAATTATATTTTGGTGACCGTCTCGAGTCTTTATTGTTCTCATATATGTGCCCTACAGTGAAAAAACAGAATTATTCTTAATTATTACAGATAATAATTTAGAAATACTTTGACAATTATAATGCATTTTTATCTATTTCAAAATTAAAAACTAAATTAACTACAAGAAAAATAAAGGTGGAATTGTACTTACAATGGTTTGAAATAACTCAAAATACAGATGTGGCCATAGAAAGCGCGTCGCCTAGTTATGGTTTTATTAAATTTTATTTTGGATATTTAATAGTTGACCGTTTCATTATAAAGGAAGAAGATGGTCCGGGGTTGCGGTCATAAAAAGGCTAAATAGTGGTAAAACTATTTTATTGAAAGCCAACGTTTCAACCCGACTTTGCAGGTCTTCATCAGGGAGGTGTGTTCTGAGTGAACTGAGTTCTAAGTGAAACTCCTAGATGAACACACCTCCCTGATGAAGACCTGCAAAGTCGGGTCGAAACGTTGACTTTCAGTAAAATAGTTTTACCACTATTTAGCCTTTTTATGGCCGCAACCCCGGACCATCTCCTTGTTATTTGCAAGATGTCTGGATATTTCTTTGCCAGTTTTGAAGCCATATTCTAAAAACGATCACACCATCAAGCGGTCACATTGTTCCTTATTTTGTTCTCCTTCCAGTTCTTTTCTTTCGCTCCATGGTGCCATTTTTGTTTTTTTCAAAAATATTACTACTGTTGATTGGTGTTATCATTTTCTCTTCGCAATATCCCTTGAAAATTCCTTCACTTCATGTAACGTCACAGTTTTAATATTTTCGGACGTGGACGGTTATTTGAAACTGGTCATAATTACTGCTTTTATCCTAACATTAGTTAAAATTGAACTGAAAAAAACTTTTTCAGTTTTCTCGTAATCTAAATGAATAAAGTTGAAAGTTGACAGGGAGAGAAGAGGCGGTCCTTAACCGCCTCAGGAGTGGCCAAAGTAGACTCATCCATTGCTATCTGATGAAGAAGGGAAAAGCGCCAGTATGTTGATACCGTGGGTGTGTTCTAAAAGTACTTCACATACTAACAGACTGTCTAGCTCTTAACTCCTGCAGATTTTCCACAGACCCAGAACAAATATTGAGACAGGACCAAGAAACGACTTCAACACTGATTTAATTTTTTAAAAACAATCAACATATACAATAAAATATAATGCACTGCAAGCGACTACAGTGTAAATGACCCCAATGGTCGAAACACTCAAACAAATAAGTACATTGAATATTTAATAGTTGACCGTTGTATTATAAAGGAAGGAAATGGTCAGGGGAGGCGGTCATAAATAGGCTAAATAGTGGTAAAACTATTTTATTAAAAGCCAACGTTTCTACCAGACTTTGCAAATCTTCTTCAGGGCTAGAACGGACAAGATACAAAAAGATATAGAGAATTGAGGAAGTTACACAATATTTAGAAGAAAAATTATAAACAATTTGAATAAGCTTATTAAAATCATAAACAGTAAGTACATTAAAATATAAACAGAGTAAAATAAGTAACGAGATCATAAACTGAAGTAAAAAGATGGTAACAATTGTTGTAGTGTAATATATAATATATGCAAATGTGAATATACTCCTACAGATCTACAGGAGAGATTGAAAGAAAAGGAAAAAGGATATGATATGAAATAATAGACAAAAATGGATATGGAGAAAGAAAAGAAAAAAGAAAACCAAAAAATAAATAAATAAGTAAATAAAATTAGAAGAATGAAATAGTTTTTACCACTAATACTTATTGTCCTTGGGTTTGGCATATTGTAGTATTATTCAATAAAAATGAATTTTAAAAATTCAGGGAGCTGTTTCAGTTCATTTTAATTCAGTTCAGTGGGAGTTGATTTTATTTTTTTCTATCGTTTTTCGGGTGCAAGTGTTTTATATTTTTTTTATTGATTTATTAGTGTAATGTACTTTTATTTTTTATATTTTTAATACATTTAAAAATTATTGTGTTAATTAAATTCGAATAATATGCATTTAGATTTTGGACACCCGATTTTTGTTTACGGCATGATTCTAAGGAAGTAAGTCCTCATATATTGCGTTTGGTCCGTTTCGTTATATAGTATCTTTGGCGAGTCTTAAAATATGTCTTGTTTGCATATTCTAAACATGTGTATAATTTCTTTTTTTATTATGACCGTGACGAATAATAATCGTCAATATTTAAAAAAATAAAAGTTAATTCTATGAAAAAAAGATCGACTAAGGAAATAATCCTACCAATGCTAAGGAATTGGACGGATTGTACTTGCAAATCTACTAAATGCACATTGGTTGATTGTTAATTAAGTTGACGTCTATGAATATTGAAAGTCGGTGTAGCAGTCAGATGGCTTCCACTACTTGCAAGCACATACCCCCCCCCCCCTCATAATGTATACATGATGCATACATTCAGAAAGTAAACAATTGTAGTATCAGAACAGTCTTGTGTATTGCATCAGACTACTCAAACAAATTTTGACGTTCAAAAACGTCATATTTTTTATCAATTAACCAATGTAGATAAGCAATTACGTTCCGAATTTATAGATTTCAAAAATAATATTATGGTATTATGTTTCCGGTTTCTTGTTTTTAATTAATTATTTGTGAAGTAAAGTAAATTAGGGCTAAGATCTCATTATAACTTTAGGATGATTATTAGATCAATTATAATCATGCGAAAGTAATTATGTTGTGGCTCCAATGTTACTGATAACACTGATAAGCTATTAATGATACGACTAAGCCATAAGGACCGCTTTTAAGTATATAACGATTTTTCGAGATAACGGCAGGACCGAATTTTATGTTTATGGCTTCTTTTCTTTTTTTTAATGAGGTCTGGTCAATATTATCAGAGAATTAGAACTAAAAATACTGAAAAAAAAAATCTACGCTAAATATAATATGGCAATAAAAACCGTATCTCGGTTCCCAGGAGGATGCATTTTGATGAATGAAGTATGAATCGAAAGAGAAGGAGAAGTGACAAATTCCAATTTTTATCATTGAATTACTGCTACAACTGATATAAAGTTCATTGAATTAATATTGAGATTTCATAACACAGGTGGTTTCATAAGTCGACAGATCTAGACGTTGTGTTAATAAATTGTGTTTTAAAAATTTCGCGAATAATGAATTTCCTACAATTTTCTAGATAAACCATGATTCCTGCAGAAAACTTTATAGGGGCAATGGTTCTCATGGGACACTTATCACATGCTTAGATTTTAATAATAAAAACATCACTATTTATGATATTCTTCGATGAACGAAAATTGTGTTGAAAAGTTATTGGAGGACAAAAATACATGATCCTTTGGACACTCCGAATAATATAGAAACTTTTTGCTGTTTTTAATAAATCCAAAAAATATCTAAGTATGACTTCTAACTCTCAATAATACTCTTGTAGAGTGAATGAATCGCAAACCAAGAATCTTTTGCACACATTATTTAAAATAAATTACTAAATTAAATTAAAGATACCTAAGGTAAAGCAATTTTGAATATTCGGCATTTAAGCAATGTTAAGCGAAATCAATAAGACCTACTATATATTAAAGTCCATTTTATTGTACATAGATACACAGAGTATAATCAAAATCGTTAGAGCCAATTTTTAAAAAAATATAAAAATAGATGATATGAAGTGCCACTTCTTGTTAGACAATTTTTAGGAAAAAGTTACCGTAATATCCAACGCATATATCTATCTTCAATACCTAATCTCAGTTTTGTACGACTTTTCTCTTTTCAGCTAGACTTCATACACACAAACCATTTTGTGAGACTTGGTTATTTGGATTCAGACCTCAAAACCAGTATTTCTCAGATTCGAACATTTTTATACTTTTCCTTTTCCTTACTATATATTAAATACATCGTCGCCACCCATGTTAAAGTAACGAATTTACCGTTCATTTACCAAAGTATTCCATCTTTTGGCAAAATGTCAAATCTGAACGGCAGTCACTTAAGTATTCAATCAAACTCATAGACTTATATTATAAATGAAATGAAATGAAAAAAATGTTTTATTATTCTGGGACTGTTGTCCCTTAAGAACAAAATATGAATACAGATTATATGTCTGTGTGGCTACAATTAAATTGTATATTTACAATGAAAGTTGACTTACGATAAAAATACAGAAAAGAGAAAGAAAAGAACAAGCAAATTGTACATATGTATGAGAAACTAAAATAACCTTAATAAATTGAGGTAGTCTCTGGTGGTGCTCAGATATTTCTCTTAGATATATTTCACAATCATTCGGATTGAGAAAGGAGTAGGTGCTTAAAGAGGAGAGGTTTAAACGAGGAAACTGATTGAGCGTGTCGAATATCAGCTGGGATGGAATTCCAGAGGGAGGCGGCTTGTATTACAAAGGATTTGTCAAACGCAGCAGTTCGGTGAGGAGGAGGATAGAGGTCGGAAGTACGAGATCTGGTGGGACGGGATTGGATGGAATATTTGAATTGTAAGCTGTGAAAAATATAGGAGGGTCGATGGGTTCTAATGATTTGGTACAGAAAGGTGGCTAGGAAGTACTGACGGCGATAGGATGGATAGAGCCACCTCAACTCAGTGTAATACTGGGTAATATGCGTATCCCTTGAGATTCCGAAAACAAATATATAAATGTTTATTACTAAGCATTTACCGATTCGTTTCATTAGATATACACTTATATTCTCCTAATGTCAAGATTGGATTATTTCCGTAACCGCGGTTTTTAAGTTTAAATTAAATTATTGAAAGAAAGAAAAATAAATTTTACTCTGGGACATTTAGTTCCCTCAGAATAATTATAATGTACAAAAAGATGAAAATTGGCTGGCACTATAAAAAATAAAAAACAATAAGAACTATTTTATCTAACATTGTATCTAATCTTATAATTCAAACAAATTAAGTACGAGAAAACATATTGATAAACGCATTCTGATTAACAATATTGATGATAAGTAAGTAACAGTAACATAACAGTCGAATGAGACCGACAACTCTTTAATACGAAATTTTACCGTTTCATGTATTCGGAAGATTGGTTTCTAAGGAGATGAAAAAATAAAAGTTTTTTAAATCAGGTTAAGGAAGAGGATTTTCGTATAGAGATGAGTAGAGAATTCCAAAAAAAAATGTAGCACGCATGATAAAGACATTTTTTATTGGAAACGGTTCTATGTGATAGAACGAACAGATTTTATGGACTCGGATCTCGTGTTAAACGAATGAACAGAGGAACAAATAGTAAACAAATCAAGAAGGTGAGACGGCTTTTTGGTTGTGAAGGTTCAGAAAAGGAATACACCTAGGAAATCTGGAAAAGCCACTTCAACTCAACTTACCAACTGTAGACATGAGAGTGCCTGGGGACACCAAAGATGACTCGAATGAAACTATTCATTAATCTTTTCGATCTGATCTCAAGAACACCAGACAGTCCACCGTATACAAGGCAGCCATAATTAAAGTAAGAAAAGTTGGCGGGTTTTTAGGAACAAAGAATCACGGAATCTCAGAATCTGTTCTAGGGTAGCAATAGATTTTCGCATAATTTGGGATACATGATTATTCCAGGACACTTATTGATCGAAAAATACTCCGGGATTTCTGACAGAGGTATGGAAACGAATAGGTAGTCCATTGAGGTAGATTAGGGAGTACTATTATTTTATTTACAATCTGAATGCAACCAAATGTCAAGAGGTATCGCCAATACGAACAGTGTTCATTCGCTAAAAGGTCCATTAGGATTTTAAACAATTCTACGAACTCCAGTTGATTGCTTTTCGTCCAGGAGCTGTCCACTGGAGCTGGTGGATTAAACAATTAACCACAGGCAGTCTCTTTAGTGTCAACTGCTAAAAATATTTACTCAGTACTCATGTGGAATTAAACCTGAACTTCAGTTTACACATCGGACTGCCAAAATACATACGGTGGAAACCTTCACAAAACAACGCTACAACTCATACCGAAAAGAAAACATATCGATTTCCAGTTTTACTTACACCTTGAAACGGCCTTTCTAATACCATATTATTCAAATTAAAACAAAAAAAAGAAGAAAACAAAGAGAATATTTTTGTTGGATAAATTGTGTACAACCTACAACCTTTCATACAAGTGGATATGACATCTAACTTAGTAATATTCAGTGTCAGAGAGATAGCCATAATGGTGGATCCAAGAACATAATTATAAGAAATTCAACTCTTATAGACAAGATTTAGAACTCAAATTGAATGAAAAAGTCAGAAACGTTTTCTGGTTGTGAAAAAATATTTTGGAGTTGGAAAGGTCATCTTCCTATGCAGGTAGATGTTTTTACGAAAATAATTAGCTTATGGACTAAGCTTCCCATAATACCACAAGAGAGGATTAAATGGCTTTGCTTAGATAGATTGAGGAAAATGGACCAGGAAAAAAGCGGCCATATGTACTATAACTGGATAACACAAGTCCGATCTCCCACTTCAAAAATAGCCTCTGAGGTTGAATTTTCAGATATTCATATGAAGGTTTCGCTAATATTTAAAGAATTGATATAGTTTTTTTTTTGTTTTTTATTAAAAAATAATACATTCTCTCACACTTAAGGGCACTAAGATTTAGAGCTATGTATGACAGAATAGAATGCTTAGTAGAAAAATGAAAAACCACTTCCAATCTATTGATTTAGATAGAATTTTTAATTCAAAAACACATTTCATTTATTGAACCGTCTGTAATTTTCAATATGATACTCCTGAACACTATTTCACAATCTCGAATTACGTTGTTAAAAAAATCAGGTTAGTTAGTATCAATCAAAAGTAATGATTGTCGTAATGATATAACCATGATTCAGGAGGATAGTTTATTTCAGTTGCTACTTGAATTGCTGAAACCAGTAGCTACTTGAAATGTTCCAAATTATTTGTAAACTTATCGAATTACATTACAAGTTGTAATACAATTAATATTTGTTTTCTTTAATCCTATGTCTGTTCAAGAAACGTGGACTACCCCAGGCAGCATTCGAATGGGCACCGCTAGACTAGAGGTTTTTAAGTTTAGAATGTCTCAACAATAGTTTTGCTCAAATGCAAGACCGAGACGAGTCTTAGTCTAGCAAACTCAGTTTTGGTTTAGGTCTTAGTCTTGCGCAAGAGTGTCGTAGTTACCAATGGACTTAGTACTATAGAGATATTACTGTATTTTTTTAGATAGGGGAAACCTAAGTAAGCCCCAAGGAAAAATTAAAAGAGTTGAATGCAAAAGTATATTGGTTAAACCAATTCTTTAGATATAGTAACTACAATTATCAAGCACTAGTAACTATTTTTCCTTAATTTTTTTCAAAAAATCGATTATTTTTACTAGTCTTGGTCTTGGCCTTGCAACAGTAAGGCGGTGCAAGACCAAGACCGATTTTGGGCAACATAATTAGCCTCCAAACTCCTACATACGACTTTACGTCCAAAAACAGTTAAATTACTTATCCCAATTAATATTATATATTCAAAGACATGATGGATTATTCGATAGAACATCCATTGCACTAATTATGATATATGTGTATAAACCTACACATTACTGTCAGAAGGTGGTTGAGTTACTTATTTGAGTCGTTTATTTCTCATTGAATCCTTATCATCATTGACAATTTTTCATGAAAATATTTTTTTAAAAAATAAATTAACATATTATTTTTTAGAACTTTTACTGTAGCACACATTTCTGAAAATCACTAATCATTTCAATAGTAATTTTAAAATCGTTAAACCTGAATGGGCTGCTTTCGGAAAAAATTAAACTTCAAGGCCCGTTTTTGAACAGAAAAGGGTTGACTGAAAGCCGAAGAATTGCGAGAAACAAACCCTTAAAATAACGCTGAAGATGGATGTGACTAACCGAAAGGGGCAAAATAGTCTACAAACATCTTCCACGATGGTTTGAAAAACAAGTTAACGCAATACTTCCAAAATATGGATCAGTGACAGCCCCGAATGAGGAAAACGAATAAATAGAAGAATAGAAGTATTTCGTTGTCGGAAGATTTCATTATGGTACTACAAGATAGGAATTTCACTAAATAACGATGTCTCATTATTCCTAAATTACCAGGGTATATAATGGATTATTTACTCTGGTCATTTAATATGCCAAATTATGTCTAATATTCTCCACCCAATCCCTAAATATGGTGTTTTAATCTAATGCAAGACTATAATTTTTATGAAAGAATGAAAGTAAACCATCTATCATGATGTCGATTAATAAGTCTTGCATTATTTTGAACAAAAATAAATAAAATATAATTGAGATAATAATGTGTTCAGACTTAAAACTTTGTTTTTTCTAAAGTATAATTTTAAAATGTCTTGATCTTATTTTTCCATTTATCCACTGAGAGCAATCAGGTAAGAGAAATGTTAAATAAATGTATTTAATACAATCGAGGTATTGAGATACTCAGTTAAAAACTCTTAATTATAAAATTTGACATAATGGTATGTTTCTCAATAAATATATATTTTTTTAATTATAAAACAGTTTTTTTCGTAAAGCCATAATGATTATCGCCAAACTTAATTCAAAAGTTAACCGTAATCTAAAAATCCAGATAAGTATCCATTTCCACGCAAAAACAACCAACGATTTCGATGATGAAATTATTATTTTTCAAAAATTAACCTAAATATAGAAAAAAGTGATGTAAAAATAATTTTATTTCCGTAACAGACCTTTTTTTAAAATAATATAATGAAACTTGTATAATTCTAGCATTCTTAAAAAAATAGTTCACCAATCATAGCTTTTGTAACTGTTTTATTCAAATTTAAAATAATTGCTGTAAACTTTTTTTTTTTTTATCTATTTATTGAATAATAATACAATCAGCCACTGGAGGGCTATAAGTATTAGGGCTAAGAGTTCTCATTCAAACAATATATACAAATAATAGAGAAATAAATATAAATATAAAAAGTAAATAAATAATACTGATGAAGAAAGAAAATAAAAGAAAAAAAAATAAATAACAATAACATAAAAAGAAACTTATAAACACAATCATACCTATATACAATATATACATTCGCCCAAGAATGTTCGAACCAGGCTTTTTCCCCCACATGTGGAAGGCAAAGCAAGACTCCAGGAGATCCCAGTGCCACTTTTCCAGCCGCATCACTAGTATTAGAAGCCAATGGAGACTGAAAGAGGGCACTAGAGCCACAGACGCTCGGGACATGAGTGGAGAAGCTGGCCATTGCCAGGACTCCAGAAGCATATTTACAAGAGATCTCCGGGCCACTGCCGTTTTAACCTTCGTGGAGGATTGTAGGGATGAAGGGAGCTGGATAGGGATTGAGCTAGAGGATTTGGATGATGGATAAGGTTTTGGTGAAAGTTTGAGAATCTGGTTGGGATGATGTCGAGGACAAATGGGATGTTAAGGTCATGGTGTAGGGTCTTGTTTGTGACATAATATGGGGCATTGACTATTGTTCTAAGTACTTTGGACTGGAAGGATTGGATGCGTTTGATATTCGAATGTTTAGCAGTTCCCCACAGTTCAAGTCCGTAGGTCCAGATAGGTTTCAGTATGGTCTTGTAGATTAAAAGTTTATTTTCAATTGAAAGATAGGATGTCCTACTTAGTAATCTATACAGCTGGCCATATCGTCGGTTAAGTTCTTGTCTTTTAAGTCTGGTATGTGGGTTCCAAGTTAGTCTTTTGTCAAGAAGGAAGCCAAGGTAACGGACTGTGTCTGAGTAGGGAAGTGGAATTGAATTAAAAAGGATTGTGGGACAGGATCTGCGTCGCAGGGTGAAAGTAATATGTTTGCATTTTGCTTCATTGATTTTGATGCGCCAGTTGTTGCACCATTGTTCAATCAAGGAGAGGTGAGATTGTAGGTTTAGAGATGCTATTTGAGGATCTGAGTGGGAAGATAGAATGGCAGTATCATCAGCAAATGTAGCTAGAAATGTATCGGGATTTGAAGGGATATCGGAAGTGAAGAGGATATAGAGAACTGGGCCCAAGACACAGCCTTGTGGAACACCAGCCTCAACTGGATAGTAAGTGGAGAATGCGGTGTCACAACGGACTTGAAAGGAACGATTTGAGAGGTAGGATTTGAGGACTAGGTATAAGGATTGGGGTAAATGGGTTTTGAGCTTGAAAAGCAAGCCATCGTGCCACACCCGGTCGAAAGCTTGTGCTACGTCCAGAAAGGCACCAGTGCAATAATGCTTGTTTTCAAGTGCAGAGGATATATGGTCCACAACACGAAGGCCTTGTTGGACAGTGGAATGTCTTGAGCGGAATCCAAACTGATGAGAAGGGATGTTGTGGGATTCGATTATGGGTAGGATGCATTTGAGAAGGATTTTCTCAAAGATTTTTGAGAGGATCGGGAGTAAGCTTATCGGTCTATAGGATGATGTGTTATTAACAGGTTTACCTGGTTTTGGAAACAGGATGATTATGGAATGTTTCCACACCAAAGGAAAGTTGGTTGTGCGAAGGATGCAGTTGTATAGATAGGTAAGGAATATGATTGCTTTTTTGGGAAGTTGTCTGAGGATTTGTGAAGTGAGGAGATCATATCTAGGGGATTTTCGGGGTTTTAATTTGTTTATTAGGAATTTGACTTCAGAGGGGTTAACAGGTTTTGGAGGTAGAGAGAGAGGAATTGGTGGAGAGAGGAATTCTTCAACTTCAGCAGTGTGGCTGGGATGGAGTTCGGGATGAGGGGTGAATGTGTAGGATAAATGTTTAGCAAACTCCTCTGCTCTATTCGCATCTGACGAAGCCCAGGAACCATCATCACGGCGAAGTGGATGGGAAATGGATTGGAATTTAAGAATTTTTTTGGTTACATTCCAGAGGGAATTATCACTAGCGGATAATGAGGAGAGGTAGGAATTGTAGGATTGGGTTTTAAAAGTTTCCAGTTTCTTTTTTACCAGTTTGGAATAATAATTATACGATTTCCGGTCATCAGGATGCCTGGTTCTTTGCCAAAGGGTCCTAGAGCAACGTTTGCTATGGATTAGGTCCAATAGATCTTGAGGTAAAGGATTTATGTTATGGTATTTTTTGGGACGATCAGGTGAGGATGCAGTCCAAGCTGCTTGCTGGATCAGGGTAGTGAAGGAATGCACTGCATCGTCGAGGTCTTCAGGTGTTTTTAAGGAAACTCTGAGGTCAATATTATCTTCCAGTATTTGACGGAAAAGGTTCCAGTTAACTGGCCCCCTGATAAATGAAGGTGGGGATGATTTGGGAATGGGAGATGTGGAAACGGTTAGGACTAGAGGACTATGGTCTGAGGAAAGATCATCAAACCTTGAAATAGAACAGTGTAGTGATCCTAGACCTTTGTGGAGGAAAAAGTCTAGAAGGTCGGGATTGCGGTTGGGATCTGTTGGCCAGTATGTGGGTGTATTAGGTGAAAGGATGTTGCTGCGATGGGAATTAAGTGCAGATAGCAATGTTCGCCCTCGGGAATTTGTGGATCTGGCTCCCCATTGCTGGTGTTTTGCATTTAGATCTGCACCTAGGAGGAAGTGGTGTCCTAAGGAATTCAGGAAGGAAATTATTTGTGATTCGGAAATGGGTGTTTTAGGTGGGGAATATGCCGCAACTAGTGTTATTGGGTAAAGGGGTGTTTGGATTATTACGGCTGTGGATTGTAGGAAATTATGGCTTGGTAAGGGAAACAAATGATGGGAAACGGATCGATGGATAATTATGGCAGTGCCACCATGTGCTGTTCCATCAGGATGGTCGGTTCAATAAATATTGTAGCCGGGCACGTTGATTTGTCGTTTGTTGGTTAGTCGAGTTTCAGTTATTAGTGCTATGTCGATGTTTTTGTCATGTAATAAGATTGTCAGTTCGTTGATGTGGTTCCGAATACAAATTCGCATTCCAGAGGAGAATGGAGAGGAATTTGGTTGAGGACATTTATGGATTTCTTGGCAGTGGAATGAGGTTGGATATAACATTGGTAAGTAGCGAAATAAGGGGGGTAATGAGAGATCTAAATTCGGAAAGGAAAGATGTCAATAGGCTTGTGAGGTCAGTGGAATTGAAAGGAGGGGGAATGAATGTGTGAGTATTTAACCTACGTTCAGGGATGGAGGGATATGGGTCTTGAGGTTGATGTGTGAATTCTTGAGGTTTTGATTCTTGTGGCAGGGCCTGAGATTGAGTGTTTACAGTGTCTCCTTTGAGCATCTGAGCATAGGACACTCTTCCGTTCACTGTTCTATAGGGTTGTCTTGGTGGCCTGGATGTCCCTTCTTCTCTAGGCGTTGCGTACATTCGTGTTTTCAAATCTTTGTAAGTTTGACAACCCTTGTAGTTGGCTGGGTGTCCTTGGTGGCATAAAGCGCATACTGCAGGTGAAGTTCTATACTTCCTACAGTCCTCTGTTTTGTGTTGCTCACCACACCTCACACATCTAGGAATGTGATGACAATACCGTTTCGTATGGCCATAAGCCTGGCAGTTATGGCATTGAACGATGTCGCGCTTGCTGTAGGGCTTTTCTATAACAACGCTGGTATAATAAAGGCGTGTGACCTTGTAGATGTTTTCGACATCGGGTGTTCGGTCAAGGTCAACGAAGAATAGTGGAAGAGGTATTTTATTTTTTATTCCAGGCTGTTCTCTATCCTCCTTAAATATGTTCACTATCTGGCGAACATGGAATCCCATACCCGTGAGCTCTTCTTTTATAGCATCTGTTGGCGTAGATGGGTGCAGTCTTCTGATAACGACCCTGAGCGCCCTCTCTTGACGCAATTGATACGTGTGGTAATCAGCCTTGGTGTCAGATAAATATTTTATGATTTTTCTATAGGTTTCTGGAGTGTCGGGCATTAACTTAGTGTCGTTGGTGCGGCTTTGGCATAAATATTTTCCTGAACCTACCAGATTATTCAATTGATTACACATCAATTGAAAATTTTTAATATTTCTAACAAATATTGGTGGGGGTTTGGGTTCTCTGGGGATGGATGCTGCTTCCATTTGTTCGTTATTTATATTTGAAAGTACTTCAAATGGATTCGAAGTGAAAAACGGCGATTCTTCACCCATAGCTTGAGTTGTCTCATAATTGTTGGGTTGTTGTGAGGAGCCAGGTTGGGGTTCCACTTCTTCTATGGAGCTCCCTGGTGTGGCTGGTGGAGTGTTTCTTTTCGAATGCCTTGTCTTTTTTTTAATGGGAGAACTAATTGTAGTATCCAGACTCCTGGACCTAGTGTTTTTGCCCTTACTCGACATTAGCATGTGATAATATCGCATTTCATATTTATTTTTAAAAGAAAAATTGATAAAAGTGAAGAGAGGAAAAAAAAAAATTTTTATTGAACACGAAAATATAGACGCGCTCTTGGAGAGCACAGATCTGCCTCCGACGGAGGGATCTAGCCCACTGGTATTAACGACTGTTGCAGCTTATGGCTGGCCGTTATCTAACTAACCTAAGGTCTATTTACACTGTTCACTCTTGTGTTGTAAATAAGTGATTACTCACCTTATTTTTTTTGTCCAGTATCAAACGTAATTGTTAATGTAACTGATAACACTAATTGTTCACATTAAACTTGTATACTGCCACTGATAAATGAGATTTTTATAAGAGACGACCTGACGTATGTTTAACTAGGGCTAACGCATGCGCAGAACTCTGCTGTAAACTAGAGATAATTTTTTTTATACAATTGTTGTAATTTTTCTCCCCGAATATACACCATTTCATCTCTTTAAACCGAACCCCGGTCAACCTTTCCTGTTCAAAAACGGGCCTTGAAGTTTAATTATTTCCGAAAGCAGACCGTTCAGGTTTCAATATTTTCAAATTACCATTGAAATAATTATTGATTTTAAGAAATGTGTACTACAATAAAAGTTCTAAAACAGAATTTATTATTTATTTTTAGGGTTCCACTAAACTATCGAATTCCTCTCGTATCCAATCCAAAATCCTTCGTAAAATCCTCAACGCTCCTTACTTTGTCACAAATAAAATCATCCATAAAGACCTTAATGTTTCATATGTTTCCGATTTGGCCCAATCCAGATACCTATCCTTCCATAACAAACTGCAGAATCATCCGAATCCTCTCGTTTCAAACCTTGCTTCCTCCTCGATCCCTGATAACCCTCTAGGGCGTCTGAAAAGAAGATGGCCTCATGACCTTCTAATATAGAACTTTAATTTGAGTTCTACCAATGGGTAGTTTCTCTTAATGTTGTACATGTCATGTTACCAATGTCACATTTACTTATTGTATTTTCCATGTAATACAGTTGTAAATTTCAATAAAAAAAATAAAATAAAAAACACATTATTTATTTTTTAAAAAAATATTCTTTTCATACCCACTACAATTGGATTAGTTTTCATGTTTGCTGAAAAATTGTCAATGATGATTTTTAAAATAAAAAATTGACATGAAACATGCAGTAGCTTACCTTTTAAAAGGTCTAATGTGTAGGTTTCTACACATATATCATAATTATTGTAATGAAATTATCCAATAATGCACATGTCTTTGATTATATAATATTAATTGAGATAAATAATATCACTTATTTTGGACTTGGGGACGTAATCCAGCTGATTGTTGAGGCATCATAACCTTAGCAGCCTCGAGTCAAGCGGCGCCAGTTCGAATGCGGCCTGGTAAGTCAACATTTATTTCTTGGACAGGTAAGGGATTAAAGAAAAAACTTATTGATTGTATTACAACAATTTAATTGGATACGCTGACAAACTATTTGGAACATTTCAAGTAGCAACAAACAGTGACTACCAATTGACAATTAAACTTTTACCATCTAGTATGCAAACTAGAATTAGATAAAACCACTTTACATTACTGTGTGCTTTGACTCTATAGTACCCAGACCAGGTGACACCAACTATATACTTAGGTGCGGAAGAGAAAACTTCGCATTGTTCATTACTTTAATTTATAAGAAGAACGATATAAGTAGAATGAAGATTAAATTAGTGAGAAGATTTAATCATAATTTAGGTATGTCCAAGAATTTTTTTATGGTTTATTACAATTTTTCGAATTGCCATAGTCCCTCCTTAATTGTGTCAGAGTACTGACATTTTGTGTGTGAATTGAGTTGGCACCCATCTCCCCCCCAAGGCCGATGCCGCAAGAACCTACCCCCTCATTTTTCCCTCCTCAAAATTTCAAAAACCCTTCATATATACCCCTCTCCCTAAAACAATTTTTATAGCGCAACTTGAAACCCTCCTCTGGCCACTCCTGGGTACTAGAGAAGTGCTAGGGAGCATCGTTACTCCTTACCCTGTCATTTTGATAAATTAAATAGGGAAACAAATTAAAATCTTCATAAACAATACAATCTCCGTCTCCAATTTGAGACCTTTTCCTATTTGCCACCTGCTATTGACCCACCAGAACGTATATTATGACGTTTTAGCCGAATTAGATATGATTCTCAGAAGTTCACATTTTGAAATAGATTGAGTTGAGTTGTATTATGAAATTTCCAGATTGATAAAATTACCACATGACCAACTACTAAATAATAGTACACCTACTAACTACCATGGATCAAATTAGGACTCATTGATGATTTTTCGTATCTTATGGTTGATAAACAATAACGGTACAATGAATTCATCTCTTTGTTTCACAAATGTAAAATTTATATATATAATTATTGCTCTTTTTTTTTTTTTTTTTATGGAAAGGAAATATTCATAACTCATATGCAAAAACAAATTGGTAGATCCACCACCACCTTCAGCATGGAAATTAGAAAGCAAAATTTTATAAGAAAGAATATAAATAACCATTTATATTTCCTTCCAAGGTTCGACAGTCAAAACAATATATATAATAGATAAATATAATTTGAAAATTCCTAACTATAGTTTTTTTGGAAGGATAGTTGTTTTGATCTAAAAATAGTTAATTATCTTGAAAATAAAGCATCACATAAAATTTGTTTATGAAATTATAGAAAAGCAAATTTCCAGAAAGATTTTTAATATAAACTTTTGATGTTCCCAATAATGTTTATTTGTATGTTTATACTTTTGATGAAATACATCCATTTCTTCCATCTATGGAATACTAAGGAATAAATTGTCCGTCTGATATGAATTCTGATTTACGTGGCGAATTAAGTACTCACTTTGAACTAAATTGTATCATTACTCCATTTCCGGAAGAAATGGAGTTTCTTCTTCAGAAATATTTTTCATTTTTTCGGGTCAAAGAATATTCTTTACGTTTTATTTCATCCTGAAGAGGTCAAGAAAACGAAGTGGATTGGGGAGGAGGGGAGAAGCAGATTTCATACTCCAGTCGTTTCAATTATTGCGGAAGCGGAAATATGAGAGGGCCTTTGACTACGGGGTAATGCAAGGGAATTCGTCGGACCTTTGTCGTACTTTGTTCCTTAGGCAACAATAAGTAGTTCTTTTTTATACCCGAAACAACTTTCAGACGTTTGACAATAATTTCTATAATAGGCCCATTTTTCAGGGGTGAAAAGTAACAAAGGTTTTTGAACTTTAATATTTCTCTTGATAGGTCAAAACTTATAGGAATAAAGGAGGTTAAAGAACGTTATATATTATACGGAAAATAATGTCGTTTTCTTAAATTAAATTCAAACACTTAAATTTCACACGAGTTTTTATTTTCAATCGATAATTGAATCATCCTCATTAACAACAACCTTTTTACATCTAGTGTGCAAATTTTCGATGCAGGATCGATAAAAATCAATTGGTTTTTGAGCAAAATTTATAGAAAATGCATTTTTGACATTATCCAAATTCGCTATCTGAACTTTTGCAATCTTTTGCCATTTGAAGATTTAACTAGGACAAGCGTATTAAAGCTAAACTAAGAATTTTAGTTTAGGTTCTTCTTAAGGTAGAACTTCTTAAGGTTCTTCTTTCATTAAAGCTCAAGAAGGAGACAGACATGAATTTGCACATAGCGCTAGAGTATCAGGTCTGAGGTCAACAGGTGATATATAGTGTTTCATTACCATACGTCCAAATATGAAACCACATATTATGTGGTTCAAATGCGAAAGAGGTTCAAGCACATTCTGAGATGTTATGGCATGTTAGGAGGTTAGTGATTGTGCTAGACAAATGCTTAAATATGTAGATGGAATTCTCAGCGGTCGATAAAATACTTGGAAGAATATTTTTGGTGCCATTTGCCCTTTATATTTGAAACAGTTCCCTGCCGAACAGCAAAAATCCACAGGGCTCAAGTACTACTCGGAGATAAGTATCATAGTTGTGTGCTAAAAAAAAAATCTGTTTAAGCCTCAATATTTGACTAAACTTGCTCATGTTTAAGCGGTGAACGCATATGAACACAATTGGTTCAAGAGAGATTTGAACATTTTAAAAATTAATCTTTCAATAGGGAAACAAATGATATAATGCACTATATTCAAAATAAAACAGAACGGAAATTAATTAATGATGAAAAAAACATCCACCCGATCATCATCAGAGCAGTAAATTAGTACCATTAATTAAATTATTAATAAAACATGAACATGTGTATTTATAATTTATCATTTTAAATATTTCCTTTTAAATATAAACAAAGGGAAAATACATCAAAAATGATAAAATTAGTAATATTATTAGCAGCGTTTCCGGGTCATTCTTTAGACTCACCATAGGACCCCACAGTAGGCATGAGGAAACCAATGACAATGGGTTCAGAATAGTGGACTTCGCTATGGAAAGGAACATGTCAGTCAGCAGTACTTACTTCCCTCATAAGAACATACACAAGGAGACTTGGATATCTCCAGATGGGCAAACACGCAACCAGATTGATCATGTGCTGATCCAGACAAGACACGCAACGGACATAACGGATGTGAGAAGTTTTCGTGGGGCTGTCTTTGGTTCAGACCATCATTTGGTGAGGGTGAAATACCGACAAAAGATTGCATTAAGAACCAGGGGAAGAGCTGAGAAACCTGTAATGTAAATGTAACGATTTGCTGTTGAGCGCCTTAAAGAAGAAAACGTGAGGCAGAGGTTTGTAACCAATTTTACTGAGAAGCTCACCAATCACCAGGAAGTACTTAATATCGACTCAAGGTGGACAAAGATGAAAGAAGCCCTTGCAAACGCAGCGGCAGAAGGGCTTGGTGAAGTTCAAAAACCAGCAAGAAATGACTGGTATGATGAAGAATGCAAGACCCTGGTAGATGCAAGGAATGAAGCCAGGAGGAGAATGCTTCAACGACTTACTAGATCTGCTGTCCAAGAATTCAAAGAAAAGAGAAAAGAAGCCAAAAAGACATGCCGTCAGAAGAAAAGGTTGTCCGACAAGAGAAAATTAGAGGCAATGCAAGAGAGCTTCAATGCACAGGACTCCAGGAGTTTCTTCAGAGGTGTAAGAGAAGTTAAAGATGGATATAAACCTCGTCTTAATTTTGCTAAAGACAAGGAGGGAAACCTTGAGGTTGGCAAGGAAGCAGTTATTGGCAGATGGGCGGAGCATTTCCGGGAGCTGCTTAACTGGGGCAGAACAGAAAACGCTGAAAGGCCTAATGAAATAGAGAACTGGCCGACGACGACGTCCCCCTCCCTCCCTCCCTCCCCCCCGACAAAGTAATGGAAATTGTGCAGAGTCTGAAGAATTATAAGGCAGCATAGACGGAATCCAGGCTGAACTTTTTTAATATGGTGGAGATGAAGTTTGGGATGAGCTCCATAAACTTATTTATGACATATGGATGGAGGAAGAGGTCCCAGATGAGTGGAAAGTGTTGGTCCTATGCCCAATATATAAGAAGAGAAACAAGCTAGAGTGCAGGAACTATCGAGGCATAGCACTGCTTGGCATAGCTTATAAAATAATATCCTCTGCCATTGGTAGGAGACTGATATCACACATGGAGAGGGAAGTTCGGCGAATATCAGTGTGGCTTTAGGAAGGGTAGATCGACTATTGACCAGATCTTTACCGCACGACAGGTGCGAGAGAAGTCACTGGAATACAACGTTGACCTACATCACCTCTACATTGATTTTCAGCAGGCATACGACTCAATGGATAGGTTTTGATGAGGGATCTCCTCTCTCTGGGTGTGTCTGAGAAGCTCACTCGGTCAGTAAAAATGACAATGGCAGATACCAGATGTAGAGTGAAACTAAAAGGATTGCTGTCGGGGGAATTCTCAGTGGTTTCGGGAATAATGCAAGGAGACACCAAGGCTACTCCCCTTTTTAACATGAGCTTGGAGAAGGCGGCAAGGGCCATAAGAACCAACCCGGGAGTTACCATCTTTGACCGCTTCACACAGCACATGGCGTACGCAGATGATGTAGAGATTGTGGCAAGGACGCTCCCAGCGCTGGCGGTTGCATTGAAGGAATTTGAGACCGCTGAAGCAGCTCGAGGTCTGCAAATAAACGAGCAAAAGACGATGTACATGAAGAGTTCAAGACATCGTCCTCATCAAGACCGGACTCTAAACATAGCCCCCCCCCCCAGTATGCAGAGAATTCAAGTACCTGGGATCCCTTATGACGGCACACAATGATGTAGGAGCTGAGATAGGAGCCAGGATTGCTGCGGGAAACCGATGTTTTTATGCCATACAGCGACTACTCACGTTTCGAAGACTATCAAGGAATGCCAGAGTGACAATCTATAAAACATTGATTCGTCCGGTAGTCACATACCCAAGCGAGACGTTATCTCAGCAAAACATGAGAGGGCTCTTGGAGTGTAGGAGCGTAAGATTCTTAGGAAGATTTACGGGCCCGTATGCGCAGAAGGTGTTTAGAGGTCAAGATACAATCGGGAGTTGCAACAACTCTACAGGGACGCAGATCTCATAAGTGTCATTACATTAAGGCAGGACGAATAAGATGGTTAGGGCATGTGGAAAGGATGGCAGCGCACCGAGTACCGAGGAAAATATTGTACGGGCGACCTGGAGGAGCAAGAAGGAGAGGAAGGCCACCACTCCGTTGGCTGGAGGATGTTGAGGCGGATTTGAGACAGCTTGGTGTCAGGCGGTGGAGGGCTGTCGCATTGGACCGAGACGAGTGGCGACGTATTGTTGAGAAGGCCAAGGTCCCACGCGGACTATAGCGCCGAGGAGTAAGTAAGTAAGTTTCCGGGTCATGTAGGATTCTTTCATGTTTCCAGTTAGGTGAAATGAGAAAAAAATATATAATAATTACTTATATTATTATGAAACAGATCTTGTCTTTTTGGAGATAAGAATATGGAAGATATGATATGAAATAATTCCAAAAATAATTATATTATCTTCCTTTTCACGGGTGAAACTTCGAATCTGATGCCGCCAATACCCAACTGAAGGCAACCTTATTCAAACTGTACCTTCTTGTCCCTTGCAGACCAGTAATAGGCTATTTATATGATCTTTACAACAATAATAATGTAAACTGTATCATGAATCACACTTGAGTTATAATGATTTTTTTTATTTATTCAAATAACAAAAGCTAACTAATTAATTTTTTTCCAAGAAAGTTTTACAATCTAACTTTTTCTAAAGCCTATACTTAGGATTACGGATAAAATCAATTTTCAATTAAGATGGAACAACTTCACTAGACCCCTGAAGTAGCTTTTTTAGTAATCTTCAAAGAATTACTTTACCATTCAAACGGCATTAATTTTATCTTTGCATTGTTGTGGAAACATGTTTTTAGTGAACATAGCTTACTATTTTACAAAATATATATAATATAATAAATAATAAAATCTGTTTTACTTTGATTTTTTTTTATTATTCCTAATAATTTTATTTAATTAAAAAACCGGAAATTATTTTACCCAGGAAGAGGAAAACCAGAATCAGATAATTCAGATAATAATAACATTATCCTAGGACACCAGGTTTTCCTTATCCACTTATTTAATAAAGAGTGCCCACTTCATAAAAGCTGAGTGCGCCAAAGGAGTCTCCTGATCCCAGGTTCTACCCACGGCTCATATAATTGAATAATTACCTGTCCGGACTCGATCTCGAGACCATGAGCATAGAAACTTAGTTATATAATAATAATAACATTTTTTCCCAGTTTTGACCTTTTGTTTCTAAAATATTTTTTTACAATTTTTTTTTGCCTATAAGTCAATATAATAAATAATCGCATTCTGGTAGCTGGATAAAGAAATTGACACCTACAAAAATTTTAACTTGGTGTAGTAGTCTGGTTCCAACTCAAGATTCTTTCGGATGTAGATAGATGGGATGGAATATATTTGTTTACAGCCGTAATTTGTCTTCAAAGGAACACTGTACCAAGTTTAAATATTCGCCATCCTTCTACCGTCCTTACCACCTATGCTGATGATACATGTGTCTTATCTTAAAACAATGAACCAATTGTTGCATCTCAATGACTGTATTAACACATTTCAGCCATTGAAGAATGGTGATAACTAGAGAATCAAAATAAATCACAACAAATTACTTTTACTCTCCGTCGTAAACCACATACTGCCCTACAGTATCCTTTAACAATATTTCATTTATCCCTGTCGATCCACAGATCCGTTATCTAGGACTCCTTCTTGACAAACGTCTTACTTGGAATCCTCATACTAGATAGAAGAGACAAGAAATTGCTAACAGATTACGACTACTTTATTATTAAAACACTTTATTCAGAAATATTACAATTTGTCAATGTTAAGGACACTTATAATAGAGTTCAGAGATCGCATTCATACCGTATATACAAAAATATAAATAAATAACGTAATAACAAAAGAATAAGAAGAAAGAACAAAAGAGTAAAGTAAAAAAAAAAATATATATATACACATAAGTAAATAAAAATAAAATAAAAGTAAAACAAACACCTTATATAAAACATACATTATTTACAATTTGCCAGGTGATCTCCGAACCAATCCTGTCCCCTCCACATGTGGAGGGAAAAGGGAGGCTTAGGAGATCCCTACGCTTCTCCCTCAGCCACTTCACTGGTATTTTAAACCAGCGGAGGATGAGTAAGAGCGCTACAGCCACAGACACTCATGACTTGAGTAGAGAATCTGGCCATTGCTAGAACTCCAAAATATCCATATTTACAAAAGGTCTCGTGGCCACTGCCGCTTTAACCTACGAAGGGGATTGTAGGGATGGGTGGTGCTTGATAGGGATTGTACAACTGAATTTGGGTGATGAGAAAGGTTCTGGTGAAATTTGGAAAATTTGGCTAGGATAAGATCAAGAATAAATGGGATATTAAGGTCATGGTGTAGGGTTTTATTGGTTACATAGAAGGGAGCATTGACTATTGTACGGAGGACTTTAGACTGAAAGGATTGAATGCGTTTGATGTTAGAAAATTTGGCTGTTCCCATAGTTCTAGTCCGTAAGTCCAGATGGGTTTCAGTATTGTCTTGTAGATCAGTAATTTGTTTTCACCAGAAAGTTTAGATTTTCTATTCAGTAGTCTATATAGCTGGCCATATCGTCTGTTAAGTTCCTGTCTTTTAAGTCGAGTATGTGGATTCCATGTTAGTCGTTTGTCTAAGAGAAAGCCAAGATACCGGACTGTATCTGAGAAAGGAAGCTGGATGGAGTTAAAATAAACTGGTGGGCAGGTATTACGCCGAAGGGTGAAGGTAATGTGTTTACATTTAGATTCGTTTACCTTAATGCGCCATTTCTTACACCAGTGTTCAATCAGGAAGAAGTGCCTTTGTAAGTTTGCGGACGCTGTTTCAGGATCGGAGTTGGAAGAAAGGATAGCAGTGTCATCAGCGAAAGTTGCCAGGAGGGT
The DNA here is from genome assembly GCA_928085145.1 of Nezara viridula. Classification (NCBI taxonomy): domain Eukaryota; kingdom Metazoa; phylum Arthropoda; class Insecta; order Hemiptera; family Pentatomidae; genus Nezara; species Nezara viridula. The sequence goes on from OV725077.1 coordinate 178,936,592, forward strand.
ATCGGGATGGGCAGGAACATCAGCGCTAAAGAGAATGTAAAGGATAGGGCCCAAGACGCTGCCTTGAGGAACGCCAGCCTCAATTGAGTAACAGTCGGAGAATTCGGTGCCACAGCGAACTCGGAAGGAGCGGTCGGAAAGATAGGATCGGAGTACTAGGTATAAGGACTGTGGTAGATGGATTTTAAGCTTGAAGAGTAATCCGGCGTGCCATACCCGGTCAAAAGCTTGCGCTATGTACAGAAATGTACCCGAGCAATACTGCTTGCTTTCTAGGGTTGAGGATATATGGTCAACAACTCGGAGTCCTTCCTGGACAGTGGAATGTTGGGAACGAAATCCGAATTGATGAGTAGGAAGGTTATAGGATTCAATTATAGGTAGGATTCGTTTCAGTAAGATCTTTTCAAAAATTTTTGAGAGGATTGGGAGTAGGCTAATTGGTCTATAGGATGCTGTATTGTTGGAAGGTTTGCCTGATTTCAAGAAGAGGACGATGGTGGAATGTTTCCATAAAAGAGGGAAGTGGGTAGTTCGTAGGATGCAATTGTATATATATGTAAGAAATATGATGGCTTTAGATGGAAGTTGTCGAAGAATCTGTGGGGTTAGAAGGTCATATCCAGGAGATTTGCGAGGTGTGATTTTCCGTAAAAGGTATTTGACCTCAGAGGGCAACGGAATGGTTGAGAGCACCTAAACCATTATGGATAAAGAAATCGAGGATATCGGGATTACGGTTAGGATCAGTGGGCCAGTAGGTAGGTGAGTTGGGTGGAAGAAGGGTAGAATTTTGGGAATTGAGTACAGACAGCAATGTTCGACCACGAGAATTCGTGGTTCTTGAACCCCATTGTTGATGCTTGGCGTTTAAGTCTGCACCCAAGATGAAATGATGTCCTAAGGAAATGAGGAAGGAACTAAATTGGATATTGGAGATGGATTGGTTTGGAGGGCAATACGCTGATGCAACGGTAATAGGAAAGGAGAAGGTTTTGATTACGACTGGATTGTAGGAAATCGTGTGTAGGCAGTGGGAGTAGGTGATGGGAGAGGGATTGGTGCACAATGACTGCAGTACCGGCATGTGCTCTACCGTCAGTATGGTCGGTACGGTAAGTTATGTATTGTGGTATTTTTAGGAGCTGTTTTTTAGTCAGTCGAGTTTCCGTTATTAGGGCTACGTCTACGTTCTTGTCTTGTAGTAAGGCTGTTAGTTCGTGTATGTGATTTCTAACACCATTCGCATTCCAAAGGAGAATGGATATGGGTTTGATGGAAGTCATTTAAGGATTTTTTAAAGGAGGGATAAGGTGAGATACTAGGTTAGTGAGAAGTGATATCAGTGAGGTAACAAGGGATTTAAATTCTGAAAGAAAGGATGTCAATAAGCTGGTTAGATCTGTAGCATTAGGCGGAGGAACATATTGGATTTGATGTTGGTGAGGTTGTTGTTGATTAGGTACATTAGGTGGGATAGGATATTGAGATTGGGGTTGAGTTTGTTCTTGCGGCAGGACCTCACATACATTAGTCGGGTCTCTACCCCCAAGTAGCTTGGCAAAAGAAACCTTAGAGTTCACAATTTTAGCGGGTCCTCTTCTTGGTTTAGGTGTATCATCAGGGTCCCTGGGTTTCATATATCTCGCTTTAAGATTTTTATAAATTTGGCAGCCTTTGTAGTTGGCTGGATGGCCTTCCAGGCATAGGGCACAGACTGCTGGTTCTGTAATTGGTTTATTACACTCGCCAGACTTGTGTGTTTTACCACATTTCACGCAGCGTGGTAAGTTGTGGCAATAAGACTTGGTGTGGCCATATGCTTGGCAATTATGGCACTGGATGAACTCTCTTTTTGGGTACGGTTTTTCGACCTTTACGCTGGTGTAGAAAATTCTATTCACATCGTGTATTTTTTCGATCCCAGGCGATGGCTCTAGATCGACGAAAAATAAGGGCAATGGGATTTTATTCTTTACACCTGGTTGTTCTTTATTTTCTTTTAAAACATTGGTTATCTGACGTATTTTGAACCCTAACGCCGTTAACTCTTCTTTAATCACTTCTATTGGGGTTGAGGAGTGTAAATTTCTTATTACAACTCGTAGTGCTCTTTTCTGTTTCAACTGGTATGTGTGAAAGTCCGCATTTGTGTCTGTTAAATATTTTACGATTTTTCGGTACGCTTCAGGTGTGGCCGGTATTATTTTTGTATCATTTATTCTGTTTAGGCATGTATAGCTACCTGGGCAGATTTTATTAAGTTGAGTACACAACAACTGGAAATTTCTCAAATTTTTGACAAAGATAGGAGGTGGGCGTGGTTCTCGAGGTATAGGTGCATCTTCCATTTCTTCCCTGTCATTTTCAAGCACCTGGTACGGATTAGGTGTAAAAAATGGAGATTCCATTTCTTGTGAAGACGTACTTGGCAGTGGTTGAGACACAGATACTTGAGTGTTCGCTGGAGGAGTTCCGGGGGGTGTTAATCGCTTACTACGACGTGTTTTCTGTTTAGGCGGTGAATTACGTGGGGTAGAGCCAACTGAATGGGACCTCTTAGTTGACATTACTTGGTGGTAATATCGCATATAAAAAAAAAAGAAAGGGAAAAAAAATAAATAAATAAATAAAACTACGTCTGCGTGTTATTACAATGGATGAACCACCGGCTGAGAACCAGCCAGTTACGTGGCTGGGCCACAACTGGAGAAGGGAGCCGTCAGCTGTTATGGCTATAGAGATTAAGCCTATAGACGCTAAATCATTAAATTCACTGTCTGTAACAGTACACAGTAAATAACAACACTACTCACTGTGGTGTTAGTCCATTGTTGTTGTTTTGATGTCTGCTTAACTAGTTTTTTTAAAAAAAAGTAAAACTGAGCACTTATTCTACTAAAAAATAGTAAAACAGTGGGACACGACGTGAAATGTGGGTATTCAAATCAAGCGCATGCGCAGAACTTTACGACTACTACATCACTTACTTGACAAACGCTCTAAACTTCCAATATTGTAAAAAAACTCATATACACTTCCATCATCTGGCCCATTTGGACATACGCAATAGAGCTTTGGGGCTCAATGCTCCTTAATATGTCACAAATAAAATTATTCATAATGACCTCGACATTGCCTTTGTTCAGGACTTGGCCCGACTAAGATAATCCACTTTTAATTCCAAACTCCTTGGTCACCCTAACCCAATAGTTCGTAATCTTTCAAAACAATTCCTGACAACCAACCGAGGCGTCTGAAAAGAAGATGGACCTTCTAAATTAAATTAATTTTTAAAGTGCTACCATTGGGTAGTTTCTTTACAAGTTTTTCCCATGTTTTATTTATCGTGATTTAGCAGAGTTACTTATTGTATATGTATACAGTTTCAAATATCAATAAATGAATAAAAAACATATTCATAGACGTCAATTTTGCTATCAATCTACCAAGATGTTTCAGTAGACATGGAAGTACATTTCCTCAGGGTGTATAAAGTTTCTCAATTTCTGTAGTAGGTTTTTTTTAATTAAAATATTTTTTCAAGTTTAAAATACATAAAATATCAAATAAAGTTTTTTTTTAGAATTTTAACCTCCCCCTTACCCACAACACTAAATGTACTTTAACCTTTTTGATTGAACTTAAGCCATTGACGAAACTTATTAGTAGCTTGGACTTACACAGTTTTGAGGCATATGATGTATATTATAATTATAACAAATAAATAACTTATATTATGTTAGAAAAAAAAATTTTTTTAGTTTTGAAGGTAAAAAAGGTTCATTTATGATAAAACTTGTAATATATTAATTGTATAGTTTTACATATTAAAGAGGTTCAGATATTATCCGAAACGTTCATTAATACACAATTTTCATAAAGTAAATGTGATTATTTATTAGATTGATCTATAGGAAAAAAAAATCAATGAAAAGATAATTTAGAAAGAAAGAATAATAATTCTAATTATTTCCTCCTTGTTTTAAAATTATAAGATTTGCAGTAACTTCATTACCCATCGGATGACCGATATACAAATACAGACCAACTTCTATATGTCACGAAATTTCCTTACCAAAAAAAAAAATTCTATATACAGTGTGTCCTGTAAATAAAGACCAAGGATTTTCTAACTTTATGCCTTGTGGAGCACATTGAAACCACCAGTAAGTTCCGGGGGCCACTAGCAGCGATTAAAAAAAAAAACAGTTGATTTTCTAAATGCCAGTTCAGTTATAAAATTAACATTCTAAGAGAAAGACCTCATGCAATAACACTTTTAATAACCTTGTGGTTCATTAAGTTAATAAATTTCATATATTTTAAATAATTTTAAAAATAATAACATGTAATCAAAGAAACTATCGAGGGCCATAGTTTGGAGACCCCAGTTATAGACGATGGTTCGATCCAAACCGTCAAGTTAGATATTAAGGTTTTTTTTTTTTTAAATCACGTCTGAATAGGAAGCGATTACTAAAAAACCACTTATCCAAGATTATTACCAATTACATTGTAATAAACTTGACATGACTTTCTTCAAAAGTAAGTAGATTTTTTTAAAATTGTTATTAGCCACCAAAAAGAATGCAGATCCTACACTTTTAGAAAAACTTTCTTGTTTAATAAATAAATCTGGAATGAATTTAAATGTGTACTTTGAATCCAGGACTACAAAACTTGTGGAAATATCAAAGAAGGTAATATGTCTGGCGTTGAATACTCAGTGATGAATGAAGTAGGAGTAAGAAATAATTGCTTCAATAACACAGCAAGGTGTCCGGTCTGTAAGGTGTATGGTCCCTAGTTTTTGGATTGAGGCTTGAAGTTTCGAAGAAAAGAAGAGTATGAAAAAATTGACCTAAGTATGAATTCACATTTTGTTGAATATTAATATGTTATATAACATTGCTTTTATCATATTAAATACATACAAATAAATACATCCAATAAAAATAACCATATAAAATCATTAAATTTTAATCCACGTTAAAAATTAATATTTTCAACATAGCCTATCTCTTTTTTTTTTTAACATTCAATTTTATATATATGAACATATATATACAATTGTAACATATATATACCCTCTTATATACAATTGTTTTTTTTTAAATATTGTACCCTTTAGGATATAAATAATTTAAATAAAGCTCCTCGTAAGTCCGTCCGACGAGATGCGCTCCCGTGCAGAGATATTATGCAACAGAACCAGTTTGGCCCGATGGGAGCCTTGCCCTGTCCCCGACCTCAACTCTCGTCTCTATCGATTAGTTTAATATTATCGACTTTACTAAACGACTTCGATTATATTATCAGGTAGTTAATAATCATATTTCGGAGCAATTATCGCCCCCAAATAGTTCCATCTTGTTAATTTTCATAACCATTGTATAAAATACAGTATCAAGAAAAGCGATTAACTAAACAAAAAATGTCATTTTCATTGAAAAATAAATTATTACAACATATGTAATATATTTTTTTATTGTTGGAAAAAACTTGAAACAAAACAAAGAAATAGGACTTACACTCCTTTTTTTAATGGTGAATCACGTTTCTCCAATATTGAGAGTTAGAATTAAAATAAAAAAATTAAAATTAAGTTGATTTGTCATAATAGATGATCTTGGGAAAGAGACTATAGTAAGTATTAGTAGAAAAAGGAAGATATTTATTTTTTTAAATACTCGTAATTCGAATTCTATAAATCCTAGTTGGGTATGTACGGGTTTCATGCTTTGTTTTAATGTCCTTATTTTTAAGTTATTTTATTTTATAAATTGTATATATTTTTTTTATTATTATTTATTGTTATGTTGCTTCTATTTATTTTATATATTTTTATACATATAGTCTTAATGTTATCCTATTTCACTATAACTAATGTCCAAGTGACAGATTGTTGTAATACTCAATAAATAAATAGGTAAATCCTAACACAAATTGGAATCGTTTAACGAAAAAAAAATTGTTAATATAAATTGTATAAAGAATTATTAGTTTTGAACTTCATATTTTTAAGTAAAAACAAAAAAAAAGTGAATATTGACTTGAATCAATAAATGTTGCAAGGTTACGACCTATAGCTAAATTTCATCTTACACTAGAAATCCTGGTAGAGTTGACCTATTTTAACGAATGAAGGAGGAAGGAAGTTGCCAATATAAACACTTTTGGTAATATAAAAAAGTACAAGACTTTAAAAAGAAAATAAATCAGGCCTGTCCATACATACGACTTTTCTATGGATTTTAGACAAGTTTATACAACTTTAAATATGTTCGTAAAAACAAAATTGAATTAGATTAATGTTCCATAAATCCGATCAGAAAAGTGTTTAGAGAACGATTTTTTTGAGGAACTAGAATAAGTATATACTAATGACACGTGAACCATCATTGAAATTTGGGTATAATATTCTATACACTGTAATTTGGCTAAAAATGGTCCGATTTTATTTTGACGAAAATGTAATAGGACTCAGAGTGCTCAGAAACGAAAAGATGCGTCCAAAATCTCGGAAATTTGACAGGATGGAAATACTTGAGTTCTCTAGTGGCGGTATGAAAGTAAAAATGAATGATTCAAGTTTTAGATTTATCGAAACATTCACGATATTATGATTTCAATTTTTAATTTTATGTTAGAAACATTTAAACGATCCATTACTACTCATAAATCAGACCATTTATTACAAAAATTATACAGTGGGACACAAAGTTAATGCTATATTTAAGGCTGTTACTATTTGCTATAGGTTTCTCATCAATTTCTTCACTAGCTTGTCCCAGAGACCTTCTCACGCTGACCTCTTGGATACACGATTCTCTAATATAGAAGATCCTGGAAAGTCCATCGCCTTTTAGTTGTGGCCTCCAGCAAAGGACACTTGTTTCTTAGCAAATCTTTTAATGTAAAGAAATATTTCACAACTATATCTTCCATTGATCAGCACTGGCCGAGTTATGATTCGTGGGAAATGTCCAACGATAAATATTCAAAATAACGATAGTAAATATTTTTGTGAAAAATGATGTATAACGTGTAAAACATAAGAATCACTCGAAACTAAAAAAACACTGTGGGTAAAAATTAAAACTTAAGAGCCCATATTTAATAAACTTTATTATTTATAGTGTTAACGCCGCATATGCTTACGTCTTTATTTTTTTTTCTTTATTATTTTCTTTTATCATCGTCCCTCCTTTTGAATTTCACCAGCTCCAGGCTCAGCTCACCTCACCTGGCACCAGCCTAGCGCCATTTTCAAACAACAGCTGTTCGGCAGTCATCGATCGAGATCGATAGACCTATCGACTCGATACTTACACCATCCCCTGTTTAACATCGTATCCAGGTAACCTCATTGGTAACAGTACCTCCAACTTGGCTCGTTTTTTTATTCCTACCGTTTCCGAAAGACATGTAAATATTAATTTGATTCTGTTCTTTCGAAGAATTTTTTTTTCTTGGTTTAATCTTTATTATAGAAGTTTATTTTATTTATGTTTTGTTTTGATGGACAATTTTATCTTTCCACTGAACATTATATTTTGTGTTTTTTATTTATTTCAATGAACTTCATACCATTGATTATTTGTTTCTTTAACTTTTTTATATATATTTTTTTTATTTATTATAATTGTTTGAACATTCAGAAGGGGATATTTTTTTATTTTTATATCCTTCAATTTTTGATTTATTGAATATTTCTATTTTATGATATTTTGATGTGAATATATTTTTCGTGTTTTAAAGGTCTCATTTTTTTCTCATAAATGTCCTTCTTTCCCTTCATTTTAAATTTTACTCGTATTTTCCCCATCTTTGAGAAAACTCACAGGGGAAAGGTATGTATTTTAATTTTGAAATACCCCTGGTCCCAACATATAGAATAACTAATAAATATTTATTTTTATTTTTACATTCCACGTAGTAGTTCATTAAGTTATGTTGGCGTTAACTGAAATTTAATCAGTAGAAATACTGTAAGAGACTACAGAGACTTCAATGAAATCGACCCCAATGTCGGGTCACTTCAAAGAAATAAATAAATAATTTTCGTTGAGAATGTCAGCTTTAAAAATTAAAAGTAGGCGTTGGATGATAAATAAAATATAATTTTGAAAATTCATGTGTGGAAGAATATTGGTGTATGGTATATACAATATATATATAAGATACAAAAATCTAGAAAAACTAGTCCGAGACACGTTTTATGTAGGTAGAGGCTGGTTATATCACGAGATTTCCCGATCTCAGAGTCGGTCAATGGCTTTTAGAAATCAATTGTCTACTATAACCAGACCCGAACCTGTGTCCAGAATTTATTGGTTCACCTTGCTCATAGGTATGTAAATATTGAAACTATAAAAACACACACAAACAAATATATACACATTGTATGGATAGTTTTCAAAGATATCAAACTAGTGAATCGATATATCTAATATACTAATGGATATTTCAAAATACCGACTTTCGATATTGTAAATGTAGAAATAAAATCGATTATTATATATATTGATATTTCGGTTATATTTTTAATTTTTAATCCTAGAAGGGACTAAAATAGAAGTCTTAGGTTAACGATATCTTTAATAGCAACACTTAAATTAAATCCTATATATTATTTCTAAACGGTGTTTTTTTGTCGGTACGCCATAACTTCGTCAATTCTTCATCAAATCCAATGATTGACCATTCATTTTGAAAATATTCTTCTCCTTCGCATGCGAAAAATAGTCCTATTCTCCTGAAATTTCTAGAGGAAAAATTACGAAGGAAAAGAATCTTTATTTGCGAATAACTCAAAAAGTATGCACTTTCTACTCATGATAATTAGAAACATTACTAAATTACCTACAAAACAAAAAAAAAAATGGTAAAAATCGGACAATTATTAACAAAGATACAGTCCATTAGTTTTGGTATACTTAATAATGTCTTCCAGTTTAAAGATTGCATTTAGGAGTAGAATAGTCTACTATACTTTTATTTCTGGCTGATATATTAACTTTACTATTTAATAAATACATTTGGTTGTTCTTACATTTTATTTTTTTTAATAATTTAGAATATCCCATGAATGGGGCATTATTTTGTCTTTATTATCTTTCCAGTCAGCGTTTAAAAATAGGGCCTAGCAAAGCAATTTGTAGAAATATTTTGGTCTATTATGTTTAATGGAATATTGTAATCGACCGAGGAAAAAATATTCATTCCTTCCTTACATAATGCATAGGAACTACTTATTTCCATATTTGTTTGCTATTTCATCACTAAACAAAATTGTCGAATTTTTCGCACGGGTTAACTAGTATTTACATATTGCTCAGCACAAGAAAAAGTATCAATTTATTAATCAGTATACTTGTGCTTAAGATGAAGGGTCGTAATTTATTAGGAATCCTGAAGGATTGAAAACTTCATCAACATTCAGCGGTTATGGAAAGCCTTGTCCAAAGTCAGATCTCCAAATTCCTGGAGAAACGGATCCCTGATCAATCCTCTCCTATCTAGCTTTCGACCTGGCTATTCAACGCAATCTTCTATACCAAAAAATAACCCATAATAACTCTATAAATATAATAACTCTACATAAATAATAATTTATGAAGAATTGTCTTTATCCTTCCTATTGTCGTATTTTCTGGCATCCTTCCTCTTCTAATTCATACAATCCCACCGTCCCTTACACATTTCCGAGCTCCTTCAATTTAAATTCTATGTTTACTCCCGTAAAACCCGTTCCCGGTTTTCAGATTTATATACATCAACCGAACCCCAGCTTACGACTGATCTTTCATTATTTGTACTGCTAAACTATGGAAATGTACAATGACTGAAACCTATCAAAATCATCAACTCGTTCATTATAAAATTAAACAAACATTTCTAAAACAGCTAAATACGCTGCAAATTATTTCACAATGGTTTATTATTTCCAAAGAATTATACATCTAAAGTAACATTACGTTCTTAGTTACAAAGAAAAATAAATAAAAGGTGATTCCTAAAATTTTTTTTAATCAATGGTAATATGCTAAAAAATTTAGCATTACTTCAGTAACACATTCAAAATTCAAAAACCAAAACAAAGGATACAACCTTTGCAGCAGAACATATAAAAGAAAAATAGAGACCATATCTTTGCTCCTAATTGTCCGATTTTAACGATTTTTTTTTTTTTTTTTTAGTAAATTCCGTAAACTTTTATAAAACCATATATAAGTGTGCATCATCCCTCGTAACTTTTTTCCAGCTTCTTTTCGTTTGAGGGGGGGAGAGAGTTGAGAGAAGAAATTTTGAGAGGGGGTTAAGTTTTTGAATTTTTCGGTCGATCACAATGGTTCATTATTGAAAATAATAAACCAATATTCCTCATGTATTATCTTCAAATATTCTCTCATTTTGATGTGGCGAATGGGCTTTCCTTGAAGATATTTTTAATTATAGCATATTATTATAATACGTTGTTTTATATTACTTGTGACACAAAAAAAAAGTAATAATTATAAAATAGAAATTATCTAGTTCTGTTTTTAATAATAAATACATATTATCATGTATTTTCGTTCTGGATGTTAGTTCAGAGATAGATTTCTAAGAAGAATATTAAATGAACTGATAATATTAGATGAGTTTTCCTTTTAGCCGGGCAGATTCTCCGACAGATAATCAATAAGTAGAGCTAATTTCAAAAGAATGTTCAAACCCAGGAAGTATTCGCTTTTATAGGATTATTACAATATAACAGTTTGGGTTATCAAGTTTTAAGATAATATCGACTGGCAAATATTGAAACTATCAATAAAATTTTTATCAGACTTTCAAATTGTGGCTTCCAAAACTGTAGATTTTTGCTTACAATTAGTTGACTAACTTCAGAACGTTTATCTAATACGTATTTATTTTACTAAAAGTATATTTAAACGTCCAATAAATAAACTTCAACGTGTTAAAAAAAAGTTAATGTCTCATCTAAGGCATATACCTATCTTTAATACGTAATATCAGTTTCGTACGACTTTTCGTTTTTGAGCTAGACCGCTAGACACACGGACACACATACTATTTTTAGGGACTTGGTCATTTGGACTCGGGAGAACTCAAAACGTGTATTTCCGTTGAAAACTCAGATTCGAAAATTTTCACGATCGCAATACTTACACTTACTATATATTACATATATAGGTAAGTGAAAGTAAAAATGTATATAGTTCAATAAAATATTAAAATTACCAATCGTCATTTTTAACGGCGTCATGTTATTCAAAGTAAAATTACAGTATATACAACGAAATAGTTTCTTTTCCATAAAAACAATTAATATTACAATAACCAATTCCGTAAACCTATGAATACCTCTCATACAGTATCCTTTAATAATACCCCACTTATCCCTGTTGAACAAATCTGATACCTTGGACTCCACTTGGACAAACGTCTAACTTGGAATTCTCATACCAGACTGAAACTTCAAGAAACCTCTCGACATTTCCGACTACTCCAACACTCACTAGACAAACCCTATAAGCTTCCAGTTAGTAACAAAATACTCATATACATGACTACAATAAGACCTATTTGGAAATATGGAGTTGAGCTTTGGGGCTCCAATAAGCCATCGAATTCCTTTCGTATCCAATCCTACTATCCAAAATCCTTCCGAAAATCCTCAATGCTCCTTACTTTGTTACCAATAAAATAATCCATAACGACCTTAATTTTCCTTATGTTTCCGATTTGACCCGATCCAGATACCAATCCTTCCATAATAAACTTCAGAACTATCCGAATCCTCTCGTCTCTAACCTTGCTTCCTCTTCTATCCCTCATAACCCAGGTGACTGAAAAGAAGATGACTTCGAGATCTCCTATTGTAAATACCTTTTTTTTAGAGTGCTACCAGTGGGTAGTTTCTCAACAAGTGATTTTATGTTATTATTTTCTGTTATCAAATTTACTCAATGTATTTTATTTATTAATACAATGGTAAATATCATAAATAAAATTTTTAAAAAAAATATCCGATTCAATTCGCCTTCATTTGGGATTTTATACCTGATACCTTCTGTGGCCTAGAAAATGTTAGTTTTCGAAAAGAAATTATTAAGTTGTACCTCTAAAAGAGCTCTGCAGTTAATTATAATTTTAAAAAATTTTTAAAAAGTTCTGATATTTGTGAATAACTCAATAAGTATGCACTTTTTCATGATTTTTATCAAAACATATTTCAAAGGTAATTAAATTTATTGTTTTCAGAACTCTTAAGGTTTTTCACGGCCGGAACAAAGAATGCCAAAGAAGTAGCGAGCGCCCTCGGATCTGATGGCTGGAGGATATGAAGGACGATCTGAGGCGGCTGGGTCTTCGAAGATGGAGGGAAATGGCACAAGATCATGAGGATTAGTTGGCTGTAGTGGAGGAATCCCGGGATTTTGCAGGATCGTTATAATAACAATAATAATTAAATTTATTAAACAACAAAAAACATTCATCGATATCCGCCTAGAATTAACATTGATATAGCATGGTTTCGGTTAGCCAAAACAAAGAATATCCACTATGCAATTGAACATTTTGTAAATAATTACAAAAGCACATCGTTGCACCAAATCGTCCAATTTCAACGATTTTTGGATAGAATTTCGTAAACTTTAAATAAGCTACATCACATCTTATTAATTTTACTTCCTCGCTGCCGAAGGTAGGAAAGCAATGCAATCGTGCGATAGGTTAAAAAAAATTTGTGCTCAGAATCGAAAATTTTCAATCACGTTTTACATTTCAGGCATCTAGCATTAAATTTGGTTCGGCGTCTGTAGTCAAATCGATGAGATGGGCATATCACCTATTACGTTCCATCCGATTTTCATGAAATTTTCGCGGTTTGGTGTCTATATGGTCCCATGTCAATTTCTTCAACTTCTATCCAGCACTTCCGCTTGTACACACGTAAATGAATTTTCATAGATATTCTAATATTTCAGAAACGGCTCGTTCAATTTGGCCTAAAGTTGGAATGAGCTGGGATTTGGTTTTTAATCACGATTCATCAAATATGCAATTTGCAAAAGTGGAAATCTTCCGCATTTTTGATTCGCTGATAAACAAAATTGGTGGATATCAATCCCGTTAGTGTTAATGGGTTACTGTATTTCCGAAAACAGCTTCTCTCGTTGATTTGATTCTCATGCGAAAAGTTGTAGAATTTGAAATATAGATATTGTTTATCCAATGAAATCTGTGAGGAATTTATACTGGCCTTACTTGGCAGACGTTTTATGAATTATTCGGAAATCTAATATTGTAGTTGTAATTTTGTCAAGCTTCTTTTCGAAGAAGTTTATTATACTTAGAGATAGAATTAGATTAGAGATAAGTAATCAGTCGACTGATCAATCATAAGGATGAATCGTTATGACTCACATGTTTGGGTCGAAACGTTGCTAACCTAGAAGATAACTTTTGACTGAAATTCTTGATAATTTCATCCTATATTATATAAATAAATGTTTCGAGGAGAAGACTTTGTAGGTTTCATTTAATTCAGTACATCGATTCAGGCACTATAGTCAGTAGTGAAACAAAATCTCAAAACAATCGATTTAGGTAAGTCTCGGAAAAAAAGCGGCGGGCGGCGGGTGGCAGATGGATTTTGTTTTATTGATTTTCGGATTTTACGTATCTTAAAACGTAAAATCTAAATTTTTTTAGGGAAGTTCATATTCTGATTTCTAGGTCTATCTAAAGTTAATTTCTAAAAATAATAAACCAAAAATCATTTAAATCGGACCATTTTTTGCAGAGATTGAATTTTGTGACTATTTCCATTGAAATTTTTATCTTTATTTTTTTTATCTCAAATCTATAAATCTACTAGTATAGTCCTTAATCTGGTTTGAAAATGTGTCTAATTATTTCCATAGCTTACTAAAAAAAATATTAGGAGAATGAGTTGATCGGGGAGTGCTGTCAAATAAATACTAAATTATACAAATAGTATTATTTAATTTTTTTGCCGACGTTTTGCAAAAACGTCGGCAAAAAAAAAAAAAGGCACTGCGGGAGGCAGTTGATACACTGGCCTAAAAAATAAAATATTAAACAAATATTATTAAATAGATATATTTTAAACGAACTAATATTTGTAGACAAATGTTTTCATATGTGGTAGGCAAAATTTGTAGGGATACGCTATACATATTGAATTTATAAGTTTTTGAAAATAATAAAGCATTGTGTAATAATTTACAAAGCTTTTATTTTTCTAATTAACGTCAATGAAACAATTTAATCACTTTTAATCTTTTATAAAATGAAAAGAAGAGAAAAATATAACATCAGTCACGGTGCTCTGCTCCTCAATCCTTTTTTATTTTGTTTAACTTTATAGGATAATAATCTGAGATAATTTAATTATTTTTTAATTGAAAAAATCCAACTTTCTAATGAAGTGAAGTATCCGCTGAATAACTTCGTTGTTAGAAAAGTATTTTCCTTAAGAAGCTTTAATAAGCCAAATATTTTATTGGCATTGTACATATCCGTAGGCTCCTGGTTACTTCCTTAACATTCCTCCTCTTTTGATAATGTTGGGGGGTCTCTGGAGAACTTGAGGAAAAGTTAATATGTTTGATGAATAGCTTTGTACTATTCATCTTCGAGATCCCAAGGGACGCCTCTATCTCCCGTTTTTACGAAGAGTTGAAGTAGATTTATCCTTCCTACCGTTGTATTTCCTGGCATCGTTCCTCATTCAAGCCACCCAATCCTACCGTTCCTCATACATCTCCGAGCTCGTTCGATTCAAATCCTCTGCTCAGTCCAGCAATTCCAGTTGTCGGTCTTCAAATTTATATACCACGGCCCACGACTACGAACCGTGGCTTTCGACAGATCTCTCATTATTCAATTCTCGTCCTCATGGGAATCAATCCCTTCCTATATCTGTCGTTTCTATACCTTCTTCAACTTTAAATTCCGCCTATTCAGTCACTTCCTATTAATCCAGTTCACAAAAGATTTAAATTATGTGTTCAGTGTTCTTGTCAATATGAATGTAAATTAGTTCGTTTTCGATTATTTTTTTAGAAGCTAACAAATAATTTACTACTGTTTCTATTTGTTTATTTGATACTCTTTTCTATTCACATCTGGGCCGCTAATGCCCTCAATTCTATCGTTGTAATTTATTCTAATGGGGGCTGTCTCGTAAAAATAAGGATTATCGTTATTTCAATATACATAGTGTATGCGCATTGAACCTATCGAACAAACTAATTTTTCTTCTCTGTACTCAAATATGAAAGTAAGAGGTAAACTATTCTTTTCAATGTAGTACAAAGGAAAGAGATTTCGGATTGCACTGCATTTCTGGTTGTAGATTATGGTCAATCATCAAATTTTAATTTCTACATATTTTATTATTCTTTTAGCTTAGATTAAGACACTTATACTTGAAAAATATAACCAAAGTATTATAAATACGATATTATAAATCAATATCAATATATATAAGATAGTTCTTCTTTATCATTATTATCTGTGATGGTCCGCTCAATGCAAGAAATGGAATTATTAATATGAGGCTTACAACGAATTGCCAAAATTAATTTCCAAACGTGAGACCCCATTTCGTCTCTTCGAAAAAATGAAGAAACCTGTTCGAAAAAAATAATCGTTTGTCAACGAGCGATTTGTAAGATTTCCCATCCAGGCACACCTATGACGCGAATTTATAATTAATGACCGAGGATTAGATTAGCTCCATCCGCCGGGAACACGCAAGAAGAAAGGACTCTTCATTAGACCAACTTAGAATAACCTTAGTGTGATTATGGCATCGAGTCATCTGGTACATGGGTAGATGCCTGGTAAGCATTTACAAAGTTCCTTCAGTATTTTTTACTTAATAAATAACCCTTTTGTTATTTGTCGTGCATCAATGGTGATATAATATTATTATTCATTATGTGATAATAATAAACATTCAAAAAATAATATTTAAAAAACATATACTTCACTAATGGACTAAATATTTTTAAAACATATAACATATGGATTTTGCTTATTAATACCACTTATAAATAAAGATATTTCGTTGATCCGGGTTTCATAAAAGTATAACTTCTACCACGGAGGTAGTGAAAAATCAATTCAAGGAACCATAAAAGAAATAAACATTTTAATAAAACAAAATGTTGTTGTTGATAAATTATCTTTTCCAACATAATACAGATTAGCAATACTTTTTTTTTTTGTAAAATGCTTAGACTAGATACCTAAATTTAAACTCAATCATTTATATTCAATGTATTTTTAAAAGTTATTTTCTTTACTTAATATCGCTGTGATATGGCTAATCTTAAAATTAATATTTACCTTTGGGATATGAGGAATATTAATTAATACATAGGAAATATAAAATTCATACCAATCGCATTTGAAGATTATTAAAATCGCTGATACCATTAATGGCAAATTATAAGTTTGAGAGCTATTAAAACATTGCAAAAATGATAGGACTATACTCAGGTACATAATTTGATATTGTTTTTTACTTTGTGAAACTTTTTTATGTTAAATTCCAAACATTATACCCGAAGTTCTGTAATTGTAGTGAATCTATTTAATGTCCCGAAATTTAGTATCCGATGCTGTTTTTGTTAAGAATTTTTTGTTTGTAAAATTTTTAAATTAATATCTTATTACAATTATTTTATAAAAGAAATATGTTTTAATAATCAAAAATAAAATCGTTTTGTTTTCGATAAGTTAATTCTGGATGAAAAGAGGAGAACTTTACTTAAAATATGTTTCTAGGCAGTATGATTCATACTTTTTTTTTTTAGTAAAAAGCCTTGTATAATGCTGTTATCATTAATTTCTAAAATATGTTTTTATTTAAAAAGTGCTTTTCAGTTACTTTAGTTTTCTTCCTCAGAATTTAGTGAAACACTTTCTGTCATGATATTTTTGTGGTGCTCGTCCCAGAAATATATTTTACTGCATTAATTAAAAATTATGAACTAAATAGAATCATCACACACAAGAAGACAGAAAGAATAAAGTAAATATATTAAGGCATTATTTTGATTCCAGTAAAATCTATACTATAAAAACCTTGTGTGCATGCTTGAGTACCGTAGTGGTTGTCTCAACGCAAGAGATGCAATACAAGCATTGAGTATTGCGGGTACTGTATAGTCCAGCAACCCCTTTTTTATCATTAGAGGACGCAGTAATAGATTAGCAAGTGCTAATTGAGGCTTCAATAATAGTGTGTTTTACTGATGCTATTTTTATTGATCAATAAGTACACACGCCCATTAAGATATATTCTTAATTATATATATATATATATATATATATATATATATATATATATATATATATATATATATATATATATATATATATATAAAATTTAATTCTATTAATTTTCATTACTTTCGTTACGAATATTCGTTACTTAAATAATTATATACTAATTATTCCTAAAGCTAGATTATCGTGAAAAAACGTTTGGAAACTGCATGCGGCCTCCGGGCCGCACCTACGTCACAGAGGCCACCAACGTTGGTACAGCCTTATCTAAGTCAAACATGTGAATTTTTTAATTGTTAGGACAACTCTGTTTCTTCAATAAATAAGACTGGATAAATAATAATTTTTAGTAAATAAATATTAAGTATCATGTTTTTTCGCAGTGATTAGAACCGTAGTAATGAAGGAAAACGTCACCAACGATTATATAAACGAAAAAAAACTACATGACGAAGAGAATGTTATATTATAAAGTTATGATTTTCTTTTATAACTTTATTTTCTTTCTCTCAAACGTTTTTAAACATATATTAGACTATTGCAAAAAAAAAAATTATATATACAGTAGTTCAAAAAATTATTGACACACCCCAAGTATTATGGAAATCTCAATAGGATTGGGATATTTTCCAGCAATAATACTTATATAACAAAGTGGTTTTTAAGTATTATATTTTAGAAGCAATGCATTTTTTGAATTCAGAAAAGAAAAATGTAAAATAAAGAGCAAATTTTGAGGGTCAAAATCAAAGTATTGGAACAGTTTTAAATGTTTACTATTAGCTCCAGTAAAAACCAATCAATCCTTTTTCTTTCAAGAAAATAGAAAAGAGGATTGACGGTAATAGAATGACAACAATAAAAATCGATCTTTGCTGTATATTTGCCATAGCAATATCGGTAAATCAGTCAATATTGTGTCAGTATAAAAAAAACCATCATTAAATTACATTGTAATGGACTTAGCTACCGTCAAATACTGAATAAATTAGAAATTCGTTTTAGTAGAGTTCAGAATATTGCACAAAGGTTTAGCTAATTTTAAATAAACCCCGTTCAGAACGGCCACCAAGATTAAATGAAGGGCGCAAAGATATATCCATCAGATTGTTGAGAAAAATCACACTTTTACAGCCGCCCAGAAAGCAGAAGAGGTCGCATCTACTTCAAATACCACCTTCTGTTAGAAATATAATTCATACATATAATTATTATGGCAGGTTCAAAGGAAAAACCTTTTGTTAAAGAGGTGAACGGTAAAAAAAGGCTTCAGTTTGCGAAAAGTTAATTTAATAAAGACCACGAATTCTAGAAAAAATGTACCTTTTCTGATGAAAGTAAGTTTAACACATTCCATTCTAATGGGTACAAGTTTGTTTAGCGGAAACTTGACGCTGAGTTTCAAACTCGACACGTGAGGCCTCCTATAAGACATCGAGATGAAAGCGTCCACGTTTGGGAAGGCATGTCATGGAATGGCGTTGGAAACTTAACCTTTATTCACAATATTATTAATGCCGAACAATGTGTCGCAATTTTCCAACAGGAGAATGAGGCCAATTACATACAAAATAAAACAAAAGAATGGATGGTGTATAAGTACAATGTCTCCAGCCAATTGAAAATGCCACCAAAATCTTCGGACATAAATATCATAGAACACTGATAGTACAGTTGGATTCGAAAGTAAAATTTCTTTAAAAATTATATATGGTGTGAATGTGTTCACATCTCACTATAATTATTGTCCACATGACAGATTATTATATTCCTAAAATAAATAAAATAAAAAAATATATAAAAGAAACTTCTTCAGAGGAATAGCGTAAAATTGGACAAGACTTAGCTCAAAATTCTGTTTTGTCGATACCAAGAAGATACCCAGATGTCATAGATGCCAATGGTATGATGAAAAAATATTAATAAATTAACAGTTCGTAAAATATACCTTAAATTTAAGTGTGTCAATACTTTTTTGACCGTGTTGAAGTGATTTTTCGTTTGCTGAATTTTTCAATTAAGTAAATTAAATTTTTTTTTTAAATATTTTATTAAATAAAAATGTTTAGCAAATCAATTTCGTTATATCAATACAATAAAAAGTTAATTGTGCCAATACTTTTTTGATGCACTGTATATATATATAAGTTAACTGTATATAGGATGTATATTAGATTATTCTTAAAGATAAGCTAAATAATTGTTTAAAAAACACATGTTAATATAGAGAATTGATAGATAACAAAAAGGTGAGGTTACAAAAGTGTTGTATTAATACAGTGTAGAAATTTTATATAAGAGTTCGAAATAAAGCCATTTCATTCCCACAAGCTGTGTTGTTATTTCTTCAGTCGAATCATAACTTATATATATATATATATATATATATATATATATATATATATATATACATTACATAAAATACATTAAAATCTTGTATTTTATAAACATTTTCTTAATATTTTAAGAAAAGCCACGAAAAGGATATTTCAAGAAAAGGATTAAACAAAAACATAATTTAACTTGGTCAGTCGAAGGCTACTGAACTTTTTCCTAAATTCCTGAATTCCTGAACTGCTTTAAGGATTTAATTTTAGGAATAGCCGTTAGTCCAGAATCATGGAAACCAGAAACTTAAAGGAAAAAAAAATTCTGTTACGTCATTAAAAACCGATTATTGTAGATAAGCAGACATTGTTTATTTCAGTTTTGCAGTTATTTTTAATATTTATTGATATTTCTTTTTACTTTTTTTCGGTTTGTTTATTGCTTTCACATTAGTGGGTAGACTTAAGCAAAATATTTTCACAAAATCATATTAAAACATGAAAATCTACAAACGATAGTGTATGAACTTAACTACCAACAATCAACTTTAAAGCTACCTGTATTGGGCTAAGCGCTTAACAAATACAAGGAGTCACATACCTCAGAATTCACATACATACATGCCCATATCCATTTAGAGATAGTTTAAAATCAAATTGTTGGATGTTCTATTCTAATTTGAAACTGATAAAAAAATATATATAGTTCCACCTTCAACCAACGATCTTATCGCATAATGCTACTGCTAATGAATGGACAGTGTCTTGGCAGCCGCCATCTTCATTTTCTTTTTCTCGCACCCTCTCTTACTAGGTTGGCAAAACGTTCAGCTTCTTCTCTTAACCTGGCTCTGCTGTTTGTGGCCACTACAACGGCCAGATCGTCGACATAAGCTGTGGCGGGGAACTGCTCCTGTTCAAGCACTCCCAGCAACTCATCAAAGACCAATTTCCATTGGGGTGGACCAAGAACCTAACCCTGCGGACAACCTCGTTCCATCGAATATTCTACTTCAAAGAAGCTACCTTTTATCTTCAATTTTCGGTCCTGGATGTAGCTTCTTAAAATATCAAATAAGTTGCTAGGAGCCTCATACTTGTGCAACTGATAGAGTACGCTCGACCATTAGATGCGATGAGTCGAAGGCGGAGTATATGTCGAACAGGAGAAGCATGACACTTCTTCACCTTCTCTTCAATGTCACGGCGCACTCTCAACAGGGCATCTGCGGTTCCCCTGAATTTAGTGGATCCGTACTGCCTTGGTTGGCTCGCCATAGAGAAGCCGGGCCTAGAATTGTCAGAAACAGGGTCTCCAATAATTTACTCATTATAGGGAGGAGACAAATAGACCTATAAGTCTTAGCTAATTGCCTCTACTTGTCTGACATCAGCTATTTTCCAACTTCTAGGAAAGTATCCTCTGTCAAGTCAATCATTGAACAGTGCCAACAGCCTCTGTTCAATGTAGGGGATACTGTTCCGGATGATTGCTGCGTCTATGGACTCTAAACCATGTGCACGACCAGTCTTTTGCCTAACCACAGCACGGGGATCTCATTTATCCCATGGTGGGCACAAGTCCGTACCAGGTGGGCATACCGTAGTGCGTCTTATGAATATTTTCTCTTCTTTATCTTGGGACGAATCATCCCTGGGCAAACTAGGCTAATAATTTAGACACGCGGTAACTTATTTTAGAACTGAACAATAAATAAAATCTAGTAAAATGTATATTCGAAACCTCTTCTCCCCCCCTCCCACACACTGTCGCCGCTTAGGGGCTCACGGAATAAATAAGTGTGGAATGTTTTGTACAGTTCGTTAATATATCTGTCTTCAAGGAGTAACGTTGATATTTCTTACTAAATATCAAAAATATGTTTATTTATGAAAAATAATGTCCCAGATGGAAAATTATATATATATATATATATATATATATATATATATATATATATATATATATATACATGTGTGGAAAATTAAATAAGAAACTAAAAAAATCAGTTAATATATAATTTCATTAGTTATTTTTAGAAATATTTTACCACACTATATTTATCAATATTATTATTTTTAATACAAGCACTATGTTATGATTACGACCTAGTGACAAACCCAAGGGAAGGTAAAAAATTAATTTAATTCGTAATTGTATAAAAATTATAATTTATAATATATTTCGAAATGTTTCTATAATATAATAAAGTTCGAATACATTTGGCCGAAAAGAGCGATAGGAATTCTTTATAGGACCACTAGATCTTGTTTATTGGAATCGCTCTCTGAGAAAACGTAGGTATGGATGGAATCCTGGATAAGGCGGTAGTTTAATATGTCCTATAAGGTACCACCTGCCGGCGATAGATTCCCTTCTAGTTAAATATCTTTTAAACAATAAAATCCAAACAATTAATAATCTTATTTTCGCTGGCAATCGAGTAGTAATTTGCCTTAAAATCCTCTACATTTTTAACTAAAGATTTAAAGATTTTTAATTTTTAACTAGTAATAAGTATGAAGGGTTATTAAATTTTAGTATGAGTATATCGCGAACAAAAGTGTCAAAAACATTTTGATTTGTGAATATTTATTACTTTAATTTTGCAAAAACATTATACATAATTTTTTAAAAGTATTTTTGTTCGACTCTATCGTACATGGGTATTAAAATCAAATTGAATGTTATAAAAATTTATTTTATTTTTGTTTCTCCTAAAAATTTAGGATCCGGCAGTGGTTTCATACTTTTGAAGATGATGTGAATGTAAAAATAGTAAAAAAAAAAAAAAAAGTAAAAAGACCATGTTTAAATAAATTAACATTCCATGTTGAAGGGACAGTAAGTCCAAAAACATTTCATTATTTAAACGCAAATTTAGCAGTGTTTATCTTGTCATTTAGTCAAACTGTATAATTTTTCATGACATACCATGAAGGTACATGAAAACATGAAGGTACTTGTGAAGAAGCTACCCATTGGTAACACTTCAAAGATAAATTAATTTAGAAGGTCCCTTGGCCATCTTCTTTTCAGACGCCTCGGAGGGTTGTCAGGAATTGTGTTGGATGAAAGGTTACAAACTAGAGGATTGGAATGAAAAGAGGTATATCTAGTTCGGGCCAAGTCTTCCACAAGAAAAATGTTGAGGTCTTTATGGATAATTTTATTTGTTACATAATAAGGAGCATTTAGGATTTTATGGAGGATTTTGGATTGTAAGGATTGGATACGGGGAGAATTTGATGTTTTTGTAGAGCCCCAAAGCTTGGTAGAATCTGAAAAAAAAAACAGTCAGAATTCAGAAAAAAATAAAAAGAACATCATAGAGGAGTAGTAATAACAATTTTCAAGCTGGATAAATGTTTCATTTTTAATAGTTTAGTTTTCAATAACCATTAACCATACTAATCAATCAACTGTGGTAAGACAACATACTTACTTTTTTTCATATAATTTTAAATATTTTCTGTAACACATTATTACATAGGTATTATCTAATCCTATTTTTTGGAGTGTATATTTGTTTTAATCTCTCATACTTTTCTCTGATTAATGAGAACAGCTTGAATCATATACATGAATTAATAATAAGGAAATATTAGGCTTGAAATTAATATGTTAAAATGTTTTTTTCAAATAAGATAACAATTCGCGGGTTTGCCAATAGATGGAGTTTTATCTGTTGATGTAATGACGAACAACTTCCTTAAATATGTGATTAATGTAACTAATACAACACCTAGATTGCTTATGAAAAATGTAGATCATTTTGTATTGATATTAAAGGAAGATTAGATTGAAATAGTTTGAACGATATTTATAGAAATATTAAATTCACATATGAGCTAGAAAACGAACGGAAGATTATATTTTTGGATATATTTTTATTAGTAACAACAAAGAGACTTATAAGAATAGGAGGGCATGACTAACATAGCGATACAAGAATAAGGTTTAACTAATTAATAATTAATTAGGTCAAACTAAATATATTAAAGTGGAATAGAATATTATAATATTTTTTTTTAAACATGTTTATTGAGAGATATTACAATCTATCACAATTGAGGACAATAATAATATTAATATTATAATAAACTAAGATACTAAAATACAGAGATAAATAGTGACATTTAATAATAGGGAATGATGTATAGTTCAATAAAGAGGGAAAACAGAAAAATTGCGTACTATTTAATTCGTAACAGATACGGAACAATAAAGTTCAAAGTCTGTTTCCCAATATTGTTAAATTTTGATTCAAAATATTTATAGTTCTGTTTCTTAAAGTTTCCACATAGCTTACTTCATTTTTAGATGAATAGATTCGAGTATTATTTTGTGCATTTAAAATTAATTAGGTTATAACTATTTTCAAAATGTTCTGCTGTATTAATTATGTTTGTCATTATATTATAGTTTTCAATATTTTATTATATTATATCAAATTCGTATGGTGATCAATTTATCTAAAATTTTAGTCTAACTATTTTTTTTTTAAACCGAACCATGTAACCGACCTATCTATTTGATTAGGTGAATCATTGTCAAAAGAAGAACTCAACGCCCCGATACAGGCCATCAAATACTGAACTTGCTATCTAAGATAGTACCGAAGTGTGTGTGGGTTTCGAATTGTTCTCCCCCTCCACCATCCCCACACCCAAATGTAGCGTTACCAATCAATCTAAGGTCGCAATCTACCATCAATCTCCTTTCCAGCTAGACAGAGTGGGCTTCCACACTTCGGGCATTATTCAAAGAAGGTTTTCTTAAAGGACAAATAGAGGGGAGTTTTATAAGAATAGACCGAGTAATACATCTAATTTACTTTGAATCTACATATAATAATATTGAAATGCAATGCTTAGTTGTTGTTGTTTTTTTTCATTCAAATAAGTTAAACAGCTTTACCATAGTCTATTCGGCGTCACTTGAGATCCAGATTGTTGCTCTCTGACATTATATCCGAATCGCACACCGTCAATTACTTTTATATGTCGTATATTTAACGATTCGGAGATACTAGAAACTTCACTTTTATTTTTAATATATGTTACATATGGTATCTTATATACTGAACTACTATAAACTACATAGGTTGACTGTAAGAGTTAACTGCAGGTCTCCTACGAGAGTATGACTACAAAATCAAGAATCTAGGTCCCCGAACAAGAGTGTGCTTACAAGAATGTAACAACAAGGGTGATTTGTCCTAAGGATTATAGAGGTAACTATACTCAGGAATAGTAGAGAGAAGTGTGAGGGGTGACAAGGAAAATTGATATTCTTATCATGTAATATTAATTTTGAAGCCTATGAGAAATTTGGTTTCTACTCAAATCTGTTATTGCTCTTAAGTCTTGATAAACAGTCTATTCTGTTGTGTAAGTGCATTTAAATATGTAGTTTCTATCAATCAGAGATAGCGATGAGTTATGGAAATCGTCAATCCGTAACTACCAATTGAAAAATTTAGCAAGCCCAATTATTTAAATGATCATTTAGTTATATTATTGTTATAATTTGTTACAGATTAAGTCCATTGTGTAACTGAATGATACTGATATGATTTCGTCTTAAGTATATAATTTACCAACCGAAACGCAGTCAATATATTTCAAAAACCTTTTTTAAAACAATATTGGATCAGCAGTCGCTATAAGTATACATGTCTTTCGTCATAATAAACAACCCAAGACTATTTTAACGTAGTATCGCGTTCCAATACCTAGGCTGATGAGAAAGACAAATTATCATACGGTTTTAGTGTCATTATAACGTTCATAGCTGCTTTATATAAATTATGAAAATCAACAACAATAATCATAATTTAATAATCACTATAATAATCAAATTTAACAGAGAAAGTTCAGATGAGAGTTGAGTAAGCTTGTAAAGTGGACTGATTTGTAATGTGAACAAGTGAAACATAAGCCATTCAATTTTTTTTTCCTTATCGTCTCCCCTATGGTAACACTGTTAAAACAAGTTCTTTGCACTGTTTTAGTACTTTTTATATATCTACACTAGCGGATCCAGGATTTAATTTTGGGGGGGCTTCAGCCCGAAAGATTTTTTTTTTCATATACACATAACGATAATTAATTTGAAAAAAAATAAAGAAATTAATTACCTATATGAAATGGTGTTTAAGTGGTTCTTGAAGTCCTATTAATTATAATTACACGAATAAGAATACTTTAAGAGATAGTTTTTAATATTTTTTTCTGTAAAACATGGTTACATTTTACCATTTTTTTTTTGGGGGGGGGAGGCTTCAACCCGAAAGCCCCCTCCCGTAGATCCGCCTGTGTATATCTATAATAGTACTATTACTACTAGTATTATTACTACTTACTAACAGTAAACATCAATATATCAGTGATTTATGCCATGAACATTAGGTATATAGTAGTTGACCCGTGCGAATAATTCGCAGAAAATTTTGTTTAGTGAAGAAATAGCTAAACAATATGTATCCTATGTATTCTGTAAGGGAGGATATTTTTTCCTTGGTCGATTACAATATTCCATTTAACATAATAGACCAAAATATTTGTACAAATTGCTTTACTTGGGCCTATCTTTAAACGCTAACTGGTAAGATAATATAGACAAAATGGAGCCTCGATTATGAGATTTTCTAAATTATTAAAAAAAATAAAATGTAAGAACAAACAAATGCCTTAAAGAAATAATAAAGTTAATATATCAGCCAGGAAAAAAAGTGTAATAGAATAGTAAATGCAATATCTTTAGAGACAAAGAAATTATTAAGTATACCATAACTAATGGACTGTATTTTTGTTAATAGTTGTCCGATATTTACATTTTTTTGTTTTGTTTTGTAGGTAATTTAGTAATCTTTCTAACTATCTTATGTTTTCTTTAAAAAACATTTGAACACATTTTACTCCTTCTGTTGGTACAAATTTTACAAATTTCTAATCGATTTTTACGATTTTTTCTTTTGTGTTGTAGGTAGTTTAGTGATCTTTCTAATTATCATGTGTACAATTAAAATAAAAAAATGCATACTTTTTGAGTTATTCACATGTAAACTTTCTTTTCCTTCAAAACTTTTTTCAAGAAATTTCGGGAGATAGAACTATTTTTCGCAAGTGAAGGAGAAGAATATCTTCAACATGAGTGGTCAGTCATTGGATTTGATGAAGAATTGACAAATTTATGGCGTACCGACAAAAAACACCTTTTAGAAATAATATACAGGATTGCTAAGTTTTGGTGTGAAGTATTATCCCTATTAAGTTAGTTGTTTTAGTTTGTTGAATCGAGAAATAATTCGATAGTATCGTTTACGTTAATGTGATCTTATTTTTTTCGATCCTAATGTTCCCTAAATTGGCAAATGTTAACAGCTTGCTAAAATGAGCAAAAAGCTCCAAACGAGACATTATGAATGGAGCAATCCAAATTATAAAGCCATGAGTATCCAACATACAACTATACAACAAGGAGACAGACTTTATAGTTTGGATTGTTAACAGCTTGATTAATTTTTGCAAATACTTCAGTTATTTAAACATTTTTCTTATTGAGAAGTATTACAATCTGTCTCAGTAAATAATAAATAGATATAGAAACATAAATGAATAAAGTAATAACAAAAGAGTGCATAGAAATATGAACAAAATAAAATATTATAAGGAGAGAGGAAAGAAAAAACCGTGTGAGGCATCTGGTTTGGGTCTCGCGGAACGATCCCAAAAAGAAGAAGGAGCTTCCTCGAGGTGTAGATGTTGAGGAACTTGCGATATTGGTATATACCCTGGGGATCATCCACTATCACATGTATAGCAATTGACTGTGAATTTAGGATGTCCTTTGTCATTTATCTATTTACTTATTTAATTTTGATTTCTTAACTTTGTCTTATATTTTTGTCTATATTCAAGGAATTGCGTTTATATATATATGCGATTTGGTCTTGTATTTCTAATATTCCAATACTTTCTTTTTTTTCATAAAATATGTTTATTGTAAAATGGTAATTGTTTGACGTGGTGTTGTTAATGAGATTTTATATGGACTAGTGTTTTGAAATGGGATAAAAAAAAAAATGATATGTTTATATAATAATTGAATAATATGATGTAACAGCTACGTTTATATGGATTGATTGGTATGCTGTGTATAAAGCAACCCTATATAGTACTACTTTCAATAAAGTATTTTTCTCTCCCTAAATAAATAAATAAAAATAAAAGTAAAATAAAATGTACTTAAAGTAAAATAAGAGGTTAATATTTGCTGTGCCGAATGGTAAGCGTCCGAGGGGTAGACCGAAGCGAATGTGGGAAGATTGCATTAAAGCTGATCTGAAGAGACCGGGTTTGGACGGCGAACGGTGGAGGGAGGTGTGTAATAAGCGCTTGGTGGTGTCGGCATCGAACCTTCGGGTTTGCTAAGCCTTTTATTATTATTATTATTATTATTATTATAAAGTAAAATAAACACCTTAGACACAAGCATACCTATATGAACTATTTACAATCAACCAGGAAAACTTCGAAACAATCTTGTTCCCCCACTCGAGGGTTTCAGTTATTTGAATTGTTTTTTTATAATTTAATATTTATTTTATTATTAATTTTCTAATTTAAAAAAATATATTTTATAATGATTTGATTTATGTCCGAAATGAGCAGTTCACACAACTAAAATGACCCAAATACTGGTAGATTTAAATTATCTTTTTCTGTTAGCTTTACTGACGTTGAGAAATTTTGGCCGCCTACGCCAGACTTCTTCATTCATAAATGGAAGCTGAATTATTGTAAACTACTCGTAACAGTTTCCATCACATTAATTAAAATAAAATCCAAAATTATTGAAGAAAGTTAGTTGACTGTTCTACATATCATGTGTGATAAATATTCAGGATGCTGTCATTATAAAGTTTTTATTGGTGCCGACGTTTCAACCCAAACAAATGGGTCATCATCAGGGCCTGTTTCGAGCACTAAAGGTGTACAAGTACTCATGTTATTAATTAGTTAGTATAGTAAGTAGTTCAGTGCTCGAAACACGCCCTGATGATGATCCCTATGTTTGGGTTGAAACGTTGGCACCAATAAAAACTTTATAATGATTGCGTCCTGAATATTTATCACCCATAGAAAGCAAAATGATGATTTATTGTGTTGTTTTTTAAGGAACATTTCTCTGAAACTATTGAACCTAAATAGCTCTATCAGTGCTCAGATTGAAGCTGGTTCAATGCACTACAAAGTAGTTTATGATTATTATCTTCTTATAACTATCTGTTTTCCTGATATTCGTATAAGTGTACATAAGCTTCCATACTTTACATTAATGTACCATCTGGTAAAAAATAGTGGGTTTTGAATTGTTTTATTCCAATAAATGGCCCTTTCTAAATTCTGCAGACAATGTTTATTGGTCCCTGAGTGGTCTACAGTTTCATATTGGTTTGATACAAATGGTAAAATTTTCATGTATTTGAGTTCCCATTTTCAGTGGGCGACATTTTAAAATACTTCCACTTTGAGTTGTCAGAGTTCTGCAAATTAAATGCTAAAGATGAGCGGTATAACTGTGTAATACTAAAAGGTTTCTTCAAATAAGTTACAAAATTTCGACTTACCTCTTCCGCTATAAAGCGTACAAAATGTTAAAAATAACATTGAGACCTAAAGGATTTTTTTTGGGGGGAGGAGGGGTAATAAATATTCAGGACGCAGTCTTTATGAAGTTTTTATTAGTGCAATATTTTGTATCTTAATATTAGTTAAGATCCATGTACGAATCAATGACTACAGTTTATTATTAACCATTATCGATCGTATAACACTATATCTCTGATAGTATTTAAAAAAATTCAGCCCTGATGATAAACCCACATGTTTGGGTTGAAACGTTGGCACTAATAAAAACTTTATAAAGACTGCGTTCCGAATATTTATCACCCATGATATCAGTCGACTAACTTCCATCAATAGGGGATTTTTTATTTGTGGAAATTTATTATGAGTTATTTGTGGAAAGGATTAGGATTCCAATCAAAAAAGCATAAATGATAGTCTGACCAACTACCTACTTTAATAGCTTGCAAGGTTTCAGGGATGTTAATTATCTTATTTAGGACAATAACCTTGCGTAGCATATAATTATTGCTAACAAATATTAATAAACATTTATTAAAGCAATTTAAAAATATGAACTAATACTAATAGCCATTAAAGAACAAATTTCATTTTAAACCACCATAATATCAATCTCCTTCGGGTTTTAAGATGACTCAACTAGTTACCCTTAAACTCTTCAGTTCATCTGCAATGCTAAATGGAAACAACCTATAGAGTAATCAGCCAACATTAGTTAGCAGCCTTTCGCCGAGCGTGCGTGATTGGCCAAGAGCTTCACGCCTGTCCTTTGGCGGTTGAATGTGAAATGTTCTGCGTCTGGACGCCTTCTCTTCGTGATCATCGGACGAACTTGCAAGGACGGGCGGTGTCGGGGTCACTAGCGATGAACTTTAGGCTGGAAGGAGCTTTTGAGTGCCGTGAGAGAGTTGTACTGTTACTTATAAAGAAGTGGCGGTATATCATCTCCCCTTACCGCACTTGAATTCCCGATTAATATTTCTGATTAATGGGACAATTTGTTTGCAACGCGAGATAAGGATATTTGAGGGAAATGAGAGTCGGTAAATGCCAGCTCCTTTGAATGATGGGCGGTCACAGGGGAGTTATGACATATAATATTCTAAAAAAAAAAAATGTTTTTCATGTTCAAATCAAGAGGTGATCGGTGGACTGTCGGAATTTTTCATATCCATGATATCAGTTTTCTAATCGTGTACACATATCTTCGCAAAACAGATTATCACTCAATATTCATAATTTCTTTTTAAGCAGCAAAAAAATAATTGAATCATGAATGTGAAGACTGGATTTCATGTTTGTCTATTGGATAGGTACATTTTTTCTAATAATATTCACTAAAATATATAATTGTAACTTAAATGTCCTTTAAGATTAGGATCAATAGCGCACTAAATACCTATATAAGGAGGTTTCGAAGTGAACAGAAATGCAGAAAAAAAGACTCTACGTATTCTCACGTAAATTTATATTAAGTTAGGACTACATAAGCTACACGAAATGACACAAACCAGACCCCCGTAAATATAATAGAACTAGAGATATAAAACAAAAACCTTTGAGGAGTTTTTCTATATTTATTGTTTTTAAATAGAAATAGAAAATCATCTTTATTCTGGGACTAGGTATCTTGAGAATAACAATATTGTTTAAACCAATTGACAATAAATCTGGGTAGATGACCTATTATAATAAAGGGTAACTACAATCTATGTAATAAAATGAGTATATACATAATATTGGAGGGTATATTAAGGAAAGCAGATGGGTACAATGGTTACAATATTATAATATTGGTACAAAAAATAACAACATACTTATAACCAAATAAAATTTGAAAGAAATACTAAATAAGTTTTATGGGTAACCAATTTAAGTGCTACAATATAATAAAAAAATAAAATAAAATAAAAATACGAATAAAATAAAATAACTAGAGTAAATAAATGATTTATATATGTTCTTTAAGACGTTTAAGTAAAAACATGTGAAGGTATTGTGAAAAAGTAGACATGTATTGTGATCTACCTATGACACAATAGATTACGAGCAGAAAAAGAAAAAAACAAACACATAGATACATATATATACATACCCACATAGAGAGGAGAGTGCATAAGATAAGTAAAAAATAAAATACTTTTAAATAAATTAAAATGCACTCTTATGAATAGAAAAGATAAAAGGTAACAAAAACAATAAAAATTATAACTACTCAGACTGCTTTGTGAGAGGTGATCGAAATTCTGTTTCTAAACGCGTCAAATCTAAAAGTTATAGATATGATGTTGAAGAGTAATAACTCAGCTTTCCAACGATCATAGATACATTGAATTAGGAGAAAATCCTGAGGAGTTATTAATCATATACTGAACAACAGAGAGAAAAATCATTTTATGTAATTTAAATAATTTAAATTACTACACAATAATAATTGTGTTCTGGGTTTCCTCTGTGAGAATTTCAAAGTTCTTATAGAGCAATCGATATTTATATTTTTTTTTTATGTAGTAAGAGAAAATATCATAGCCGTTTGTATTAAATTAGTTCGAACATAAAATAATTACAAAAAACAAAAGATTCATTAAACAAAGTATGTCATTTTGTAAAGGAAGAAAACAGCAATATTTTTCAAAGTAAATATCAATAATGAAATTGGATAATTGTATAATATTGGATTATTGGATGATTGTTATTAACGATTAGAATGAAGTTAAAAAAGAATAGCCTTTTTTTTGTTTTTAATTTTTCTTGTTTTATAGATGGGTTGCGAAAAAAAGAATATTTATTAGAAGGTTCACTACTACCTCTATAATTTTTTTCCCAATGAAGTTCCACAGTATCATTAATTACATCCTTAATTTTTATTTTTATGACAGATATTGCTAGAATGCCGATAAGCCATCCTCTAGAATGCTGAATCTGCTAGTTGAGTAACATTTACTGTTTTTATTTCTGCTTTAAAGAATTTTCATAAAAATTCGTTTTACGGATCGTAGGTACGACATAAAGATGCCGGCTATCTCCAGCTTGCAAAAGCATAGGCGATTAAGTACGGTATAATAAAACGATAAAAGGGAGGTATAATGACGGCCCATTAGAATTATCAAGATCCTCCGGATGGCCATTATTACCATAGTCACTCTGATTTAGACCTCACTTTCTCCAATAGCTTCTGGAATCTCTATGGCTCTTTGTACGTAGATTTAAAGAAGGTAAATCGTGGAAAGAGCATTTGAAACTATAAAAACAGGCTTGCCAGGGACAGTATTTCCGAACCATTATCAGCTAACAAATCGTTATCTCTACCAATCAATTTATATACTTTCCTACTAGGTTTGACAATAGTTCAATTGAGTCTTTTGTTTCCAAATCAAACTCTAATTGATTTTTTTTGGGGGGGGGTCCATATAAATACTCATTACTATGTAAAAATAGCCAATTAATCTGAAGGTGCAATATTTTTACTTTCACTGACATTGCCATCATGAAAATTTTCGAAACTGAGTTTTCAACGGAAATTCACGTTTTGAGGTTCTCAGGTGAGCCAAGTCCAGCAAAATGGTGTGTGTGTGTAAACAGTCTAGCACAAAAATGAAAATTTGTACGGAAGTGAAATTGTAAATTTAAGGTTTTTTTTATGCTAGGGATGTTATAGCAACTTTTTCGTCAAAATTAGCTAACCGGAAGTTGCACCCTATATAATGCACTAAACACATTTTTACGATTTTGTCGAAAACGGCTCTAACGATTTTGATTAAAGTCATCATGTCAGTGTAAAATTAAGCAGTTTTAAATGAAATGTGTTTACTATGCTGATTGATGTTCTCTAACAGGCCTTAAATGGCAAATTTTCAATATTAGCTTCCTCTAAGTACCTTTAATTTTTTTTTATTTGAAACAATTGACCATTTCACATTAATTTGTAATATGAAAAAAAGTTAAATATAAAATATGAAAGAATTTGATAATTAACTAAAGGATAAATAAGAGATCGTAACGGAGAATAGTTGTAATTGAGGAACCGAAGGAATATGAGAGCACCCGAGCTAGCTCGAAAGATAAATATACATATGCAGTTTTCCTAAATGCTATTATTTGTATTATTTAATATTTAATTGTATAGATTACAGCGATATAAACATTAAAATTAATATATATAAGGGTACTAATACAAATAAAAATACCCACAATGAAATATAAATAAATATAGCGTTTATCATGTTTACATTCTCCTCCCCTTTATCTGAAAATACTTATTTCTGCTAAGATGAGGGTGGTAAGTGAAAGTTATGTGATGCGCGCACCGCACCAAATTTTTATTTTTAAAAAACGCACGCAAATTTTTTAAAAAACATGTGATTTATGTTAAATACTTTTAGTTTTCTGAAATCATTATTTATATTTTTGTCGCCACTCTCCGTTACCTTTTACAACTATATTTATTTGATATTATTTTTTCTAAAATTCTTTGCTTTCCAACGATATACGTATATCTTCTGACTATTATTTCAGGAGATTCATTTTCAAGCTAAACAAGCATTTTTTTTACTCCATTATTCAATTATCAAATTGTTTCAAAAGTTATATTTAGAATTTTTTCGTAACTCCTAACAATGAGAGATAGATAATTATTCAAAATAAACCAAAATTAGAGGTACTTTAGAGGAACATGTCTAACTCCTCTAACATGTCTAACCTACGAAATCATTTGATAGGGAACCATAATTCTATTGACAGCTCGATCGACATCCAAAGATATTAAATAATCGCCATCTCTATTTTCTCCCTTAAAATAAGTTATTTTAATAAAAATCCTTTCCAGATCTTCGATTTCATAAAAGCCGTTACGATTAATCGTAATCCTGCTTTACAAATGGAACGGAGTCGTTTATAAGATGTCCATTATTCTAATCCAAACCAATAAATTGTCTTGTAACCAATTATGAGTTGACAGAAATCTCATTAGACTCATCTTTTTATATAACTAGGAATCTTTCATAGTCGTCTTACATCACCCATCAGAATTAAAAAGAAAAAGAGGAACGAGCCGTAAAAGAGATGGTTTAAAAAAAATAACCGGTCATAGAATCAGCTTTGTCCTTTCGTTAATCAAATGTTATTATTTTTTATCCCCTCTATAAGTAAAATAAATTCATAACAACTTTATCTTAACCATTTCAAAATGAATGGAATAATTGATCTTCTTGAAAGTCGTATGTATCGAATAAATTGACCATAAGTTATTTAATTAACTGAAGAAAAATTATGTAACATATGTTTTTTCCAACCCATATGAATTTTTTCACGCTTCCATTATAAAAGTAAGATAAAATAGTTCTCATGCAATTCCAAAATGACAATGGGGTATACCAGATACTAAAGTTTGTAAAGCTTAAAATGATTTTTAAAAGTTTATATTTAGTTGGAAAATTCCATTTATTTTCCATGGAAACGTTTAGTCTTTGTTAAATAATATTATTGTTTAGAAATTATTATTCATTAGTTTTTCGTCAATCTTCACTGCTTTCCATGACTGCATACATAGTCCACTAAAGTTAAAGGAAAAAACAGCCTCACCCCAACATTAAAAAAATAAAGATAAAACTTGTCAGAAATTGTTCATTACCCTCCCCATAATAACTGATAAAAAGTCCCAAAGAATCTCGTGTCGGGTTTTGATGGAGAGAGAGAGGAGGAGAGAACAGAAAACTAATATTCTTTTTAGTTTTTTTAGAATATCTCAAAAATTATAAGGTTTATCATAAAGATTGTTCAGTACAATATTAAAGCACTTTAAAATTTCTACAAAAATTATCCTATAAATGTTTTTAATAAAATCAATGAGAACAGTGATATTTACGAGATTATATTTATTGCATTTCCACTTTAAGCAAAAATTTCTCCAATCACGAAATTGATGTTCATAGTAGACGATACCTTTTTGAAGTTTGATTAGGTTTTAACATTTTCGATCGATCAAATTATTGTTCAAAGTTTCTTTCTTTTAATGATTCTTAAAAATCATTAACCACAGAATTATATTCGATACCAATCAATGGAGAATTTCGTGATAATGATATGAATTTAAGATTGAAATTAATTTCATATAATTGATTGATAGAAGAAATTAAAACTTTTAAATAGTTAAAAATAAAATCTAAACAAATAAATATCTGATAAGAACATTCTTATGGTTTTTTAAAATTTAGTTTTCTATGTACAATCCGCTCACTGTATATTAGTTATTATTTTGTCGGATTTTATCCTTTAGTCTCTACTCTTATTTTCGAAAATTTATTTTCTAGCTTCAAAAATTCGTTTTTTTTTTTTCTCCGTTAGTTAATTATGAAATTATTTATATTCTGACAATGAAAAATGATTGATTTTTTCAAAAAATAAAAATAAAAGGTACTTTAGAAGAAGAAATTTAGAAAATTTGGCATTTAAGATATATTGGAATACTTCAGTGAAACTACTTCTTACTTGTAAATAACGACTGTTTAATTTTAGATTGATATAAATTGAGTCATACACAATAGTTATGTAAGAGTAAAAATAAAACTGAACTACCAAAGTTATTCATTCAATTAAGGATATAAATATAAAAGGAATACCCATCGTATGAAGCCTGATTGAGCCATAGAAAGATATTTCATCCCCTGAGTCGAAACACAAGATTCAAAGAACTTAGATTCTGTGAGTTAGTTTGAACTGGTCAATAAAATCAACTAACAAAAAAAAACAAATAGAAGATTTGATTAACTAATTTTTTTTTTCCTTACCCTCTCTAAGAAATTTTAATCAACTACTGTATATATATATATATATATATATATATATATATATATATACAATTATGTATATATATGCGATAGGAATTGTACCTATTAAGTTTGTTTGTTTGTTTGTTTCGATGTCTAGGCGCAAAACATCCAGGTCATAAGCGCCCGATCAACTAAATAACATCATTTAATACTATTTGGATGATTGGTACAAAAAAAAAAATTAAAAATAAAAAATTAAAAAAAAAAATTAAAAAAAATAAATTAAAAAAAAAATAATAAAAAAAAAATAATAATAAGAAAATAAAAAATAAAATAAACAAAGAAATGGATTGATAGAATAAAATAAATAAATAAGGATAATAATAGACATTTATAGGTAATAAGATGTATAAAAAATGTATAAATAAATAAACTTTAAAAAATAGCAGTAGAATCAATAAATGAATTGAGATTAATAAATAAATGAATTTAAAATGAAATGAAATCAAGTGAAAAAATGAAAATATAAAGAAATAAATAATAATAGGAGAAAAAAATAATAAAAATAAATAGATAAAAAAAAAATTAATAAATAAAAAAAGCCTGTCAAATGTGGTTTTTAAGTCTTTCACTATCCAGGAACTTGATGACTTTGGTAACGATTTCCTCTTGATTTCCCAGGGATACTGATATATTCTGGGGTATTCCAAAATCTTTTAATCTTGCGGTGTAAAAAGGACATTCTTCCAAAATGTGTTTTATAGTTAGTGATTGGTTACACTATTGACATCGGGGGATAGAATCTTTTGTTATGAGGTGGAGGTGAGTCAGTCTAGTATGTCCGATCCTCAGCCGCGTGAGTACGACCTCTTCCTATTAAGTAACATAACTATTATGTATTGTGTATGACTCAATTTAAATCAATCTAAAATTAAACAGTCGTTATTTACTAGTAAGAAGTAGTACCTATTAGGAGTTTATACTTATTAACTAAAATTTAAAAAAAAGTATATTCCTCTTTTATTCTTATAGAAACAAAAAGTATATTGTGTTTATTCTTGGTAAATGCGTAACTCTTTTCTATTACTGGGTGTATTACTATTTCAATCCCGTACTTAAACATAAATGTTTAAGTACAAAACAGGAATATACTTTTTTTTTTAAATATATATTTGCCAGAGGTCTAAGATATAATAATGGTATGGTAAAAGGCATCTGGCCACAGATGCAAAGTACGCATTCAGCGTGCATAGCCCTTTTACCTTAAAATGCTCTTGGGCAATAAAAGGAAATTAGAAATTTGTGTATATGCATTCTTTATGAATTTATATATTGTATTTTGTATAGTAAATAAATTCCTAGGGGGGTAGGGAAAAAAAAAATTTTTTATATATAAGAAAGTATATTCCTCTTTTGTACTTGAAACAATTACATTTAAGTACGGGAAGTAGTAATACACTCTGTAATAGAAAATAGTTTCGGATTTACAAAGAATAAACACAATCTGCTCAGTATATCATTTCCCAAAGTTGTAGTGTACTAAACATTTTCTTGAGACAGTATTTTAGCCCAGTAACCTCGTCTTGAAAAGGGGGTCTAAGTTTCATCGAATGGGGGTCGAACGATTTTTTTTTTATTGTATTGGATATGACTAATGCAAAATTCAAGTTTTCGACCTCAGAGCACTCCGGATAACTTTTTAAAAATCCAAAAACTACTTTTTTCCCCATTTTGACCATGAAGGAGCACGTTTTCGACAAAAAACTTTCTATACTAGATTAAATATGCTACAATTTAATAGCGTAACAGACTCAGTAAATTAAATAGTTAACGAGATACAGATTTTCAAATTTTATAAAATTTTCGAACTTAAAAATTTTAAGTTATTTTTCCTGTTTTATCATGTGTACGTTTCTATATATCTTCAATAACCTTTCTTATACGATTCAGTGAAGTATATTTTTATTCATTTTAACCTTTTGAATGAGGGGTGAGGGAGGAGGAGAGGTTTGGTGAGAGACGGGAGATCACTTTTCATACCCAAAAGACTGAAATTTAAACAAAAAAAGTATTTAACCAGCATTTACATCAAGTGCGTACCAAAATAGTAAATGAAATTTTTGAAACTTGAAAATGTTAACCTAATTTCATGTGTATATCTTCAATAACCTGCCGTATAATAGTTAGTGAAGTAAACATTTATTTAAGTTATTATATTGAAGGAGTAGGATACCTGGATATAGAAATGACTATAAATAATAAGATCTATACATAATTGATAAAATAAGTGAGCTAGAATGTCATTTATTGCGTTCGATCATTTTCATTCATCGACCGTTCAACACGACAGTGTCGCTTTTCCACAGATTAAGTTAATTTTCTATGGAACTGTTTCAAATATATTAAACATAATCAGTGATTTATAAACGTAAATGTA
Source organism: Nezara viridula (assembly GCA_928085145.1). Taxonomy (NCBI): domain Eukaryota; kingdom Metazoa; phylum Arthropoda; class Insecta; order Hemiptera; family Pentatomidae; genus Nezara; species Nezara viridula. The sequence goes on from OV725077.1 coordinate 178,975,120, forward strand.
TTCTCTATATGTTTTATCCCAGGGCGTTTTTCGTTATTGTTGGCCATTTAATTATAAATGATGCTTGATTTTCAACTTTAGTTTGAACGACTTGAAAAAAATTGACTTTACTGGTATTTTTTATTGCCATGGCCAATTATTTTTTAATTTTGTTGATGCTTTATTATACTTTGACTATTCGTCTTTAATAAAAGACCAATTATGACGAAATTAAGCGAACTGCGGAATTTCAGTGACCGAAAAACTAACTCATTTCAATTCAAAATAAGTCAAAGTCGTCACTCAGCCATGTTTGGACGCCATTTTGGGGCATTGCAGCCACTTTATTTTTTTTTTGTGGGAACATTGCCTTTTTCTTAATATATATTTACAAGGAACATAACGATATGCAATTTATAGTGATATGGAGGGAGGGTGCAGAGAAGGGGTGTCTGGCCCACGGACTACTCTCTTCTACCAAACCGCCTCCTCCCCTCCCCCTCCATCATCCCTCCTTCAAAATATTAAAATGAATAAATATTTACTTCGCTGACTCGTATCAGACAGGTTATTGAAGATAAAAGACAATTGCGTATGATCAAACATGTAAAATAATTTAAATGGAAAATAAAATTGTCTAAAATTTGAAACTCGTATTGTATCTCGTAAACTGTTTAATTTACTGAGCCTTTTCTGGTGTTAAATTATAGTATATTTAACCTAGCTTAAAAATATGATGTGATGTGTTTGTCAAAACCGTGCTATAGTACTTTTTGGAATATTCAAAAGTGACCGGGAGGTCGAAAACTTGGATTTTGCATCTCAGTCATATTCAATATAATAAAATAAAAAGAAACCTACACTCATTCAATGCAACATACGGTATACAAGGGTACTGGGCTATTTTTGATAGAAATGAAACCATAAATACTGTGTTATTAATAGGTGTATATATTGGACCATATATTTTTCTGTAAATCATATTTTTTTTCCATCTTTGTACAACAAATTAATAAAAAATCAATTTTGCCAGCCTTTTTTATTGAAAACAACTTTAGAACTAGTTCCATAATATAAATAAAAGAATGTATATAAAAGGATGAGTAAAATACCAATTAAAAATAATTATATCAAATATTTGTACTATAAAAAACTGATTTTCATACTGATGAAAGAATTTATGGAATTTTAATTAATACAAATATTTTAGTATAATTCGCTTTTCGACAAGTTGGTATTTTTAGTCGGGTATTTCCGTTTCTCCAGTTACAGCCCTGGAATCCAGCGGTCGCGCTGGAACCGGATTCTGGACTTGACAATGCTGTCCACTTTATATAATGACGCCTGTGCAAAACTCCCTTCTTGCCAAGCCAGAGGATAGTGACATTGTGTAATACTACGCAATTGTATGTTAAACAACTGCGAGATGCTGATTATTTTAATTACTTTTTTTTATATAACAAAATAACATTAATTTTTAAAATGGCATTTTAGTACATAAGCAGACGTCGTACAGTAGGACGAGCAAGCAAAACCCTCAAAATTAACTGAAATTCGGAATTTCTATAAATGACTTTAAAATATGTAGAAACATATTTATCTTTGATCTTTGAAATATAGTATATTTTCAAGCAATTCAAATGGATTTTAATCGTAAAATTTTAGTTAATCTATTTAAAAGTCGCTTAATTTATATGATGCAAAATTAGATATTTTAAATATTTTGCTACTCAATTTGAATGCTATTTATCTTAATTTTTTTAAAAAGTATAGTGTATTCAGAAGATTTTAAAACAAAAACGAAAGAAATCCTGATAAAAAGTCTTATTAAGTAATATACTTTCGAATTTAAATTTTTCATATTGGTGAATTTCCAAAAATTCAACAATTACAAAAATGTATTGCATTTTATTGAAAAAAATACTTCAAAATATTATAATAACGTACTAAGCAAAACTGAGAACTTGCACAGGATAGGAACCCATTGGTTGGACAAGATTGGTCCATAATATACAGATCATAGGAGAAAACAATATGTAGATGATGAACTAAGCAAGTTAAAACACTTTGTAAATATGTAATATTTTAAATAAGTATTTGAAATAAATTATATTAAATATTTATTATTATATCTTCAGGATCTTCAGGATGGGAATTGGCTTGACCACGACCTCTAGAGCTCTAGAGCTCTCACCTACATCAGAGAAACCTGGACTATGTTGGACAAACATTATAGTCGCATAACAGCTGCGGAAATGCGGTTCCTACGTAGATCGGTGGGCAAAACTAGGAGGGATCGCATTAGAAATGAAACTATCAGAGAACAACTGGAAGTGCCTGAACTCAAAACCACCTTGGAGCACAGGCGGATCTACGGGGGGGAGGGGCTTTCGGGCTGAAGCCCCCCTCCCCAAAATGTTAAAATATAACCATGTTTTAAAGAAAAAAATATTAGAAACTATATCTTAAACTATTATTGTTCGTTTAATTACATTTAATGGGACTTCAAGAATAACTAAGACACAATGTCATATGGGTAGTTAGTTTCTTTCTTTTATTTTTTTTCAAATTAATTATTAAGCCCCCCCTCCCAAAATTAAATCCTGGATCCGCTAGTGCCTTGGAGAACAGGCAATTAAGGTGGTTTGGACATGTCTACCACATGAACGAGGACATGGACCTTATAAAGATATTAGGAATTCGACCCACAGGGAAGAGACCACAAGGGGCGTCCCAGAGTCTCATATCAGGAGTTCATGGAGAGAATCGGAGGTAGAAGAGGCAAATGCTTTCAACCAAATGAAGCGGTTAAGCAGAGTTCGGGAAGAGTGGCTGCGCTGAATAGAGCCTCCTCGACGCTAGAAATGGCATTGTGAGGAAGACAAAGAAGAATAAAATGTATTGCAGAAAAATAATATGAGACAAATATGGTGAAATGGTTGGGTATCAACATATTATTTTTGAAAATCTCAAAATGCAACTACAAATATTTACAAATTCTTCTCAGCAGCAGTACTGATTCTAAAAACAATTACTTGTAAGAGAGATGGTTCCTCAACTTCCAATCCAACTCCTATTTCTGAGAATATTCTCTGGGTAGATTTTTTTCTTAATTGTTTATTGTTGGTAGGGAATATATTTTAAAGAAATATTATAATTTTCTATAGGTACTTTAACACACTGTTTCTGATTTTTTATTTCAAAACTGATAGTCGGATTTACCGTGAATGCTCTGTTTTCTATAACACACAATGTTAAATTATCCATTTGAGATTAGTATATCATCTGTTTATAGAAAAATATCATTAAATAACATTTCATAATCTTAAATCATTAAGAACTTTGATAATTGTTCCCTGTGTGAAATCAGAAAATTGTGCACTTATTGTTTCGTATTGATATATAAAAGGGTTTGTGCCATTCTAGTGCACTTACTATGTTTTTTTATCGGTAAACAAAGTCGAAATTCACAAAAATGTTCTCATAACTTCAACTCCTTTAGAAATGTACTTAGTTACTTTTTTCAATAAACCTATGATATAAATGTTGCAAAACATTTCTAATTTTTATCATGGCTTTACCAACCAGAATGAATTGTAGGAGAAGTTGGTTGGTGGGATGGGATCAAGATGTAATAATTCAAATAAAAAATCTTGTTTTATTGTTCTTCATCAGAGCTAAACAAAACAAAAAAAAACAAGATTATGACCAGTAAGAAAAACAAGAAAATAGGAACATTAAAAAAGCATTTTAGAAATATAAATGTGTAAATAATTAAATTTAATAAATAATATATTCAAAACTAATTGCAAGAATTTACTGAAAGTGTTTCTTCTCTGCTTCTATGCCACAACATATTAAAGTATCGATCTGAGCCGATACATTTGTTGTAATTGATGTGATTAATTTCTAGGAAACACTTATATAATTGTTACCATGGAGGAGATATTGTTGACTATAGAATGAATAATAGAAGAAGTTGGTAGGAGTGTGCGATCAAGATGAAAACCTGTTAGTTAACAATACAATAAAAAAATGAGAATATAAAGAAAATAGTGTTTATACTTGATTATTTTCATTAATTTAGATTTTTAAGATATGAATGGCAGACCTAATATGAATATGTAAATAATTTAATGTAAATTCATTTTAATTATTTACATATACTTATATGGTTTATCATTAATATTTTCAAACTGTTTTTCTTTATTTTTATCAACTCATTTTCTTATTACAGTGTTTATCTTTCTGGTTATATCATGGTTTTCACTTTGCCCTAATGAAGGCCTAAAATTTCGGTTTAAGCATCAGTACAGAATAAAATAAGATTTCTTATTTGTGTGTTATTTCATTTTGACTGCATCCCTCAACCGATTTCTCCTATAATATAATTTTTACCGTCAAGCAGTGTGTATATTTTATATTTTTATCTGTGGATCACAATACATATCTTTTGGGCATAAGTCTATTACTTTATTTACTTTATTTTCTGACTCTTGGTCACATTTCCAGCAGTCTATACTTTATAATTCCTTATGTTTCTATATTTCACATTTGTTTGTGACATATCAATAGCTCACAACAAAAATCCAAAATCAAATATTTCAACTGGAAGCTATCAAAACATGATTAATGATGTCAACAAAAAGAGTGGACTCTAGAAAAATTATCTTTTTTTTCTCCATTCATTCAAACTCAAGAAATGAAGGAATAAATCATACATCTGTTCTCCTCCTGGATTGAGATTACCAGAGTAAAGAAAGAATAAGAAAACAAAAGAAGATTTCCCATATCTAACCAAACAAGAGAGCAAAGCAAATCTTCTAGTTAAAGAAATATTCAATAATTGAATTGTTGATATGTTTTTTTCATGTAATTTTGTTTTAAAAAAAAATATCCTAAAAGCGGACATGTTTTTCATGAGACTATCTCAGAGAAAAAGCAGAGATTATTTGTAAATTCCATACATAATGAAAAAAAATAAAATTATTCAAATTGGACCATTTTTAACAGAAACACCTAATTGTAATTTGTGTATATATATTTTGGTTTATTTGATTAGAATGAATTATAGTAATCTATGGAGAAAAAAAAAACTGATTCCTCTCTCTCATAATACATTATTCCGTTTACTTATTTTCGTATTATATTATTATTTGTTTACTTACTAGTACACTATGTGAATTATTTCAAAAACGTTATTTATTTTATGAACCATAATTTTAATTGGTTAATTTTACGTGGTTTTTTTTTTACCTTATCTTAATAACAAAAAAAAAATAACATTCGTTTAAAATTATGATAACTTCTTGTCATACCTTTTTTTTTCGTAATATTAGACAAAAACTATTCACATTAACACATTCAATTAATACTTTTTATTGTATAAAAACCAAGTATTAATTAATTAATAATACCAGATAAGGAAACTTGCCTAAATGAGAAAACATGAAGAGCAGTCTGTCAGTAAGGGGGTGAACTAGAGAGCTTTCAGTTGAGATCAATAATGTGCAGAGGATGATAAGGCTAGCACACTTAGTATACTTCTTCCCACACATTATAAAGTTCTATATTGACTACTCATTCTAGTTTTTGTAATGTAAATTAGAGGTGAGCCTTGTATCAAAGATTCCAGTTAATTCAAATATTGAATTTTTTTTTCTCTCTATTATTATTAAGTAGATTAGCTTTAGCAAGAGGCTATACACAGATAATTAGCTTTCATAGTTTTAAATAGGCATGTGTTAACACAGTACAATATAGATAGTAGTTAAAATAAATTTTAAAATTTGTTGACTACTGCTTATTAAAAAAAAAAAAGGTTTTTCAATAGAAAATCTGATAAATAGCTGCTAAACATGTAAGTAATAATATTTAATAAAAAATTAATGTAAAGAAAAGTTAAAATTGAATCATTCTATTGACTAAAAGTTAGTTTTTGAATTAACTAATGCTAACGCCTGTCAGTTTATTTTAGTAACTTTACTCGTTGATAAATTTTCTGTTTAAATAATCACTTGTCATGCATAGTGTGCAGTATGTCACAAGACCAGGGTCTATATGACCGTGGAGCGACAGTCATACATGTACGTCCTTGGAATAATAACATCACATGGGAAGAAGGCCCGTTCAACTATACAACATATTTAGGCATAAGTAAGTTTAACTGATTAAGATTGGAAATAAATAAATAAAGGTAACAAAAAAAGAAAAAAGATTTTACAATGTTTAATTTCATTAAAAACAGTTAGCGTATCTATTATATCTGTTGTTAACTACATTTGTATGTCATTTATAATTATTGTATTATTTAAAAAAATAAATACAATCAATTTTCAATAACTTGAATCTCTATGACTTGAATTTTTTACAATGTAAAATTTTCCTGATCCCATGATAAAGTCTTAATTACATTATAATTGTTTTTAAAAATTACGAAAGGACAACAGAAATAATTTTCAGAAGAAATTTTGTCCTCTGACAAAGAAAACACACTATTCATCTTCATGAATAGCAATTTGGTTTAAGCCAATACGTTTAAAAACATTACTCAAATTTTCTTATTTATTTAAATCTAAGGTACCAAACAGGTTATTATGAGTTTAATGTGTAGCATAAACATTTATCCAAATCATAAATACTAAAGTGATGTTGAAACTTGTGATAAAGATTAAAATAACTTTGTGGTGATTCTCTATATGATTTCAGGCATTTAAGATTGTCTGTGATCCATGACTCAATAATTTGAGTGAGTAAATTAAAGATTTAAAACTGATAAAAACCTTAAATTCAGAAGATAGTTGACAAATTTCTATACTGTATATAAATATCATCAGGCGTAAATTATAACTAGGCTTTAGCTCAAATCACAATATTAGGCCAATGTTATCATTGTACCAATGTATAGGGTAGGAAAATGCTGTAAATATTAATTAGAAAATACATATATACAAATCTGTAAATATTTTAGACAAAAACTTGATTGAAAAGTATTAGAATAGGTAAATAAACTGTTTTAGACACATTTACTTCATTGCTTGGACAATAGAATAGTACTGCATGTCAAATAATGCTTTGAAATAAAATAAAGTAAAGGAAGGAAAATTATATTTTTGTTTTTCCCACTACATCCATAACATAGATAATGGGGAAGAGGACAGGATGGCCAAGGACGTTGGGGCGTGGGTCCCAGAGTGCCTGGTTCTGAACGTTGTGAGTTCGATTCCCATCTGGGTCGGTTACTTCTCACTTCTCACCAGTTCTAGGAAATGGATCGTCACATTCCCACTCTGGCCAGTACGCGGCAGCAACTTTAAAGGTAGCCTTTAGGGGTCGGCAACAAGGACCAATATAGGCCCACTTGCCAGACTAGTTCCCTCTACCCAGTACCAGCACCAGTAGGTAATGGGGAACATACAGATGATGAGAGAGTTGGGGTTTCAATATGAAATTGAGATTGGGAAGAATTTTCAGAAATTGGAAGGCATTCATTAGGGTTAAAAAAAAAATTAAACATAACTGAATGATATGGCCACAAAATTACTTGGTGATTACAATACATGATTTTCACCAAGAAAATTATGTTATTATGAAAATTATGTATGTATATCAAAAGAGATACATACAGAGTTTGAATGTGAAATTGAGATTAGGATTATTTTTTGGAAGGTAGTAACTTTGATTTTATGCAAACTAATTATAACTTAGGTAAGTGTAGATGTTTAAAAATGTAAGAAATTATAATGATAAGTTATAATGGAAAAAAAGGGGGAATCAACATTTTGACAGAGTAAATAACATCACAGGTCATTAGACTTTTACTACATCAAATAGGCTAATCATTGATAAATAGAACTCTTCACCATGAACTATCAGAGGAATGTAACATGGGCCCATACTTAGGCCTTTCTGGTATTAAAAAATCTGGAAGCTTCTGCAAAAAACTATCGGTTTTAGAAGTATTTTTATTATCAGGAAAGAAAGTTTTCCTCTGTATTCCTAAAAATTTTGAAATATATAATGAGGGTGATTAGAAAGAAAAAAATATGATAATTGAAGGGAACACTAACATCAACCTTAGAGAAAAATCACTCGTAATTTGGAATAATAATTGGTAAGGATACAAATTTAATTAATGAAGTGACGAGCCAAGTTGCATGTTACAAAAGACTCTCAAGAAAAACAAAATAACTAAATAAATTATTTAAATTATTCGTCAACCTTGACAAAAATTAAGCTGTGAATCAGTTTTAGAAGTACAATCCAACAGTTGCTGTTCAAACTTTTCAACTTTTCAAGAATTATTTAATTAATGAAATATTCAATATTACATTTTCCATAAAATAATAAAAAATGTTAGATTTAACACAAATAATTTTTTCCTAAAATATGATTTGCTTTGTTATGTTACTTCTTTCAAACAAAATTATTTAACATGATTTATTATTATTAATCATAATTCATATACAAAATGATAATTTGACTAATCAATGCCTGATGTAGTGTAGAACGCTTTATTTCTATTATTGCTTAAAAAATATAGTTTGTGTATATTTTTTTGTGCTCATTTAGTAAATTTATTTTATAATGTTTATCTCATTCATGTAATATACATTTTACTGTAATCAGCAATTTATCAGCAGTCTGTGCATCGGCAGTAAGTACTTTACTAACTATGAAGCGAAGCTGTACTGCTGACTGCTGCTGCACTGCCATCTGTTTGTAAATAATCAAAGCTTGCTATATTGCAAAATTAAAAGGCATTTTATGATATAAACTTTACATAATATTATAAGATCCCTTGAGGCCTCATGGCAAAATCTTTACTTCCTGAATGCGATGCTAAGATATCAGCAGCTTCTGAAATTTAGCTGATAGTTTTTCGCTGTGTCTGCTGATGAAAGAAGCACCAAAAAGACCTGGCACAATTTTTATTCTTGCTGAGCATAAGTTAATGTAAAATCTGAGAAAAGACAAAGACTGCAATTTTTAATTGGTTTTTGGGTTTAGGAACAAATGTTACAACATCGAAGTCAATTGCTGCATTGAAGAAACACCTTAAGAGATATATTCGATGGATTATTTACAAACAGATCAGGTTTAAAATAGTGGAATGTTTATTTAAATTTTCTTCTATAATATCTAGAAGATCGAATTAAACTTTTGATCTGAATCAGAATGACGATTTACTTTCAGTTAGCCTTGGATGGTGTGAAAACTGGAGACCACCCCAACATTTGATTTTCCAACTAGCCAATGCCTGTTTCTTTCTTTCGTATGCAGTTCCTTCTACCAAAAAGGGGATCTTGTTTATGCATGCAGCTCTAGTTTTAGGTAAATATTAATTATATACTACTCAATAAACAAAATCAACAGACCATGGGGAGTATTAATGTAAGTACATTTAGAGATTTTGCATTTAAGTTTAAGATTTAATACTAAGTAAGAAATTAATAGATTGTTGTTTTTTAGACACTCAAAATCTTGGTTTATTAGTAAAGAAAATAATATGTTTCAATGTGTAATTTAAATGTTTACATTATTCTCTCAAGAAATCACAATTGACAGGAAAGTACATACAGTAGAATTTTGATTACATATACATCAACTAACCTGACAGTCTGTTATCTAGACTAACCATTTTTAATTTTTTCCCCCAAATTTGGAAAAATTTGAAATTTTTTAAGTTCAAAAATTATACAAGAACTTGAATATAAATATACAATATACCAGCCCTAGTTTTTATTGTATATATATTTTTTACAAAATGAACATGTAGTTTCTCATCTATTCAAGTCTACTATTAATTTTTTAATCATTTATTACAAACAATGTCATAACAAATTAGGTATGTATTAAAATAAAGTAATATAAAATAAAAAAATATGATAATAATCAATAATCTTTTAATTTGTATTAACTGTTTTTGTAATAAATATTACAAACTCTAGTTCTTCGAATTTCCAATGTAAATTTATATAATTATATTATATATATTATATTATATTATATTACCGTAATCCGTCTTTATGTTCCCTGAAATAGTTTAATTATTTATTTTCACCTATTTTATTTTCTCACACAGGAGTTATGTAAAACTTTTCTAGAATAATTGAATAAAAATGTCAACATCGCAACAGTTAATCATTTAAATATAATTATTTTACTTCTGTTCATTATTCCTAGAATTGGTGTCTTGATGTTCTATTTATTTTTTTTTTTTAAATTAGGCCATTATTTACCAACATTTTATTCATTATTTACTTTATTTAGACAACTTTTCGACGATCACTAGGACCATTTTCAAGTCTGGAAAAATTTTAATGTCATTGTTAGATTACATTTACATTTACAATTTTTTTTTTTTTTTTATATTTTACATAATTATCTAATTTAACGATCCATGTCATACAATTTCACTGTATTGTATAGTTTCTAAAAGCCTATTATGTATGTAACTTTACTCATTATATACAATTGATTGTTACCTTATTGAGTCCTCCATTAAATTTCCATTATTCACTGTCATATTAATTTTTCTGAGAAAATTAAAACTATCCTGATATTTTAGAGTTTTCCCTATGGCATTTGTGGAGGGACTGACTTCTATTGTTCTGGTGGGGATAGTCAAAGGGAGAGGAGTTTTTCTTCTATTGTTTTGCAATGGTGTATTATTTTATATAATTTATGGTGTGTATATTGCTTTTAAATTAATAATTATATTATATGCGAATATTGTTTATTACATTTGCATAATATTGTCTTCTGCTTTAGAAAACAACAAATATACAAATAAATTATAAAAAACATTATATTGTTTTTTTAACCATCTATTTGGCCAAAGTACAAAATTGTAAACGAATTCAGTGCAATTTTTTCATTTAGTTCTTAAAAATAATTAGTCAACTACAAGAACTGATTTTATGATATTTCTTCCATTCTTTATGATTACATGCAATGTGCCATGTACAATCTATTTACAATATGGCAGTTCTCTTGTAATCATCAGAATTTTGCACCATCATTACAGTTGGTAAGCCACTAAAAACATTTAAGAAATGGCGTTTAAAACACTTAGAGATGGTGAAGTAAGCTTGGAATGTAAATTTCTTTCAAGCGTCCTCTATAAAGGAATGAAGGAAAGCATATTTTTTTTAAATCACTCATTGCTCATACTACATTATTTATAGCACAGTTTAATATTATAAAATATACATACCTAAATATTCTAGTTTTTGAAAGAGAAATTATTTTCAATTTCCATTTTTATAATGACAACAATTACAGCTATTATTTTTGTTTAGGTTTTTTCATTTTTTCCGCATGGGCATGGATTATTGTTTGCGCACCAGACATATTCTTTTGGAACAGTTGCTACACTATCATCAATTTATTCCAGTTAATATTCCTACTTTATAGGATGAGGCCTGTTAAGTTCGATCCTGAATTAGAAGAAGCCTATCATACACTTTTCGTACCTTTCAAGGTAGGCTAATAAAATCTGTACTTATTTTCAGTATTTACTGTTTTATAAAATTCACTATTTTATGTAATAATATATTTTAAAACTTCCATATTGTCAAACAATATAACTATATGAGGTTCCCCAGATCAATATGAAATTATAAGATTTATTAGATATATTAAGAATTAAAATTATCAATGTATGAAGCTGAAGAATAATTTTTTTTTTATAAAAATAATTTTCCCTTCCTCCCCTTCCTCGTCTTTTAGGCTAACAGGGATTTCTTGGGCCAGGGGATGAAGACAGAGGATTAATGCCAAATATTAAAAATGAGTTAAAACTTCCCCTTAGCACCACGACACGAAATCGGTATTATTTTATCACATTAATTCTATCCAGGTTGCCAGGCAACACATGGTGCTGTGCACACGTGCAAATCATGCTATGACCCATACACAAAAGCCCCTCCAAAAATGGTAAGAAATAACCATGTTTTATGGAAAAAAATATTTAAAAATTATCTCTTAAAGTATTATTGTTCGTGTAATTACATTTAAAAGGACTTTAGGAATCACTTAAACACTATTTCAGACAGGTAGTTAGTTTCTTTCTTTTTTTCCGAAGTAATTATCGTTATTTTAAGGGAGAAAAAAAAAAGCTTTCGGGCTGAAGCCCCCCCCCAAATTAAATCCTAGATCCGCTAGTGGATTTAAGTATTTGTCTGTCTGAAAATATAGTTTGTTTTTATTTCAGGTCACAAGAATTCAGTTCAAAAAACTCATAAACAATGATATGGCTCAAATAATGTCACTGCATGCAGGTGAAGCATATGCATTACAAAATTTAACACGAACAGACAGGCTTGGATTACTCTTGTCTGGAAAATTGAATGTTCTTTGTGATGGCCATTTCCTTCATCCTATTTTAGCATGTGAATTCCTGGACTCGCCTGAATTTGAAAGTAGAGCAAATATGGATGACAAATTCAAGGTATGTAATTTTTCTTTATTCTCTCTTATTAGTAGAAGATTTTGGATAAACAAGGGGCCATGAAAAAACTAAAAAATATTAAAGAAAGAAACTTTCAGATAGACTGAAAACACAAATGTACGAAATTAAGAATAAGTACCTGTTAGTATTCATTTTGAATTTTAAAAAAATATTTTACTTTCATTATAATGAAAATAATATTTAATTTTAAAGTAAAATATTAGAGAGAAAAATCATGTAAATAATCATATGAAATAAGTTTTAAGAAACAGCAGACTTAGAGAAAACTCAAAAGAACCTCAACTTTGAACAAATTTTAACCAGTTCATAAAAATATGCTACTCAAGTTAATGTTGAAAACATTTTTTTTTTTTAAACATTCTAATGTTACAGAAGGATAAACCTAAATAAAGTGATAATGTGTAAGAAAATTTTAGAATAGAACTTTTTGAAAATAATAATTAGGTTATAATTGTTTTCTTTATATATTTATAATATTAAATATAATTGTTTTATTGATATATTTGTTTTATGAATGTCTGTTTTTATACCATTGTCTAATGTTATTCCTATCAGTTTCAAAAAATAAAAAAATATTTGATTGCTTATTCTCATTCCTCAACCACAAATTCCACTAAAAATATTGAGAGTGCATTCAGATTTTTCAACAACCTGTTGTAAAAAATTACTTTATCATTTCTTATTTAGTAATTGTATGAATCAGATATGTATTTAATTACTGTAAATAATTCATAAAGCATAAATAAATATAACAAAAAGTTGGCAGACCAATGAGTGGCATGGATATGCTTTGGCTTGGAACTATTTGCCAGTAGTTTCGATTAGAGTAACATTGAACTCAGCTGTTTTTTTTGTTTTAATACCCCATAATCCAATAGTACATCCTTCAAAAATAGACAACTAGTCACATAAACTAGACACATCCTATTAAGTTTCTTTTTCACAAAATGATATTTATTTTAGAGTAATGACCCAACATATCACTTTTGTTTTGTATTTGTTTTCTGGGAAAATTTTGATGGAATATTGTCCTCTATTTAGACAATTCACAACAATGAAAGTTTAAACTAAACTTTAAAAGTATCCGTACATTGTCCATAAATTTTATTTTTATGAAAATAATGATTTTTTGGATTTAGAATATAATTTATCCATTTATTTATTAACAGATAATAACATTTTTTTAAATAATTTGTTTAATAGGTATCAATTGTAGCTGCAACTTCATGTAGATACTTATACTGGCAAAGGACATCATTGGAATACTTGTTCGCAAAGGAAACATATCTTGCCACAGTCATGTCCACCTTAATAGCTAGAGACATAACAACAAAACTGTATGCTATGAATAATAAGGTGATTTTTTTCATGAGCTAATGATACTAGTGACAATTACTATATGAAAATATATAGACTTCCAGAATTAATTATAACCATCTGACATACTTATAATTATAGAAAATACATCTACTAGGAAGCACTAACGGATCTAGGATTTAATTTTGGAGGACTTCGGTCCAGAAGCTTTTTTTTTATATATACATGTTGTGATAATTACTTTGGAAGGAAAAGAATGAAGCTAAGTACCTATTTGAAAAGGTGTTTAAGTGTTTCTAGAAATCCTACTAAAAGTAATTAGATGAACAATAATACTTTGAGAGATAATATTTTTCATAAAAGATGGTTATATTTTACCATTATGGAGGTGCCTCACCCAGAAAGTCCCTCCTCCCTCCTGTAGATCCGCCTGTGCTAGAAAGTATAGCTTGTCTTCACAGAATTAAATTTATTCTTTCACGTCTGACATTAGAGAGGGAATGACACATTTAAATAACTTATTAATATAAGAAATTAATAAAAATTATAAAATATCCAATGCGGGATGAGAAGTAAAATGGTACAAATGATTTTTTTTTTCAAAAATGGAGTATGATTATGAATATAATAATTTAAATTGATAATATATTTTTAACAGACATTTTTTTTATTATTATTTTATTTATTTATATATATTCCACGCAATTTGCACCTGCGCGGCAGCGCATTTAGCAAATTTGTTGAATTTATATTTTTTTGTGTGTGTATTTGCTTGATTTTGTTATTATCAATGTAGTAGGTCTCTTGGCCATTTCTTTTTTAATCTGTATTGTTCAGCTAACAGAGAGCAGGAGATAGAAAGAACCAGAGGATTGGTGTGATTTTCAGTTGAAGAATGAAATGTAGTTTATTTGGCGTGAATGTAGGTTTGTATTTTGTTTATATGTGTTTGTTTTGCCAAATCCCAAAGCTCTGCTCCATATGTTCATATTAGTCTCAGTAGGGTTTTGTAGATCAGTCCTTTGTTTCATAAGTTAAGTAAAGATCTATAGTCCAGAAGATGTGAGAGTTGGCTATATTTTCTAGTAAGTTCTTATCTTTTTAATTTTGTATGTATATTCCAAGTAAGTCTTTTGTCTAAACAGAGTCCGAGGTACCATAAACAGTAGTTTGAAGGCACAGGGTTATTGTCAACCCTTATGGCATGAGGCTTTCCTAAGAGAGAAACTAACGTGGATTGATTTGTTACTTTTTTTTTATTTACTATGTTATTTCTTTATAGGAGGGTAAATTTCCCTTGTTTCTCCTCCCATGTGTACATCACTAAATAATACTGGTGATTCTCTTTTCAAACTCTTTGAAGATAATTTTACATGTAGAATGTAATGAGTCGGAGTAAAAATTACTTAAGATTAGCAATCAACTTCTGAATAAATAAAACAAATATATAAAAAATGCGTTATTTTTTTTTCTCGAAAATTCTTACAAGTGAAGATTTCAGCTAAAAAGATTTCAATATTAAATATTTCAAAATTACAATAATAAATTTGTATTGTTTGCCATTCTCTATCTTAATTTATTACTATTTTTGACTTACCTTCGGAAACTATGACGTAAAAGTGGCACCCATTAAACTTAAACAATGAGTACTGGTGGGAGGGAACTAGTCTGACAAGTGGACCTCATGGTGCTTTTTGCTAACTCCTGATGTCTACATTGAGGTTGCCGCCACGTTCTTACCACAGTGGGAATGTCAAGATTCATTTCCCGGGGCCGCCAAGAAATGAGAATTAACTGACCCAGTTGGGAATCAAACCCATAACATTCAGAACCGGAAACTCTAAGACATAGAACACAGACTACAGGGGGGGGGATTACCCTCCTCCCAATTAAAATGTTTGAAGGAACGAGCATATCTCCACCCAATAATTTGAAGTAAAAAAAAAAATTAAAATTGATAACAAATAAGAAACATGAATAAATAAAATACGTAAACTAAAATTGATTAAGAAAATTCGACTAGCTAAGCTAGGCGAAGGTCTATAAGTAGGTACATAACTATTTTATCATGACCCAAACATTTCTATTATTTTCATTTTCATTTTGATCAGGGATAATTAGAAAAAAAACATTTCCTAGGATTTTATGATACATTATCCTCTCATGTGTACACCTCCATTTCCATGTGATTTTCTTATAAATTTTTTAGGCTATGTTTGGAAAAAATATATTTAGTATAAGAATAAGTTTAAATATATTTTATAGAGAATATTTTTTTAGACATTTTTACATAACTAGTTAGTCTGTGAAAACATTGTATTTTTATTTTAAGACAGTGCAAAATAAGAAATCAAAAATATTTGTATTAACATTATACATACTAAGTATAATTATAAGCGGGAAAAGTTATAGAAATGTGCCTATGTTATAAAGGCTGTCCCCCATCCTTCCACATTTAATGCATTTTAATAATCCAATTATTTTGTTTAGATATTTTAAGTATATCCATGTGCACATAAAAAAATTATACAACTTCCAAACAAAAATATAAATTTATTTTTAAATATTCAATATTATATTTGCTCGTTTCACAATAATTATATTGATTTTTTACACATAATAAAAACTATTGCCTTTTTTTTTTTTTTTTTTTTTGTTTTTTTGTCCTTCACTCTTCCCCCCTCAATCAAAATGGAAAGTCGGTGCCTATGCTCTGAAGAACCATACCCCAACGTACTCCGCCAACCCGTCCTCTTAAACAATGATAACAAATGTATGGAGTTAACTTTTTTTTCAAATATTTTAAGGTACATAAAGAAGAACCATAATAAAAGTATTATTCAAATTTAAAAGCTTTATGAAATTTGTCAACATTTTAAACTGCCTTTTCTAAGAATGCTGAAATGGTCACTTTGCGATTTCACTTCTTACTTCAATTAAGACATTTTTTTCTCAAAAGCATTAAATGGTGGTAATAAGTAATTATTAAATATATATTCATTAAATTATCTAATTTTTAAATTACTAAATTAATTTTCTTAACTGCAGATTGTTACAGAAAAAGGTTACCATCTTGACATAAGGCTACCAAGTATAACTTCATCTCTGGCTTCAGGAGACCACAAAAATCCATCATTCAAAGCTCTAGTGAAACATAAGGCAATTTTATCTGGAGGTTGCCAAAATTCTAATGAAAATGGTAATTTGTTTAGCTAATTAATTAAAATGTTATTTTTAAAGAGATGTTCTTAGATTATTAATTATTTAAAATTTATAAATATGGTTAAGGTTAAATATTGTAATAAGTGGAATACAGTGGAACTCCTCTGTAGCTTGTAGAAGTCAGCCACTAGAAATGTTTTTGTTTTTTCATTATTTCTTGAATATGGGTATTTAAAAATATATGAGCATAAAATATATGCAATATAAACTGAACTGTATATTATAATTAACGATAACATATTATACACTATAAACAACTTTTCGAATTGATATTAATAAATGTTTATCAAAATGGGTATGGATTTTGTTTCTGTGATTTCTTTCAATATTTCCGTCCTGAGGTAACCTTAAAGTATAGCTGTTTACTAGTTATTTTTAAGAGTACCTTTACTAGTGATATTATGCATTTGATATAATATTTTATTTATAACATTACATACGACACTATATCGTTATTATTTGACAAAACTTAATATCGGTGTTCAATTAATAGAATTGATATCAAGTATTGAATAGAATAGTCTCCTCTGTATGTCATTTCTTTCCTATTTGAAAGTGATATTATATGCTTACAACTTTCAGGTTAGATACAAACGTAATACAAACAAAAAATTATAAAATATTCCACATTATTTTAAAAATAAATATTTTATTCATTAATCGCCTAAATTAACACCTTATTCTAAACAATTTTAAGATTTAAAAAAATTGCATTATTTGCCCAACTTTTTCCAGTGGCGTCATGAAATTGTCCAACTAATCTATCCAACATTTAACTCTACAAAGAAAAAATGGCACAGTTTACATAAATCCAATATATGTTAATTATATATTTTAAAGCTTGAATATGAATAATAATTTTTTTTTTCTTATGGTCTTGATTTGGCTTTCTACAACAAATACGCTATAGGAGATCTTTTGGTACGTACAAATATTGCTCCAATGCTCCACGCTTTAGCTAACAAACACACAATCAAACACTGCTATATTTTAAATATCTCTTTAATGACAGCACTGACTGATTACACCTTCAATTATTTTTTTGCACAGCAGTGATGCTTCACTATTTAAAAAGTCAAATTCAAAATCTGGACTACAAAGGAAACAAATATGATGACTTAAAAGTTAAAAAAAGAAAAGAAGTATCTTAATAGACCAGTTCTATTTCAAACATTATCCAATCCATAGATATTATCATATCATTAGAGCAACTATTAACAATTATACCTTTGAAGTTCAGATATTCTTTGCTAATTAAATATTAGTTTATATAATTTTTTTTTCTGAAAAAGAAAAGATATGTATAAATAATAGGTAATAGATGATTGTATTTTAATAATAATTTGTTAAGTAAAAACAATAAAATAAGCATTTTTTTTGTTTTAGTTTTTTTATTATACTAGCCAACCTTTCCGCTAAACTTTGTAAGCCAATAACAACAGTAATTCTTGAGTGATCTACCAATATTTTACTCTATTGACAAAATTTGGCTGAACTGTTGGATGTTACAACAAAAGAAACTTCATATTTATTTAACTATGAACATTTCCTTTCCATCACAACAATAATTAATACTGACATATTACAATTAATAAAATAATTAATTGTAATTTGTAAATATATAACAAATTAATATAAATTGTCATTGTTCTGTTAAAACGGCAAATGCGACAATTAACTATTTTTCAGGATAGCATATTCTCCATGAATTTTCCGAAAATTATGTTGTTTTTTTCCATTGTTACATCAAATCTACAAGAGGAATGTTCAAATATAAAAGTTATACTGTTTTTAAAAATTTGTAGCTATTCATGGCATAAATCTAAGGAGGCGTAAACATAAAATAATCAATTTGTTAAATTCACCCGTTTTACA
Source organism: Nezara viridula (assembly GCA_928085145.1). Classification (NCBI taxonomy): domain Eukaryota; kingdom Metazoa; phylum Arthropoda; class Insecta; order Hemiptera; family Pentatomidae; genus Nezara; species Nezara viridula. The sequence continues at coordinate 178,993,988 of OV725077.1, forward strand.
GAACACTGATGAAATGATGAGTGGCATAATTAATTTTTTTTTTTTTTAATATGAAAACTTCTCCCCTCTCTCCAGTGTCCATCAGTAATTTAATTTCCAACTTTATTTCTAAAGGTTATCCAATTTTTTTTTCATCCTTATTAGCATTCCTTTTTGGTCCTATTTACTTTAATTTTTAAATGAGCCTAGTTCTATGTTTTGTTTTGAATTGCCGTTTTCATGGATCTATCCTATTACTCTTTTCTGAAAATAAGTTAGGAAATTAGAAGGTCTCATTATTATCCTAATTTAATCTCCACAGATCTATTGATTCATTATATGACAATTATTTTCTACTATTCTCAATTAATCAACCAGTTCTTAATGAAATTTCCTTGAACTTAATGTAGAGGAATAGCTCCACTCCAACCTTTGAATCTCCTTATCAGATGGATATTGAAACATTGTACTGCTTTTGTTTTGTATTAACACTGACACTGTCCCAATATTTTTCTTATACAAACTTCTAAGACCAGATTTTTAAAATCTCCAGAATTAGAATCCTTCAAATTTCTCAGTACTCTTAATTTTAAAGAAACCTCATGTCTTGGATGTAATTTGGATTACATTTTTAAAGCCTAAAAATAAATATTTTATAAATATATACACCAAATTATGCAAGTTTAAAAAAATTAGTATTAAAATATCTGAAATTCTTATTTTCAAAAGACAGTAAAATCTTTGTATAATGCACTATCATTTATCGAAAATCTCTATATATTGAGTAAAAAGTCACACTTACAGGGCCCTTTAATGTGATCATGGGAATGGGTAATAATTAAATAGGAAAACAAACTTTTGAGCTTCACAAAGCAAAGGAAATTCGGGGAAGACCTTGTTCAAGAAGCAGAAAATACGGTATCTATATAAATCAAATTCTCTCAATATATTCTAACACATAGAAAAATTTTCATTTTAAATTTGATTTAACGTAGTTTTTTCTTGTAGGGAACATGGCTGTGAAATGATAATCATTAAGTTAATTAATTAAAATCATTAAAAAAAAGTTTGACTTAATAAAAGATTTTAAAAGTGGGAACAAAAATAAATATGTGGTAAAAAGATAAGATGCTATGGCAAGTACAGTATCAAAAATTAAAAAAAAAACCATGATTTTGTTATTATAAGAAGATTCTTCCATTTCCAGAAAGATAAATTGGAAAATATCAGTCAGGTTTCAGATAAGGGAGATCTAAAATTAATCAATTGTTCAAACTCCAGATCATTCTCAAGAAATCCTGGGAGTATTAGATGATTACTCACCACATCTTTGTCGACTTCCAAAGTGCCTATGATTGTATTAAAAAGCTTAAGTTGTACGCATCTTTAAGATAACTTGAAGTCCCTTTGAAACTGGTTTGACTAGTCAAGATGACCATGGATGGTACAAGGTGTACTGTGCAGATTCAGGTAGAGCTCTCTCTACACTTTGAATACACTAAAGTTGTTAGACAGGGCAATGGCCTCGCCTGCCTATTGTTCATCCTGGCCTTGGAGAAAGTCGTACATGATTCAGGCATGCAGACCTCTGATACCATCATCAAATGGCACATCCAAATACTCAGCTTTACTGATGACCTGGACATTGTTGCAAGATCCTTTGAGTTCTTCAAAGAAGCTTTTTTCAAGTTGAAGGAGGATATGGGAATTTGTGTAAGGAGAAGACTAAGTATAAGAGAGCTGGGCCTAGAGCAGAGACAGCAAATCGATAGGCAGTGATGATCGGTCAATTCCTGTGCCATAACTTCAACCAATTTGTGTACCAGGGGTCAGTTATAAGTTGTGGGAAAATGATCTCCATGGAAACCAGTCAGCAACTTATCAAAGCCAACAGGTACTACTTTGGTTTCAGAAAACAACTGGCAAGTTCGTATTTGTGCCACTGTGTAGCTACCTCTTCTCTTTGGGCCCTGATTAGGCCCATCCTACCTTATGGATTAGAGACCTAGATCCTCATTAGTAAAGAGGAGAGGGGGATTCTTATATTCAAAAGAAAGATACTTCGACGAATTTTTGGGCTGGTAAGGTTCAGAGAGAACTAGAGGTTCAAGACTAATCAGAAAAACAACTGTGATGGAATGGCCATTTTACATGCTTGCTGGAGGAAGAAGTACCCAGGAAACAGTTGAAGGACATTAATTGTCGCCAGGGATGCCTGTAACCAAGTAAACGTCTGCAACTGGTGAGTGGTGGAACAAGATCAAGCCCCTAGGCGCAAAGACTAGCTGAGGAAGTCAAGGATTACATTGGTCAATAGCCCTAAGGGGTGTCAGTGTGTGTACAATTCAGCTATTAAAACTTTTGGAATTATTGGAGGAGTTTGGAACCACTTTTATATTCCCGCCCACACCCCCTGGCCCGGGAAAACCCCCGTATAGCCTTAACGGCGAGGAAGGGGAGGACCCAAAAAAAAAAAAAAAGTATTAAAGGGCTGCTAAGCAAAATAAGTGCCACATTGAGGCAAATAAATAGTAGTCAGATGAAAATAAGATAGATGAGAAAGCCATATGTGCTAATATTTCCCAACTGAACTCCTCAATAGTTTCCTTCACTGGTTTTTCTGACGCAATTTGATATCACTTTGCATATTTTTTGTTGACAGCATTCAGTATTAATGGTTTCATCTGTTTTTATCAACTTATAATAACTCACATCTTTCTGTTACTACCAAACGCATACCATTGTCTACTTTCTATAGTGACTTGGCATTGCAATCAATGTTGATGGTTCACTTGCCAGTTTATCATTGATCTTTGATGCTTAGGATTCTCAAAATATGTTCATTTTTCATCACCTTTCACAATTCAATAGAGAAATGACTTTCTTTTGTACTTTGTTAGCACTATTTCTGAGGTAGTTTTCAGATTTTCTTGCTGTCTTTCTTCAATTCAGTTCTAGTGGAACCCATTACCCATTTTCTGGATATTTCTCATGGTTTTCAAACATATGGAGACATCTTAAAGTGACACTCACTTTGATATATCCAAGAGTTGTTGGATTTGAGCATCATCTTCATCTATTAGTGCTTACAATCTGTTGTCTCTTTGTTTTTAGAGATCTTCCATGTTCTTCATTTTTCACATAAAAATTGCCACTATTAAATTTTTTAAACCACTCAAAGCATGGTGATTTACCAATATCATGCTTACCGTAAGCTTCGAAAAGCATTTGATGCAATTCTACTGTAGTTTTCTTTAGATGGTCACAAAAAACTAATGCTGTCTGCAATTGTAGTTTGTAGGCACAAAACTTAACATGTTTAACTCTATTAGGATGCTGTTGTATGAAAATTGTGTTGTGAGTTTAAAATCTTTTCCAGCTGTCAAAGAAACAAAATGAGGCCAATAATGTGGTTTAATAGTAACTGCATTGACAACTAGAGACAACTACAGACAAAATCTGGTTTCATATTTACACACCTAGTACTTCTTTAACCCTAAAAATAAGTGTAATTGTCTTAAGTAAAATAAGAATGAAAATTAACAATCTTTCTAAGTATCAACTTTTTTCCCCCCGTTCCTTATGAATATGTTGAGGTTTGACTGTATCATTAGAAGTTATATTTTTTTAATTAAAATTTTTAAATCAACTCTATTTATTAAAAATTTTAAATAAACTCTATTTATAATCAAAATTTAGTCTTGCTATGGTAATTTTTTTTTTATTATTTCTTAATGACATTTACAACCGTATTAAAGAAATACATTTAGTAAATTTGAACATATGGATATAATGACGTGAAAACACTTATTGAGAAACTACCCAATGGTAGCACTTTAATGATATGTCTACATTAGGAGATCATGGGGCCATCTTCTTTTCAGATGCCTCGGATAGTTGGTAATTTTTTAAGTCAACTTTTTAAAATTGCAAATTGCATTTAAGATAGGCAGCTGTCAGAGCCCTGAAACCATGTTACCATTGATTTCATAATTTCAAAAATGTATCACCATTCTACACAGATTTTGGAAAATTATAAAATTTACACTAATGTTAATCACTTTGGATAGTGTGATTAAATCCCAACTCATTACATTTATATTTTGAAGACTACATCTGTTCACCAAAAACAAATATCTTAGATAGATATAGTATATTACCATGGACTTGGAATGATCAAAAAATGATTTGGGGCTCAAAAGTCAAAATGAAACTAATCTTCTCTCTTGTTTCCAAATCATCCAAACTGGAAATTAAACAAACATCAAATGCATATTCTTAACCACTTAAACTCATATAAATACAAGTCTCTTCAATGCTTCTTCTTCTTTATCTTACACCCTTAGTGCCTTTTAACATGTGGTTTCTACAATACAATATTTTCAATTCAAAGTTTTAAAACTAATAAGATTAACTCATTTGTGTAAGAACAAGAAAACTCTTTGTACTAACCAAGATCTAACAATGAGCATTTACTGAATATTAATGCATACCTCATCATAATAAATTACATTGACATATTAACAGATTTGTAAGAAATATCGCTACATCTGACTTACCCATCAATACAAGTAGACGGCAGAATGAAGTGCCGCTGGGTACTGTCTTTTGGCAGATGTGAATTAAAAAATAAAATATTGACAAAAGTATTAAATGGTTTGAAAATTTTTAAAAATATTCCATATAAATTATCACTAAATTGAAGATATTTAATTAAATTTCGTTTATTTAAGATAATTTATTGTTTTAAATTTATAAATAATATTCATTAATCTTTCAATGCTGCAAAAATTTCATTTTATTTCGTTTTTTCATTGCCCTTCATTCAGTTCCATTCATATTTAATAGCAATCATTATAGTTGAAAAAAAAAAAATCTTTTCCTGAAATCAGCATTATAATGTATGAATCATCATTTCCCTCAATGATTGCAGTAACAGGCAGCAGAGAGAGGCTTTTCAAGGAAAGGAGACAAGGGCCAACGATTCCGAATGGCAGGGTACCAGAGATGATGCCACTGAATGAAGTTGTCTGTTCTGATGATCTCGGATCAAGTGCTGAGGTAGAATCATGGCTGGAAACTTCTTCCAAATATCACAGCTGTGAAGTTGTTGATGAATGATTGTGAACAGTATTATATTTTTATATAAATTTATGTATTATGACCACAGCAGGCTGGGTCATGATTTAGGTTAAGATTTATTCCTAGTCAACTTTGTAAATAATTCGCACGCACAAATGATTGAAATATGATTTTTCATATTTAATTGTATAAAATAGTATTGAAGAAACATTTATTTTTCAAAGCATTTAAAATATCCCTTAAAGACCATAAATACATTATATTTTCTTTAAATTGATCTATTAAATGATGTAGTAATATCTATCACTCTAAACTTTTGGACAATATCAAAAAATTAAGATAATCATTAAAGATAAATAACAAAAATAATAATATTAATAAATAAGAAGTTCTCAATTGAAAAATTAAATGAAGATTATAAAATTAAATGTTGTTTTTCTGTAATATAAAGAGTCTCTAGCCAAAATAAAAAATATTTAATCAAAATTTTACACAAATTAAGAAAATAAATAGGATACATTATTGGCTACACAGAAGTCAAAATAAGAAGTGGATAACCTGAAGGAACATTTCTCCTGCATTCAATATTTTATATGTCACAAAATATTCAATTGTAAGCTCACGTTCTCACCCCCCTGATATTTTACTCATAAATTTTATCGTATTTTAAAATAGTAAAATTTCAAAATAATTATTAATTTTTATAATTAATAATTACTTGCTATAATTATAATGAATAGAAAAAAAAAAGAAAAAATCTAGCAGAAATGGAATAACTCATGTCACTTCACTTCAAAAGTGGCTGATAACCAGTCAAAAGAACATTCTTATTTAGACACATATAAAAAAACAAAAAAAATTGTTTTTTATTTAAAAAATATAAAACTAGGAAAAATTTGTAAGCAAAAGAATAGTCCATCAGTTTAGAATACCAGACAATCCAGCCTCATCTTTTCTTTGCCTATGCATTAAATATAAAAATTTCACTGATTAACAACACTATGTGTCAACATAATTATATTGTTTCATTTTCATAGCAATTTTCATATTCCTGTTTATTAAATTAATTTTACCTATTTTTTTAATTTATATTTTATGATTTTAAATTTAGATCTAATTGGGAAACCTAATACATAAAATCTATTTTGTTTTGTATCAAACTATATATATAATGAAGTCATCTGTTAAAGACTAAGATAACAAAGATATGATAAATGATTTTAAATTATATAATTTTTTTTTTAGAATTGATTACCATCTGAAAAATAGAATTGCAGATGTTATCAAGATCTTTTTATATATGACTTGTACAAAACTAGCATTATAACCTTTAACATGAAAGTTTGTAGAGTAGATATAATATGTTAATAATTTTGGTTTACAAAGAGAATTCTAATTTTCTCAAATCAGATCAAAATTATTATTAAAAGGTTTGAGTTTTCAAAGGTGAAAATATTTAGAGAGGACTTTGTGAAAATGTAAAAATACACATTTTTTATCAATATAGAATGTAAAAATTTGTTATAATGCTATCATGCCAAATGTTTGTAATTGTATAATAAATAATGTAGTTTTACCACCCATAATGCAAATTAAATAATTTATAAAATACTAGGCCAAAGGTCACCAAATGTACACAATTATCACACCATGTATTATTTATTCGACGTTTCGGCTTCAGAAGCCATTTTCAAGATCCTGCAAACTAATTTTAATTCAGTTGTTATACTTCAAACTACATCATTATAAAATACATATCAATTCAATAACAATCAGTTTTATAAATAGTTCAAATTCTATTTTATAAAATAACATTTTTGTTAAAAGTAATGTAAAATTTTTCATCTAACTACCATGCGACGCTTCATAAAATTTCCTAAAATGTATCAATATAATATAATTTGTTGGTTTGTCATTCTTTTTATTTCATCGAATGTCGTTTTTTCACTTCTAAATGTTATGATAAATAAATAAATAATTAAAATAGAATGTTAAAATTTTTAAGAAAACAAAACAAAAACAAAAAGAATATTATTTGTTCTCAATTTATGTACATCTTTCGTAGACGATATTAAAAGTATTCTTCATCACTAACACATTCATACAGGAATGGATTTATTTTCAAACGGAATCTTGAAAATTATTCTTGAAGCTAAAATGTCGATTAAATAATACATGATGTGATAACTGCTCATTTGGTGACCTTTGGCCTAGTATTTTATAAAATACATTTTAAAAAATGGCATCGAACCTAAAAGATATGACTACAAAATCAAATTAAAAATGTTTATAAATATTAAAAAATCTATTTGTTCAATTAGTTCGTTCATTGTTTTTTAAAATATCTTTATTTATATAATAGGAAGTTTCTGAACCTAATGTTTTACTTCTCAAATACTAATTGGCCTTTTCTCTTCATTTATTTTGTCCAAAAAAAAAAAAAAAACTTCATTTGGTCATATCCTATTCCAATGACTTATTTCAAAATAAGTTAGTGACCTTTAGCTCTCTCTCAATGACACAATGGTGAAGTTAGATCATTAGGGTCACATAGACGTGACGGAACCATTTAGAGTTATTATTTCTTATAAAAGTCATGATCATTTAATTTCTCTAAGACTATAAAAATGGATATATAGCAAATATATTTAAATAAAAAATATTTTTTTACGCCGTGCTAACCTTTGTACCTACACTATCTACATAATATAGAAACATAATTTATATACATGTAAACAATATATAATTTAAATAAAAAAGATTTATCTTGTTTATTATTTTATTCGAAACACCCTAGTCTAAAAACCAAACTGCATCACCTCAAATGTTAACTGATACATTGATATTTTATAAATATTCATAAATTTATCAAGTATTATCGTCTTTTACATAATTTGCCAATTGAAATATGGTTTATGTACTCAAAAAAAGTTAGATCTTTTTGAAAAACAGATTGAAGACATTGAAGAGAGACTTTAAAATTGAAACATTAAGGTTTGAAGTTAGTTGAAATGAAATTTAATGTCTAAATTAAGTCATATAAAACATTAAAGTCATTATAGGAGCAATTGAAACTTTTAAGGCTCAGCTGAAGTAATAAACACTGGCCTGTGATTGTTGGCTGGATATTGATTTTTGCACACTTGGGAGGGGCAAGTAACATTCCTAACCAACCCATGTTGTTGTCCATCAAGAACCTCTTCTTTACTACAATACATGGAATAGTCACACCCAAAAAAGGTAATAAGGCATAGTTTTTACAAATGAAAAAACTGAAATCATAAAAAGGGCATGACAGTTTCTCCTAACCCATTAGGGTATCAATAAAGTAGAGAAGAAAACTGTTAAAATATTTTCAATCTTAATAAAATATGCTTTGTTCAAATATGTATAATTGAGAATAGAAAATTTCTAGAAAAATAATTCTTGGATAAAGACAGCTGGTTACTTTGCAGGTTAGTTGCAAATATGGAGACACAAGTGCAGAGTGATTTTTTAACTGTCAGTTAGTAGTAGGCTGTGCAGAAATGTTAACAGACTGGACATGAGGTAAGTTTCTATAATTCATTTCATTTCCTCTTGAAAATTCCTTATTTACCAGTTGAAACCATTAAAACGAAAGTAATCATCTTTTTTTTAAAAAAACTTGTATAAAACAATATTTAAAATACCCTCGTTTGTATGAAATTGGTAGTACAGAATAATCAGAATTAAAATAATAAATAAAAAATTAATAAAATTTGTTTTTTGTTGTTTATGAGCAGATTGCTAAATTTTATTCATAATCTTATCTATCAATAGATATCTCTTCTAATCTATTTATAACTAATTCACTAAAATTAAAAAAGGATTATTTCAATATTTACTTAAATAAAATAAATACTTTTTAAAAAATGAATTATTATACACAAAGTGGGCATGGTGTAGTAAATTATTTCTCTTTGCAAGTATGAATTGCTAAGTGAAGAAGATATAAGAAAAATTGATATTCTTTCCTTCAATAAATAAATTTAAAAAATCCAAAAATTCTATTGAAATTAATAATGGTATAAAGACTTATAATCTTGCCTAATAAACAGATTTTAATTCTTCTCATTCATACAATTGAGGATAGCATTTCCTTGTGAAACCAATATCATTTATAAAAGAAGATTCTTTTAAAACAGAATGTTTAACAATAACAAATCAACAAGTTATGACTATTGTAATTGTTACTGTTATGAATTATAATTGACTAATTTCTTATTTTTAATTTGACTTCATTTTAATACTAAAGACAAAGTTCAATCAAAAAATAAATATTCAACTGATTATAGAGTTGCAGTAATCATAAGGTCAAATAACAATGGAATCCACTCCAGCGTGAGCTTATCTAATTAAAATATTAATTAATTAACATTTCTCATGTGGGTAGCTAATAACATAAGGATAAATATTTTTTTAACTGTTTTCTTTATTTGTATAAAATTAAAGTAATATATTCATAGACTTTTTTTTTTTAGTTAATAATCAATCAATTTTGCCAAAGTCTGGTTGGAGAAAAGTATTTTAAAGTAATATTTATTGTTTACAAAATATGTTTGTTAAATTATATTGATTATATTAAGGTCCATTCCCTTATTATTGCTCACCTCCACATAAAGTATAGAGTTACACTTACAGCTATCCAGTAAAGACAAAATTTACAACAAACAATTTTTTTTAATTGGTAAATGAACACTTTAGTATTTCTTGTAAAGTTTATTGAATGGCGTCTAAGTTTTTTTCAAAAAATTATATCGACATAAATATTGTTACTATTATTTATATTGAATTTTTTTTCTCAGCTATAATGGTTTTTATGGATATTTCTGACTAAGCTATTTTTGAAATATTCAATAAATAATCATCAGTTCATAATAAATACATAAATTAAAAGACTGAATACTATTACAGGATAGTTAGTCGAAAGTGCTATGGGTGGGAGAGCCGAGCCTGGCGAGCACCATGGAAAACTGTAGTCTTCTTTTGGATGATAATTGTACAAATTCGTACTTAGATATCAATTCAAGTCTACCGACTTACATTGATCAAGATATTCAGGTCTGTGGTGAGTGGGAGCCAGCACAGCACAACTTATTCCAGTTGTCCAACTTGTTTTTCGCTGCTGCTTTCCTAATACCGAGAAGCTACAAACCTGGAATTTTTATTTTGAGGTAACTTTTCAATTTAGTAGAAATTGCAATTATCATTAACTATTGGGATTGAAAAAATAGTCACTTTAGTTTAAAATGTTATTATTGTACTTAAAAAACAAAGCTTTGATTTGAAATATTAAAAACAAACTTTTTTCTCTTTTTGTAGCTATATATATATATATATATATATATATATATATATATGTGTGTGTGTGTGTGTGTATATCTACTTCAGAATTCAAAATGAACTAAGTATACTATTGACTTTTGTGGTGAAAAATAGAAATTTAGTGGGCTTTATCATGTTTGAAACCATGGTTAGATAGACATTCATGAGTAAATCGGATCCTAAAAAATGAACACCTGGCATCAGTCAGGGTAAATTTGAGTTGTTGGATAGTGGTAAACTACAGCCTAACTAAAATAACACAAGGTTGAGAAATATATATCACAACCATTGTCTGTAACTATGGGTTGGAGTGGGAATAATTTTTTTTTCTTTTTTCTTTAATTTCTTATTTCCCTGAAATTAATTATAATTTATTCTTAACATTGATGTTATACTGCACAGTCTAAATGGTTAATACTTATAATAATAATTATTTTTGGATATAAGTCCATTGGGTTTAATAAAATATAGAGTAAAAACAAATTTCAAATAAACATACTTTGGATGTTCGACCTTTCTCATATTATTTGATTTTCATCATACTGACCAATTTAAAAAACAAAACATGGTGGCCAGTTATTGATTCAGTTTGCATGTTTAAGTTAAACTTTTAGTAGTTGCATGCAACTACGTATGATCCAAGCTATCATTAAAGAGATGATATAATCAATTTTGAAAAACTTCTAAACTCTTAAATGTATGTTATGTTGGATTTCATGACTAGCTGTAGTAATAGATTTTGAAGTAATGTGTTATGTGCCAATTAGAGGACTTAGCATTGACTATGAAAGGGAAGCATTGTTTTAAATTGTCAATCTTATTACTGTCTGAAAATGGTTCTTCGAACAAAGATTTAATATCAATCCAACAAAGCTTCTGCTGTACCATTCACAAAGAAATGTAAAATCAATTAAGAATGTTCTATTCTATTATATAAACACAAACACTATGGAGAAAATGTTTAACTTTACACCCTGACCGATATGAATTTCGTCTTGTCTAGGCTACAATACCATGGTACTAGTACAAGAATCTAAAAAGGATCATTATTCAGCTTAAAAGATGAAAATGGATCTCATTATATGGTATAAAATACAAGATTTTATAAAAAATATATAAGTTATACTGAATAGGAAAAAGAGAATAGAGTATGGATTCCAACTGAAAGCTGTGACACCAATCTGATACATTGATGAATTGCTAAAAACATGGAAAGGGTTAGATGATATAAGCAATAATTTTGAAAAGATGCTTTTGTGGGTTTCTATAAAATTTCAACTCCTAAACTTAGTGTAATTGTTTTTTTAGTTGATAATTTCACACATTTCCAAAGAAATATATGATTTTCATTCATATGATAGGGGCTATAAAAAAAATGAATGACCGTCGAATGTCGCTTAAGCAACTCGTGAAATTATTAAATATGAAGGGGAAGATGTCCTTAACCAGCGCACTGCGTGGGATTGTTTTGAAAAATTTAACAGTGGAGATACGATGTTGGAAAAGAAGAAGGGTTCTGGGGACTATTAATGGATATTGATGAGGTTCTGCAGAAAGCTGTTGAATAAAATCCATCCATAAGTACTCGCTACCTTGCCTGGGAGTATGGTGTGTTGAAAGATACTGTTATTCGCCATCTACTCTCCATGGGGAAGGTGAAAAAGAGCAGTAGACTGGTTCCTCACGAACTTACTCCTCAGAAACCAGCTAAGAGGTTAGAAATTTGTGAAAATTTTTTGAAAACCATCCTGATATGAAATTTTATTAAAAGATTATCACCTGTGATGAAAAGTGGGTTAACTGGCAAAATCCGAATATCCAATAGCCGAATATCCATGAGCAATGGATACATTGCATGGCTAGATACAACTGCTTTTCCAGTTCCTGCAAGTGGGGGTGACCCCGTATGCCAGAAATGGCCAGGTAGGGGGAAAAAAAAAAATAAAAATAAAAAAAAAAAGTTCCTGCAAGTGGGCAATTTAAAAAAAAATCCATGCTATGCGTTTTTTTTAATTTTGAAGTTGTTATTCATCACGAAAAATTATTCATCATTGTTACTGATGGATGCTCTATGAATTCTGAACTCTTCTGCGAAAAACTGGAAAGACTATATGCGAAATTGTCAGAGTGTTATCCTGCTTTGATCAACTGAAAAGGAATTTTATTCCAATAAGATAATGCTCGTCCTCATACTTCCTGTCGAACCAAAGAAAAGTTTAAAAAACTTCATGGGATCGAACTCCTGCCTCATCCACTATATGACTGCCTCCTCGCACCATCGGATTACTACTTATTTAGATCCATGGTCATTTTCTTCAAGAGAAAAATTTGATAATTTTGTGGTAGTTGAAATTACGGTCCAAGAGTTCTTTGATAGCCATCCCAGAGAATGATATCAGCGTGGGATTGAGCAATTGGCAAGCAGATGGCTAATGACAGTAGATAACAATGGACTATATTTATTATTAATTGTATTTTATATCAAAGAAATAATAAAACGAATATTTTGTTTGAAAACTAACATTTTTTTTAAACACCCTATTAATAATTTATTGAATTGAACTGACAACAATATATGATTTTAAAAAGCAAATCTCATAAGAGGAGCATAAATTAATCATTTTGATATAAATGGAAGATTTGAAAAACAAATCCTTGGTATCAATGTAAAATGTCTTTGATGCTTTGGAGTAATATATTAACATTAGTTGATGTATCTTTTTTAGATTGTCGATGTGATTTATATATATATATTGTGTGAATTGTAATCTTATTGATGCTGTTTGGGGTAGGTGTGTAAGTTGTGTTGGTAATATTGGGAGGTGTGGAAGGGGTTTATGGGGGGGTGGGGTTAAGGTGGGGGGGGTGGTGTTGGGGATGTGAGGGGGGGTGGGATGGGGAGGGGGGGATTGATGGGGAGGGGGATGGTGAGGATATGAGGGGATGGGGTATTGGGTTTAGGGGGAGATTATGAGAGGGTGAGGTTGGTGAAGTATGTAGTGAGGGGGGGGGGGATTTAGGTGTAATAAGGAGATAGATGAAGGTTGGTTAGGTGGGTTGTGGGGTGTTGGGGGTGAAAGGGGTTTGGGGATGTTTGATGGGGTTTTGTTAGGTAGTGTGTTGAATGGTGTAGAGGTAGGGTGAAGGGGTTGAGGTGGATAGTGTTGTAGTATTTTGGAGGTGGTGTGTAGTGAGTGAGGTAGGTTTGGTTTTGTTTGTATGGTTTGTGATTTTTTTTGAATTTTTGGGATTGAATTGTGGTGGTAGGGTTTTATTATTATGTTGTGATTGTTATAAGATTATGGGTGGTTTGTGAGTGTGGTTGTGTGTGAGTGGTGGGTGGTTGAGGTATTAGGGGTATGTAGTGTTGTTGGTTGTATTTGGGGTTGGGGGGGATATGTATGTTGTGGTGTGGTGGGTGGGATGTTTTGAGTTGTAGGGGGGGAGGTGAAAAAGAAGTGTTAATTATTTTGTTGTGTGGTTTATAATGTATGGTGGTGTTAGTTTGTGGTTTTTTTGTGATGGTTTTGTTTAGTTGGGTTTGGTTTATATTTATTTAAAAAAAGTTTTGACAATTTAGAATGTTATTTATATAATAGAAAAAAAGTTGGAAGATGTAAAGTTCATATCAAAATTGTTTTACCACCACAATTTAAGAACCTGTCAACAGTGCGGCCTTAGGCATTCCACACTCCCGGGGCAATGACATCATCCCTCCCCTAAAAAAATTAAATTTATTCCTTAAGCTATTTCATAATATGTTATATTTGAATTTTATTCCATTAAACATTTCTCTAATACAGTTGCTTTATTGACTGAAATTAATTATTAATTATTTAGACTGAAATTAATTATTTTAATGTGTTGTATTTTTTATTTATTTTAAATTTCTTACTTATGGTGTGAATATGCTCTCTGAATTCTATTATAAGTATCCTTAATTGAGACATATTGTAATATTTTTCAATAAATAAGTTGAAAAATTTTTTCTAACAAATGGCAAGTGCCTCTGAGGATCGGCCGACACCTCCCACGGGCGCCCCTCCAGGTCGGCGTCCAGGAGCGATTCCTGGAGCAATAAAAATTACACTAATACATGAAAAAATCCTGTACTTTTACCATCAATGAAGGATACTTCGATGAATACATGGTATAGAAGTACTGTTTCTAGACCAACAGCCATGCAAGAAGCTGATCTAAAATTTACCAGCCCTTCAAATGTTAAAATTTCATCATGACTAGATTTAAACTTGGATTCAGGTTATAAAATTAACAGCCTAGATATTTACTCACTGACCTAATCCATTTGGTGATTGATCTGTAAAATTAAAATACAAGTTCAAGTCTTAACTAATGTTCCATTTTTAATTTGAGTAGTCTTATTGATATTTTTTTTTGTATATATTAATTGTTTATTTTAAAATAATATTTCCATAATCATCACTAACAATGATGAGAGGAATACAAACAGTAGTGAAAATAATAAGGAAAAAATTCCTCCTTTTCGTATAGGCATTAAAACTACTTTTGATTGTTTGATAAAATGAGGTGTTTTTTTTTATCGTAGTGAAATTGAATTCATTTTAGTCCTCTTCAGTAACATTCTCATATCATTGTTCACATAAAAGATTTTTTTATTGAAAATAAAATAAACCAGATTGTTTGTTACTCATTCATATTCCATCTGATGATACCACTGAAATTTCTTTGGCTCTTCAGAAACTGGGATTTATGGTATAATTTTTTCAAAGTTTCAGCTTCAAATGGTAATTAATTTTATATAGTAAGTATAGCAAGTAACCATTTTCTCTTATATTTAAAAATAAAATATTTAATGTACAAGGTTCGTCAATTTAAATAAAATGAAACCAATTAATTTAATTGTCATTGATAATTATTTTGGTTTATTCCAATAATTAATAAGATCAAGCAAATTCACCCATTCAACCTCTTCTTACTGATTTACTGTGGGTTGATTTGCTTCCTAATCTTCTAGCTTTGCTCCTGAGATAGTTCAAGTAAACAGAAATCCACTGGTAACCCTAAACTCTACTTAACCAAGCAGTAAGTATATAGGATATACTTTTCTTCTTGTATTTTTGAGTAGCCATATTGAATCATCCAGTGGCTGATTAATTTTTAATGAATTACATCCCTCAATATAAAAATTATGTTGTTTTTAGAATAAGCAGATTGCAATTATGTAGATATTGCTCTCCAAATTTGTTTTATACACATACATATTGCAATTCTCTTGAAGAAATTCCATATAGGTATAATATTTCACTCAATATTTTTTAATGCGATCGCATTATCATTGTTACTTTTAATTGTGTGTTTCTATAGCAAGTACATGTATATACTTTCCAAAAGTGTTTGTTGTATTTTGGCAATTATAGAGTATTTTTTACCATTTATTTCATATTGGAGTTATTAAAGTAGTGGGGGGTATCTGGTTTTTGTCAACTACTTTATTTTCTGAAGATTTTTATTTGTAACTATTCTTTAAAAGTCAGTTTATTTCGTTTGGTGTGTTAATTTTATATCACTTTGGATATTGACTGATGTAATGAATTAATGTTCCAGAGTGAATAGGGTTTTGCCACCATTGTCTTTGCTGTATCGTTTTGGTTCGGAATCTAAAGAACTAAAAATAGTAATTTTTTTTCAATTTAAATTCTATTGTAATATTTGATCAATAGGGGTATAGTTATTAAATTCTGTTAAAATTATATCTTTGTCATTATGGTTTGTCGAGATCGTGTTAATTATGTCATCTACAAATTTAGACAGAAATGCGATTGTGGAAATAACTAAACATAAAATATTTTTTAATTCTTAATGCTCAATTAATTTTTAATTAATTAGCCCACATATCAAAATGAAACGAAATACTTTGAACAAGTGACTGAAAATACTATCTTACTTTTTTCCTAATCAAAATTGAAAATTAGACAAAAAATTAATACATACATTTAGCTAATCAAACCCATATGGATGTATGCCTTACAAATTTAAGGTTCTACTAGACGTAGTTACAAAAATTACAGACATTCCAGACCAAAATGGGTACTGTTAAACTCGTAATATTTTAAACTAAATAAATAGTGATCCTTCATCAACAATATTATCCGAAAAAAAATGGTTTAAGAACGGAACAAAACAACACATTTACTTGATGCATTTCAACGCATTTGTAAATATGTTGTAAAATATTAATGAATAAAACAGTCTGCAGGTAAGACATTTCGAGGAAATTACTACAGTTTATTTATACTTATGATTTCGGTTAAATATAAGATATTGTATTATTATCGTATTAAAATGTTGTTATAGTCATACAGTTTGTATTTATATAAATACATAATTGGATCCTTCCTAGATAAATTAGTTGGTAGCAATAAACCTCAAGAAATCGCATCTCATTGTCATATTTTCATGACATTTTGGGCTCGAAAAAATGTTTGTTTCAACACGGTGTTTTTGAAATACTTTCTTGTCGCACGAATTTAAAAAAAAAAATTATCCATCTTATGATAGGTATGACCAAATCGAAATGAAGTGCACGTTAAGATAATTAGTTTTATTAGTCTGCACAGACAGATCTACGGGAGGCTGAAGCCCCGTCCCAAAATGGTAAATTATAACCATATTTTATATAAAAAAATATTAAAAACTATCTCTAAAAGTATTATTGTTCGTGTAATTACATTAAGTAGGACTTCAAAAATCACTTAAACACGATGTCATATAGGTAGTTAGTTTCTTTCTTTTTTGTTTTCAAATTAACTATCGTTATATATCTATATGAAAAAAAAGGTTTGGGGCTGAAGCCCCCCAAAATTAAATCTTGGATCCGCTAGTGCTGGTCTGCAATAATCATTGTTGAAGATGAATACTCTAATTACATTCAAACTATTATTGGCCGTCTCGATAGTTAAAAGCAGCAAGATTTAAAATTTTGTTTTACACTATTAAAACACTAAAATCAAATGAAAAAATAGTGAATATTCAAAACTATCGATCTACAGCCTGTCTTCAGTGGAGTAATCATTAGCGAACGTCTCGATATCTCTGGTTAGGTTTCGTTCCTCATCAGCTGTTAAGACTTATTGGTGATAATTTTTGTGATTTGTCTCGGATTTCTATCTTTCAAATATGATTCATATCAACGAATGGATTCAAGATATTTTATTGAATTCCGAAGTGACTTACATCGAAGAAAGTGGTGTTAGACAGTTTCCATATCATACTCATTTAATAAGTTACTGGCTGCTATTGGTATTTTGGTATATATTTTGGGTTTTGTTGAGTATGTTTAATATGTATGTTGCTCGAACAGTCCCTTCAATTTTCCTCGGCCATACACCACTTATACATCTTAGAAGGAGTAGAAACAATTCATAAAATGTTTATAAGACTATAATGGAGATGTTACTTGTTTTGTTATATTATGATCTTTTTGACTACTCATTTTTGTTACCATGTTGTTTATTGGGTAATTGTTATATATTATAAATGGTCTTGGGATTTCTGTTGATATAAAGTTAAGGTATTGGTGAGGTGCTTTAGATTTAGTTTTATAAATAAATAATGTATTGATATCTTTCTAATTAATATCAATATTATAATGTTATTATATCTATTAATAAGTATATTATTTATTTTAAAGTAGTTATACAGATTTCATAATTTGTTATGATAGGTATTAGTTTATTAGAAACTATTAATGTGATTAGATTTTAGCATAAATTCGTTTTTGGATTTTAGAATAGAATAGTTATTTAAAATATTACTCTCTTATCTGATTGTATTATTATGCAACTATTTTTGTTAAATGTGCTTTCATATTTGTTTAAAGTCCTACCACTGGTCAATGTTTAAGTATTCAGATCTGAGATAAATTATGGTTTTAGGTTGAAAGTTAGTTGTGATAATATTCATCTCCATTATATTAACTCATATCAATTCATCGATTCACCCGAATGGGAAGCTGGTCATGTCACTAGTGATGAATTGTTTCAGGTGGGTATTACTTCACTTTACTCTTAAGTGCTTAAGCATAGCTATTTATTTTTATTTATTTATTTTTTTTTGTTAGGTGACAATCACAGCAGAAGAAGAAAGTCTGTATTTGTGTTGGCCTAAATTAAAATTAGCTAGAGTGCTCAGACATAGGCCTATGTTGAAGATAATACTGTCTAATTTAATAGGTAAGTGTTCTTATAGGTACTTTTTCAGTAGTGTCACATCTGGTCGATAGGTGGGTCAAGATCACATTGATCATAATGAAGATGGAATTGTGAAAGTAGCCACGTGTTAACTAATTTTATAGGTGGGCTTGCTATGCTTGTTTGAGGGATAAACAAACCCCCTATGAATCCTTTTCAGTTGAGCTCTTGGCCTTACTTGGAGATAAATCATTTATGTACACATTATGATCATAAGATTCATCTTTGGAATCCCTAGGTGTTCCCATGTTTCCTGCTTTTATGCCGAGTTCTACATTCTAGAACTCCTTATTCTGCGTTTCTCTATCCACTTTCGTAATACCAGATGTGAGCCTATAGATTTATATATCCCCTCTCATCAAACCCCTTTCTTCAGCAAATCCTTCATCATTTTATCATGCTACCTCCTTTTGGAACTCCTTTCCTATCTCCATACGTCAAACCAAGTCCACGAATTCCTTCAAACAACTCCTATTCCTTCACCTACTACACATTCAAACTTCTGCAAGCTTGTACGATTTTTTAGGTTATGTAATTATTATTGCTTGCCAACAGTTAAATGCCATTTCATTTTTTTTCTTTTAGTATTTTTTCTTTTGTATATAACTCTTATTTTTCTTAGGATTCTGTTTATATATTTCTATTATAAAAACATACCAGACTGAGGTATATATTTTTTTGAACTTCTGCTGTTATTGTAAGGAGACTTTAGTCCCAGAATGAAATTATTTTTCATTTAATTTCATTGTGATCGATGTGATTTTTGAACTAGTGTTTTTTTTTATTTATGGGCAGATTTTATAAAGGATTTTCAAAGAAAATATTTATTTCTTAAACCAGCGACAGTAGTTCTGTTGACTCTAATCTTATTTTTGTACCTCTTTGAAAATCACTGTGAAAGTAAGCTATTTGTATTTTTTAATTCTTAGCATTGATATGCAACATATGCTCTTTATATCATTTATAGTGATCTCGTAGGGACCTTGGTATGACAGTTTAATTGCCTATCATCGTTATAAAAGCATATTGGTTATAACAATCTCAGTTGCCTATATCAATCTCAGATTGTCTGCGATGGCTTATACATGGTGGTAATTCTGTGCGAAATAGGCTTGATGCAATACTTAATTTCTTCTTCTCTATCTTCCTCCTTGTGCCTGGTACTGGTGGGGGGGGGGAGGAGAGACTTAGTCCGGCAAGTGGGTATATTGGTCCTTTTTGCCACCCCTTGTGCCTAGCGTGCATCTACTGTGGAGGGGCTTCAATCCCCTGCTGTCTCTGCTGAGTTGCTTCATTTGTTGGAGAGTTTTTCCTCCAATCCTTTGGATATACTCTTCATATAAAATTCTACATCTTCCGTATGGCCTGTTGCCTGTAAGGTTAAGCTTCCATAACTTTTCTGGGTTCTCGGTTCTAGCTCGTCTTACAAACATGACCGAACTACTTCACCTGTCTTTTTCAAGGGTAAAAAATACTTTATTTAATAATAAAAAAATGTCAGTACTATTTAAAAAATTAAACAGTTCTATTTTTAATGAATTAATGTTCCATATATATTCAAAATATTATATTAAATTGTTAGTTTAATTATAATATTTTTCAGTGACAAAATATTGAAATAACAAATTCAATTCTGGAATTTAAAAGTATTGGTAGGGAATAAGACTGAGTTGGACTGGCATAGCGAATAAGACAAGTGGGGCTGGTATAAGGAATATAGGAACGAGACAAGTTGGACCAATAAAAAGAATGAGGGATTGTGACAAATTGGAACAGCACAAGGAATGAGAAAACGAGACCAAGTTGGACTGTTACATGAAACAAGACTGCCTTAGACTCACCAGTACATGGGACGAGAGAATGAGACTAATTTTGAATTGGAGACCTGTTTAAAATGGAAAGATTAAATTCAGTATCCGTATCTGACGAAATTGAACAGTAGAAATGGTATAACATAAATTTCACAAAAAATAGGCCATCCCCAAATCTCTAAACAGTATTTTTATCAAAGTGAATTACTTGAACCTCAAAAGTGCTTTGCTATATATATAAAAAAAAAATTAATTAGAAGAAACAATATCCGATTTATTGAATAAATATTTAACATTATTTATTTATATTAATATTTATTTTTTCCATTTCCATATTTTCTCATGTATTCTTTGTTACTCATTCAGAAAAAAAATGTTAGGTAATTAATTATTATCATTCTCTTTTTATTGATAACATTTATTTTGAAATATACTACCTGAAATACTGTTATAAACTGTTGAATTTCATAGCCGTTTCTTTTTATTTTTTTAATCAAATCATAACTTTATTGCAAAAAAGAACAACATATTATCCACACATTGATTAATCTAGCAACATAAAAAAAAAAAATAATAAAAACCTGCAAATGAACAATAACAAAATGATAACAATAATGACCTTCATTTTTAAAGTGTGCCTTAGAAATAAATATGCCTGAGGCCTCAAATGTTTAAAAAATGAGAGAATGAGAGTTTAGGTTGGAGCAAAACAGGAGTGGAACGAAAAAACTACTGATATTTCACAGGAAACAGAACAGTTGGAATATTCCACAAGAAACGTGAATCCCTATCCATCGCAAGTTTTTATAGCCTACAGAAGGCTCTTGGCAGTGCTAAGCTGTTCTCTCAAATCTCTGTAGTGGTTCTAGGTTTTTCATGTGCCATCTAGAGATTTCCAAGCACTTAAAAAGTAAATGTTACACCTGCAAAATCACTAAAATATATGTAGTAGCGTCTAAATAAAATTGCATAACTTTAGATTTTAAGGCATTTTTAATTCTACAACTTTTAATTAAAGGCAATTATAGTTGTGTATCCAATACTTCTTAATATAGGAAAACCAAGCAAGTAATCCCTTGCCATCATAATATATTTAAGATATAAAAGGTTTGTCAAAATAAACAATTAACCAATATCTTATTTATAAAAATCTTGAAAAGCAACTTATTCTTAAATGGATAGCATTAGCATTATAAGTAACTTATTTATTTATTTTTAATTATAGTTCTGAAGATACTTTAAAGCAAAACATTGTCTTTAGTAAAAACAAAAATTTTTGTAGAGATCTGACACTTATTCTATTGAATGTATTTATATATGAATTTATATCATGTTTAAACCATTATTTTCTCTCAAAACATTGTTTAAATTATTTCCAAACCTAAAGATCAAATATAAGCCTTGAATCATTATCAAAATATCTTGGACTATGTATGCATGTTTTCAATAAATTATTATGTAAATTATAACGGTTTAATTCTAAACACATAATCTTTAAATTAATTCATCAACTACCTGCTTTGATATGTATCCATTATTAATGTTGTTTGCAAACTGATCGATTGAATTTTTTAGTGATTCAATACTCTAATTGTGAAAAAAATAATATATATATATATATATATATATATATGTATGTAACCCCAGTGTTCTGTAAAAAAGGCAAATCTTACAATTCACTTCTTTACAGGAGAGAATGTTTGACAAGGCATTTTAGAAAGTGACCTTTTCGCCATTCTTATATTAAGATGACCAACAAGGAAGATGTATAAACATGAAAGTTAAAGATATGCCATTTTTAAACATAATTAGCTATTGACATCATGAATTAAAAAAAAAAAAACGCAAACATTTTAAAATATCCAATTTGTCCTTTTTTGGTTGATTGCCATTCATTTACATTTTTAATTGTTTAATAATTTTCTTATATCTTTATTTTATTTACTGTTCAACACATTATTATGTTCTCATTTTTAAGGTAAGGATATAACACAGAAGTTGTACTGGTTAAATGAAGCTGTTGGATTAACTGGAAGTTATGGAACTAAAGATGCCACCCCTACAGGATGTGAACACCTAAGAAGAATGATGTCTCGTTCATTATCGGCCGATGCTGTCAATACTAGCACCAAGGGACATGTCAGATCTAATGCATGGCGTAAGCAAGCTGCAGATAAATCTGATCTTCTGCTTTCTGATAGTGAGTAACCAAAGTTCTTTGTCATGTTTTTTTTCCTTTATGTATAGTATCTGCGATTGTATGAAGGGAATCATCATGGGGATGTCTTGTGCGATTAAGAATTTATGTCAGTGGGTTCATGTTGTAAGTATGCATTTGATGAAAGTTATTGTAATTTTCTTTTGCAGCCTCTTGAATTGTTGGGGTGTTTAACTCCTTATGTATTATTTCAATTATGAGATAAAATGATGCATCAACTATCCTTTGTAATACTTTGGATTGAATTTTCTTATGTTTGAGGGTTTAGCAGAGGGTTGAGCTTGAGGGTTCAGAACCCTACAATTATAAATTGTAGGTCTAAACTAAGGAGAAACCAAATGGAGATTGGTTTTTCATGCCTGGGAAACTCATCATATACGAATTTTCATAGCAATAAAAAAATAAAATAAAAAAAATAAAATTTTCACCGAAAGTGCCATGTGTGCGTGAATATTTTACAAGAAATAAAAAAATCTACTAGGTTTTTAGTTGATTGGATTGAATTTGAAATTAATAAAATTTAACAATACTTAAAAAAATATAATATTTTATTTGATATATAAATAAATAATGTCTTTGGAAGCTAAAACAAGAAGTTTTAATGCTAGAAAAAAAAAATTGAATTTTATTATAAGTTATCTCATTTTATATACCATAATATCGTTTATTTTTATATTTTCATATATTTCTGATAATATTTTATATTCCTTGCACAGATAATGGAGAATACTTACAATGGGAGGTCACGGACATGGGGTCACCGAGTTCAATAAAAAAAAATTTTTATACTAGGTCGAAAAATATTTTACCCATGTCTCAGGGTTCTTGCCAATATATTTTGTAGTTATTGAAAATTATTAAAATAGTTTTGAAGATCAATAATTTAGCTTTCCAACAGTTGTAGTAAAGTAACATTGACTTAGGGGCAATTCCTGAGGAGTTACAAATATTTTAGTAAAAGGCATGAAAATAATCCACCCAGAAAATTAAGTCCAAAAATTTATATTTTTTGATTGAAAAAAAATTGTATTTAAGAGTTTTAGTGAACCCTAAAAACGAATATAAATCTTTTTTCATGACAAAAACTTATTGGCCTTCTTTACTGGAAGCGTCTTTGTCTTTTTGTAATTTATTGTACATTATAATTCGTTTAACACAATTAGCAATATTGTTTTCTTATTTTACATAAAAACAAATCGATTGATGTATAATAACTTAGAAATCCATGCAGAGCAAAATCCGAAAATATAAATAAAAAATAATAAAATATTTTTTTCTCGGCTCCTAGTGAGCATTTTCAAGAACCCTCGGACATTGGTAAAATATTTTTCGAGCTGGTATTACCAAAAAAAGTTTCATTGAAATCACTGACCCCACGTCCATAACCTCCCCTTGTTACTAATGATGCTATAAAACGAAGACAATAGAAAATATACTTAAAACTAGCTGAGTTATAGAATTATAACCATACAGAAACCAAATTTGGGACCGCTGTGCAGCCTAGTGCACAGACTTGCTATCTATTTAGTCAAATTCTTTTATGAAAATCCGGAGTACAAGTGAGCATGTTTTTTTTAAGGCTAAATACAGATTGGGGCAGAGAATTCCGGAGCAGACCAAGTGAGCGCCCTGCTTAACACTGCTTACAGATTTTTTCATGTTTGGCCATGTTTAGATGGACATTCTCCTGTATTCGCTTGGCTTCAAGAAGTAGGTTACAACCCCCTTCAGATTTCTTTTTAGCATCAGGATAATCCTTCCTGGCCCTTTTAACTGAAAGATTTTGGTACATAGATGTTTCTAATCCTTCATCTATATTATCGTTTAACACAATGATGAAGTGTTCTTTCTAATCTTTTATTTACCAAAGTAAAATTTTCCCTTAACTAATGGCCTATAAGAGTCTCAGGGTTTTCTACAGAAGCTTTGAATAATTTTAACTACCTAAGGACTCGACTAATTTCTCTTAAAAAATGTAAAAGTGTTCAATAGTAGATTCAAGGAGGATACAGTCAAATTATACTTTATTAATTGCACAAAGACACTTATCTCAAGATCCCAACCACTTCTAAGCCACAAGGTTCCTGAGATTCTACCCTAAAAGAATCTAAAAAACTTTGAGAACTCAACCTACGAAGTCCAGAATGATTGACTCTAACGAAACAAAATTAAACAGAAACCTTAATGTAAACATAACTAATGAAAAAAAATAAAAACCGTAATGTTTTATTAAATACAACAGTTAACAAAAAATTATACTTTAAATAACAAGAATACACTAATCAAAAGTTATAGTCAATCACATCATAAACCTTTTATAACCTCGACCTAAATTTCAACTAAAGCTTTATCATTTCAAAGTATATATATTTTATTACAGCTGAGTCACCGCTGAAGTACACTCAACATGAGTGGTGGCCTCCCGTTGTCGCCAATCAGTTCTTGGAAAATTCTCCCTTCGCTGCTGCAGCAGCACAGCCAGCAAACCTGCTTCCTGTTCCTTTGACCCCTGTTACTCCTAAGAGGACCAGCGTTAGAAGGCACCGAGAGGTCAAGTTTGAAGAAAGTAATGTCTGACATCAGGTTGCGCCACCTCAGCTCGTCGAGCCCGTGTCTATTCTCAAACCTGTAACATGAGCTTCCTAATGTATTCTTTTAAAGTCTCCCATCTGTTCTCTATTTAATCTCTCATCTGTGCTTTCAGGTATTTCATTTACCTAATTTTTGGCATTACAATTATGTTTATTATAATTTAAATAATTTTTTTACATTCATACTAATATAGTATCAGGTGGTGTTGGATTTCTGAAAGGGCAATGATGAAAACCATGTCCATAATACCTAAAAAATAATTATTATTGAAAATATTAAACATAATCTATTTTGTATTCTTCATGTGATTTTTTTAGTTTTTAGTATCCTTGCATTTTTAAAAACCTTATACTATTTTATATATATATATATATATATATATATATATATATATATATATATATATATATATATATATATATATATATATATATATATATATATGTATAATAGTTAGATAAATATTACAAGCATTAAATAAATGCAAGTATCTAAAAATGTAAAGTATTTTACATTCCATATGAGTAAAATATTAATTGTATCCTGAAATGTATTTCAAAAGGTGCTGAATTTTTTACTATCAATATTTTTTTTTCATTATTTTTGAAATTTCTACCTCATTGTCAACAGATAAGGCCTGTTACACCAGTTTTGGAATCTGCACCTCTTGCCTCTATGGAGACCAATAAATTTCATATTAACTTATATACAGATTAAATAAATTTTTTTATACTTTAATACTTGTGATAAGAGTGAAATTGTGCTTATTGCAATATTGCTATTGTTGTAAGTAAATTTAGATTAGGCTATTGTAAATATGTTTTTTATAATATCTCTTTGTATTTCAACATAAGATGTTTGAGATAATTTATATATATTTTATATATTTGTACAATACTTGAAGTATATTAATATACCGGCATTTAGGAATAAGCTTTTTAGGAATTGTAACATGATTTATTGGTAATTTTCCATCTGATTGTGTAATTGGCCTTAGATTCTGTTCTGGATTCTAGGTGACAGGGTAAAATTTTTTATGGAAGAGGGTGTTGTGCATAAATATATTTTCATCTGGTCGCATTGGTTAGTTTTTGGTTTACATTATCAAAATATGAGATAAACATTAAAATTAAGTGAATGAATTGATTTATGTTTAAAAAAAAAAAAAAAAAACAGTTTTCAATACCTTCTGCTAAGAATTTTTAATGATAGTTCATAAAACAATTTCATTTTTCATGATAATCCATTTATTGTCCACTTTTAAAAATAATAAAAAAAATTTCCATGCCCAAAATTATTTGAATGACTTTCAAATTGCCAAAGGCTATTTTTCATCGATTTATTATAATCGTTCTTCAGATATGTTCTTTAGCTTCAGCACCTATTTTACCTGAAGTATGATGTTCTTATATGTTGAAAAATTACCGTAATTTTACTATTTCACATACATTTCAGTTAGGCCTCAAGAAATTTAAAAATAGTAATAAATAATTATGCCTGAAAACATATAATATTATAACTTACATAATTGTAATGCCAATAAAATGTGATGATTGATCGATTTTTTGAAATGTCTTTTTAAATTTTTTTAGTCTTTATGAGTTATAGTGAATGGGGTCTTCCATTATGTATATTTGTACTTTTACATACATTTCTTCTTTTCATATTTTACTGTTTATACCTAGTGTAAGGTGCTATTTTTTTAGATTTATTGTATCATAATTTTTATTAGGGCAGTGCAATAGGAGGGTAAGATCAGTGTATGTGTTTGTGCAGTGGAGTGAAATTTAAACTTTTTTGTCGGGATATTGATTATTATGATTATGTGTGAGTATTTATATTCAGTTTTAAAGTATTTGTTATAGGTAATCGTACTACCAGCTGAAATTACAATATCCTAAATGCTATATGCAGTCTTTTTCATTTTTGAAACATCAATGGAAAAAGAGACATTCATGGAAAGTAAAATAATTCCTTGGGCTGTAAATTTTTCTTTCTGAATTTTTTTTTTTATTAGCTTTTTTAATTCAAATATTATTTTATATTAACAGTACTATTATTCTAAAACTGCTAACTAATGGTTATCAATTCCTGATTTATTAAATATGATCTTTCTAAAAATAATATTAAATACATTTTTTTTCAGTTAGATGAATTAATTTATCTGTTGTTTAAATGCTGTCTTTAATTGTTATAATCATAAATATTTACAGGTTCGCCTTAGTGTTTTATTATGTGCATTAATTTAAAAAGTATGAAATGCGTAATATAATGATGATACTAAAGCACAGTAAAAATGTTTATTGTCAGATTCCAAGCAGTATCTTTTGATAAAATGTTCGCAATTTTGGTTATTATTGAAAGAAAATTTTAGAGAAGCATGGAAAACTTTCATCAATTTATTATTATACAGTCAACTCTTGATAACTCAAATGTTTTTGAGTATTTAAACATTTTTTTTCCCAATAACTTCAGAATCTTAATCAGTTGAAAACACAATTAGAATGTAATTTTACTTTAGTTTTGAAGTAAACATTTTACTTTTTTAATTTGAAGCAACAAACTATCTCTTACAACCCAAGCATTAAGTGTAATCCAAAATTATTAAAAATATTGCTCATTTAAAAATAATAATTCAATAAAAAAAATATATATTTTAGTTTTATCTTTGTATCTCTTACTATATACATTTAAGCACTTTAGTCTTTAAATAAAAATATTTCTATTACTAAATAATTCTTTCTTATTCAAACTAAGGTTAGCTAAAAAAAATTGATTTAATCGTGCCTTTAAAATTTTTGTTATTTAGAGTTGACTGTACTAGATAGATTGCTAAGAATGATTTTTCTGTGAATTCCTTATATATTTTATTTTGGATATTTATTTTATATATATGTATATATATATATATATATATATATATATTACTTCTGTGCAGACTTGTGTGAATTAGCTTAGTATGTATATTATACAACAACAATCTTAACACCTATATATATATATATATATATATAGGTCTTCTGTGCAGACTTGTGTGAATTAGCTTAGTATGTATATTATACAACAACAATCTTAACACCTATATATATATATATATATATATATATATATATATATAATATATATATATATATATATATATATATATATATATATATAGGTGTTAAGATTGTTGTTGTATAATATACATACTAAGCTAATTCACACAAGTCTGCACAGAAGTAACTATTTCAATTCATAGGCAGTAAACATTTTTGCAGTAGAATTTAGTGATAAGTCAATTTAAAAACAAATATATTTGAAGTAGAATTAAAAACCATGAATTTTAGATTTTCAGAATGAGTTTTTTATTTAACTGTGAATACAGGCTCTGAATTACAAAAATTCTTGACTCTTAGCATTAACATCTAAGAATTACTTCTTTTTCCGTTATTTATTTATTATTATTTAATTGCAGAATAATGAATTGACAAAATATATTTGTTTTTAATGGTTATTGCTTCCTGTTCATGTAAAAAAACCTCAAAGGAAGAGTGCCAAAGCCCCATTTCGTTAAGAGATGTGCACTGTTAGCTTAGCTGTAATTACAGTAAATCTCTCATTATTTACTGTTATGTCTGTTCAAGAATCAAACTTCCTAACCACATTTTACAAAAAAAAATCTTGCATTCTTTCTCTGAGTTTTACAAATTAGATTCTCATTGGCCCACAATATGAGAACAACTGAAGTCTATCAATGTCTAATAAATATTAAAAATGGTTAGATAGAGTGCCTTGGTGTATAATATTGTCTTGTCATAACATTAGTTCTTTTTAATGAATGTTTTTTAGTACCATAATTTTGATGGCGAGGCTCGAAAAAAATTCTCAGCTCAATTAATCAATATACTATTGGAAAGGAAGGACTTTTTAAAGCCTCATGTGTGGTTATTTTATGTAAATGTTGTAGAAAAATATTTAGAGAAACAAATTATATAACATATATATTATATATAATTGGTGTTCCCACCTCAAGTTACAAATGTTCTCTGGTTCCCAATAAGATGTATATAAGACTGTACTGGATATGACCCAACTTACTGTTTATCCTTTTTCCTAATGCTTTAAACCCTTTTTATACAGATGATAGTATTAACGATGTCTATTTATAAAAAAATATATATATATATTATATGTCAATATAACTGCTTATTTTCATAATATATGTTTGACACTAGTCATTTATATAGAGACAGGCATTTCCATCTTTTACCCAGAAACATTTTATAAATCTGTACAAGTCATTTCTAATGATGATCTAAGAGGTTGTTACAAAAAAAAAAAAAAAAAAAAAAAAAAGCACAAATGATGATCGAAGGAGCTATAACAAAAAAAGAGCACAAAATTATCCCTACTGGAGTCTATAAATATTATCTAATATACCCTTATAAATAATAAAGCAGTTATCAGTTTGTGTGTATACCTGTATTGTACGAAATTTTACAACGAACAGCAGAGTAGAGTTAACAAATGTTGAGTATTGTATAAAAAAAGAAGAAAAAGAAACTATCACTGCAAATCAATGCCTTATATCGAATCAAAGACTGGATTTTAATAATTCCATTTATGCTTCTGCTACTATTTCTTAAAAAAAAAAAGTAACAGTTGTTTGTTTTCCACTATTTTGTTTTCTACTTAGGTTTCCATTATTTTGAATTTAATAATATTCACTAGCATAGTTACGAGATTAAAAAAAAAAAAATGGCCTGAAACATGAGTCTCTAGAGCGCGCTAAACTTCTGCCTCTGCGACTAAAAGGCTGCTTATTAAATGGGAATGAATAATTGTATTTTTAAAGAAGTATACTTAAAATTTTCTTGAGTTTAATAGTTTCTCATAATTTATTTATCTAACAGTTTTAAAAAATACAGTATTGTTCTATTTTAGTTATCATAGCGATGTTTAGGTTACATCCAGGTGTTATCGTTTTTCTCTATCTTGAGTTAATAAGGGATCAATTTGTGCTTGATTGGACTTTTACACTAGACATACAAAAAAAAAGTTGTTATAAATACAAGCATTCTAGTATTGATACTTAAACTGGTTTCATATTTACACACCTGGTACTAAAGACAGTTTTTCAGAGCACAACATGAATCACATTTAAAAATTTAGGAACAATAATCTACCAATGAGTTATCAGATAAGAGCTGGTAAAATAAGTTAATTAAGCCTTGCCTTCATCATGATAACTAAAATAGATCATTATCCAAAATAATT
Organism: Nezara viridula; assembly: GCA_928085145.1. Taxonomy (NCBI): domain Eukaryota; kingdom Metazoa; phylum Arthropoda; class Insecta; order Hemiptera; family Pentatomidae; genus Nezara; species Nezara viridula. Next base: position 179,024,506 of record OV725077.1, read on the forward strand.
TGTACTTCTTTTTTTATTTAATTAAAAAATAATTCACAACCAGTCTTTCAATAAGAGTTGAATAAAGTCTTAAAATTTTATAACAAATCCTTGAATAAATATATTTACTTGAGCTATTTTTTTATAAAAACAGGAGTTACATTTCCTTTTTATTTCTAGAAAATCTTTTAATGGTGCAGAATTTTGGTCTCAATAGAAATGAATTTATGCTTATCTATCTGTACTTTTTGTTTAACATTGTAATGAATTTGTGTTAGTAAGTTTGAGGGCTGTGTAAAAAATGTTAGAGTATAAAAAAAAAACATGAAAAAGAAAAAAATATTGAATTTAAATTGTCCCTTTGGTTACCTGTTTTAATTGGTTTTATTTTCCAGAGAACATAGTCACTGACCTAGCTTGTGTAATTCACAATTTTAGATTTATTTTATGTTTTAAATTAAAGATAATGTATTAATTGCATTGATGTAAATAGTTGTAGTATTTCACGAATATTGTTAATTTTAAATGTTCTAAATGTGTAAAATTAAGACATATTGGAAGCGTTCCAATAATTATCTGTGATGTCGTATCAGTTACTTATTCATATAGAGGCACATGTTAGGTTTCGATGTTGTCAATAGAACCAATCGATTGCTGAATCAGTTTAAGATCTAATAAACATTTACAAATATATCTAAGTATAAGATCAAGCCACATATTGGTCATTAAATATGTCATAACTTAAAAAAGTAAATACAAATAAATCATTGTTTATAAATTTCTATTGAATTTTTTTAATTGATAGAATTAATAGAAGGATGATTAATCGATGTAAGGAAAAATTCACCTAAGCTCATGAGTTTTATTTCAAAATAAATCTATTAAGAAATAATACTTTTGTATATGTTATGTGGTGAAAAGGCATTTTAGGTAGAACCAAACATTGTTTTGTGAGGGTAACTATTTATTTTCTCAAATTAATATTAAATTCAGTTATGATAATTATTATTTTCTCACAATATTTTTATCATTATTATAAAATAACTTATAATAAAGTATGAGGTGACACATTTTTCTACAACATATTGTTTTTTATGGGTTATCAAAAGTAACAACAAAAAAAACCTACATTTTTAATTTTCTTTGTATTGTAGTTTGAATTCTAATAGGGTTAAAATCCTCTTTTGTCTTTTATCATTATACTTGCATTCTACCTGTTAACGTTTTGAAATGAATTCTTTAGCAATATTTTCATATTATACCCTTATAATAACCCTTATTTCTGAAAGAGATTCCTGTAAAGTCTGGCATCAGTATTTTTTTTTGTTTTGTTTTTTTGTCTAATGACTCATCTTATTGCTTTGAGAATTATCTAAATAGTGTTTATAGACTTTATAGACTTACTTGATGCCCACTCTTAACATCGATTAGTCTTCCATGTATCGCTATTGCCTGAGTCGCCAACGTCTCATTCTTTTATCTATTAGTTTGTATTGTTTTTCAACTGTGTAAAAATTTAACAATTTTTTCAAAGTTTTGACATCAATGTATTTAATGAGCGATATAGTATTTTAAAAAACACTTGTATGTTTATAGTTACATGTGTAGCATTTTTTAACAAAACAATGTGGTTATTAAAAATTAATGTTCTAAAGGAATTTTTCATCCTTCTATTTGTCACGTTTATTTTAAAGACTGGTTAAACTCATATATGCCTATTCATTTTTTTGTTTCATTTGAGTTATGAAAATATATATTTAGTTTATTCATAAATAGTGGGTTTCAACAAAACAGTTTGGTTTTGTAGTCATGACCTGGCACAAAAATGTAGACAGGTTTGGGAGTTTGGGTGATCATGAAAATTACTTCAACTTTCAGGTTTAATAATAAATATCTCTTTTTTCCAAATTTTTTACAAGAAATTATTTTTTTGTCAAGTGATAACATAATAACAAATGTTTTTGAAGGAATATATAAGGAAACAAATTATTAAATTCTAAGAAATGTTATCGATAGCTAATCACTAACAGAATGAAAATTTTAAAAATATTGGCTCCATAGAAATATTAACTCCCACTATTTTTTAAATTGTTGCTTAGGTAGAATAACTTGATTTTTTTTCTTCTAAGAATGAATATCTAGTGGCAAGTTTTAAAAATATTAAAAATTGCATTTTCTATAACTTTTAGGGATATTAGATTCTTTTCTTATCTCCAGTTTTATTTTTAGATTTTTATTTTGGGGCATTATGATGAAGTCATGTTGGAAGAGTGAGTATTGTTAGTATGTGTTCCTCGTCGTAACTTAATAAATCTACCTCTTTGTTAGACTCAAAACTAATTTATCTACAGACAACTAATGACAATTCAAATCATTTGTAATAAGTCCCTTCATACATCTTTTTAATAAGTTGTAGATGGATGCGTGGTTTGAATAATTGCACTGAGTTACATTTGCAAAAAAAATAAATATATATATATATATATATATAATATACTTAATAGATTAATCTAATATCATTAAATTAAAATTGAAAAGAAAATTATGTATAAAATTTAACTTTTTTTTTTCTGCAAATTACTCTAGAAGTCAAAAATTAATGATGTAATTATGCAACTAAACAACTTTATACTGAAAAGGAATCAAGGGATAAGTACAGTGGAAATTTTTAAAATCCCACTTCAAGTCACTCGAATAATGAACAGTAGGCATTCTCAAGATTTAGAGAGAGAGAAAGAGACTCTCCGTAGTAAACATTGCCAGTGGTGCGATTACATATGCATAAATGGATTAATATCATGGGCACTTGAAGTTAAACGTTTATGGACAGTTGTTCAAAGAAGATGACCATTATTTAAACTTTTTTTTTTATTTTTCATTTCAATAATGGCCTTGTGTGGGGTGCTCAGTGCTGTATAACTAGCCTTCATTTCAAGAGCATAACTAGCAGTTGAACCTTTCCTCACAGTTGCAGAAAATGAATTTAAGAAGAGATTATGGTGCTGTACTCTGGGATACATTAACGTCGTCAGCCAGGAAAATTTAAGTGTTCAATATCTTAGAAACTATAAGTCATTAAGACATCTGACAACCTAGAATTTGGAGCTTGTTTGACACACTCTGATCTAATAGGGAATACGTTTATTTGGGAAGGGGATATTTACCGAAACCATAAGATTATCCAATAAACGCTTATTAACTTTATTTTTATTACAATATACATTGATTGAATTATTAACAGTTGATTGTTAATGAGCCATCAGTTGGTTAGTGTAATATGATTAATGGGAGTATTTGGTTTGGTTCAAAAAGTCCATCCAGGCCGAGCAGTCTAGTGCCTGAACTTGCTACCTATTCAGGTTCACTTAAATTTTAAAAAACCCTAGGCGGTCAGTCCGAGTAAGCGCCCTGTTTAAACAAGCAGTTCGTAAGCCATTCGATTCTTTTTTCGAATTCGCAAGGGTACCGTATCAGTCAGCCATAGTCAAATAAGGGATGAAATCAGGAGTTCCGATCACCGCCCAGAATAGGTGGCGCGTGAATCCCTTCCCCAGAAATTGTATTGCTCTTCTCTTCTTCAAGAACAATTTTTGAGATGGCCTGTAATTTCAAGCCTTGAAAACTAACCGATGCCCAAGGGTCTGAGAGTCATAAATAGCTCTTCATTAACTGAAATCGCATCTATCTACTATCGATACATATTCATCCGCTAGGCTTCAACGGTTTGCTCGTTTGAAGTTCTTCTCTTCAACCATCTTTTCCAGTTAAACTAATATTATCCTATCTAAACTCACTTTTTCAGATCATCAAATACTTTCCAGAGTTTATCATTGTGCTATTTTCCACATACTTATCATTATTATCGTTTTCATTCAACTTATTTTGTATTTTTTTAAGTGAAAACTTCTTTAGGCTTGTTCTGCACTTTTTTGTGGAGAGTGAATTAGATTGATCCGTCAGATTTTCGAAGTGTTAACGCTCAAGTAAAGTTGGCTAGAGTCGACTAATAGAAATGTTATTACATATGAATTAAAATATTTCAGAAACTAAAAATCGGACCTCCATACTGTAAGCGAGGAAATTGTTCAGCATTTCATTCTTTCTTTAATAGACTATCATTCAAAATTGTATTTTAACGCAACACAGTGTTAGGGAGGCGAAGAGGGAAAACAAGTGTCGAAAACCAAATGATAACGAATTTAGTCGAACATATGGATTAAAATATTTCAGATACTAAAATCGGACCTGTTTACTGAAAGCAAGGCTAATGCTCAGCATTTCATCTTCTTTGTAATGAATGAGCTATAATTCAAAATTGTATCTTAACGCGTCGCTGCGTTAGAGAGGCGCATGTACTTAGGGAATGTACTTCGATATCTACGTAAACATCTTGGTAGATTGATAGGGAAATTGACATATAGGAATATTTAAACTCGGTTTAATAGTCTGGTGCCTTTCACTGCACATTACGGCTCCATTTTGTCTCATGTATGTGCTTGTAAACATCCAATTCTCGAGCTTTGTTCGGGGCTGGTAGACCCCGTGTTAGAGAGGTTAAAAGGGAAAAAATAGTTTCGAAAACCAAATGATCCCGAGTTTTATTGAAGATATGAACTAAAATATCTCAGAAACTATAAATCGGATCTGCATACTGTAAGCTAGAGAAATGGTCATCCTCTTTATAATGAGCTGTTATTTTAATTTATATTTCATATTATTAATCTCGCCTTGTTGATGTTTTCGCCTTAGTTTTTTATTTATTCTATCTACTTTTTAATGCAATTTTGTTGTTTTAGTTACGTAAAAATTTTATTTACATTTATGCTATTCCTCCACTAACTTTGTATTTATATTAATGAGACCGATCACACTGTAATGACCACTATGCACTGTTATGTTAATTTTATTCTGAAGGGACTTTGTCGTGAAAAGAATTTTTTCATTTCATTTCATCCATCGACTACTCCGTTTTTAAAAGTTAATATTCGAACTTTATCCCTCAACTCATAATAGGTTTTGGTATCCCTTCTCATATTTTTGAAATTCTTAAATGCTGTTATGCACAGTTATTTCATTAGACGTGAATGTGATTCTGGTACTATCAACTCTTCCTTTCTTTTATTGTTTTAGGCGGCTGGTTTTCTTCACCCAATATAGCCATAAAATACGTTCAAAGCGGCGTATGAATAACTCCTTATTCATTTTAAATTACTGCCACTTCCTCCAATGTAACTTTTAAACATGTGATTGAACAACCGCATTGTTAAATTTGTAGTGATTTCTGTGGGGAAAGACGATCAATCAACACGTAGGCCTTTTAACAGAAACAAATATATTACATTAAGTCTAGGTTATCTTTCTGCCCTCCGAAATACACATATCGTTTCAGCTCAATTTCACTTGTAATTATCTAACCTTACCTTAAGCTTTCCCAAACCACCAGTCTTTATACGGACTCAATAAAAATGTTTAGAAAAATCATCCAAGGAAAAAATAAGTTATTCCTAAATATACAACAGTCAATACATCTGTTAATTACATTAAACAAATATATAAAAATGACATTTTAGACGTTTTAAAATCAAATTTTACTAAGAAATGTCAAAATTGTCTTCGCATTTTAATAATTGTGAATAGGCTAAGTTTAATTTTACATGGAAAGGAAAAGGGCTAGGTATAAAGGTCCAAATACAGATTGGAATAACCAAGAAAAACTAATTTCTAAGAAAACTTATATAATTGTAACCAATGAGGAAGAAGTTGAGAATTCAGACCGCGAGGTACAGACGTTCAAAAAAGAAGATTGGCAACAAAGTTGCATCTTCGATCCTGCTTTCACCGTCGATAGTTCGTCTTCCATGTCCGGGGAGTCTTCTTCATCAAATGAATGGGTAAACTGTGATGATGACGTTGATGAAGTAGAAGAAGAAAAGCCACAACCACCCGGCATATCTGAAGAGCAAAATCTTAAGTTCGTATTGACAGATTTTCTTCCCACAAAAACAAACGACGAGCCACCAGGAAATGAAAGTACTACGAATGACCAGTTTCCCAATACGTTACCTTCTAATGAAAGTATAGAGAGCATAGATTTGAAGAGTGAATCGGAAAATCTGAACCTAACCAGTCAGCCCTTAATACCAACCGGGGGCAGTAATCGTTATGCCAGCAATCCATTTGTGAATAAAGTACAAGTTTACAAAGGAAGAATGGAACCATATTATGATACAACTTTGATGGCAGGTAATCCAAAAACATTACTTTCTAACATTAGCAAATTTTACATAGACGAATACAGAGGACTGGCTACTTTAGCAGGTTACATATCTGAATCAGAAACATCTGTTTACAGTGAGGATAGCACCAAAAGAGCCATTAAATCAATTTTGAAAAGAGGGGGTAAAAACCAAATGGGAGATAATCCAAAAAAGAAAGTAAGATTCGATCTTAACCTACGATCATTAGATGATACCAGCAGTGATGTGAGTCAATATCCTCTGGATAAGAATGCAAAACCTAATGATGAAAAAATGGAAATAGAAGCAAAACTTACAGAATTGAACAGTCATTACAAACATTCAGCCGATACTCCCAAAGAGCAAATAGTAGAAAGCAATTTAGAAATATATAGAGAACAATGCAATGCCCAAAACTATTTTACTAACAGAGAATGCTTACCAAAGCTTAAACATGACTTTAAAATGAACAAAAGTCCTGTTATTGTTACACAAGAATGCAAAAATATTCCTTATGATCTGCTGGCTATTGAAGACTTATTGGAAGAAAGTAACGATCCCCTAATGGCCAGTTCAGAATTTCTAAACAGAAAAGAAATAAAAAATGAATTTAGTGAAATACAAAGAAAGCGTAGTTCTGAGAAAATTGACACTATATTAAATGATTCAATTTCATTTACGTCAATAGGAGTTCAATCTGATCAATTAGAAACTGATTCAAGATACGGCACCCCTTCGAAACACAATAATATGTCTAGAGTATTGGAGACTGAAAGTCTCAACGGTTCAAAACTAGAATCTAGCGAATTGAAGAAAACCCAGACAGGAAGCAAACCCTTGATTTCTGAAGCTGATTATTCTTCATTTATTAAAGATTTAGTGAATAGTTCGGGAGATAAACTTTCTAAGTTTTTGATCAGTCTTTCGTCAGAAATTTCCTCTAAATCAGGAGAAGAAAAAATAGCAAATGCTTTAATGACTGTAGGATTGTTTCAAGAGAAGAACGAATCTCATGATACTTTAAAAAAAATGCAGAAAAAAAATTCGAACGATAATATTAAGATAAATGAAAGAACTGTGGACTCGAATTACCAAAAAAAATATATAGGATCAGTGAAAAACGTGAGGGAGAACGGATTGAATACTAATAAAAAAATTGAAAGAAAAATCGTCAACAGAAGATCTATGAGTGAAATAAACATACATGATCTAAAATCACGAAAACCTTATTACAACCATACGGAAAGAAATGTTCATAGTTCCAGGTTGGATCAGCTTTACATCAAAGAAACAGACGATGATTGTATATGGCATAGTTTACCCCAAAATAATCCCAATATTAATGGAGAGGTGATGGAAAGACTTTACGAGGTAATGGCTGATTTGAAAAAAAATGTAGACAAAATATGTAGAAAAGAAAGTACAATACGAATAGAAAATGCGCAAATATGGCTAAAAGAAAACAAACTAGTTGAAAAGAATATTTCTTCAGATGGACCGATGAAAGCTATTGTCTCTGAAAAAACAAAAGAAACTTACTCCCAAACAATCGAGACTATTGGAGTTCATGTAGGTGATCATATTCAAAGGCAAGCTTTAGGTAAAACTGAAATACTAATTGTATCCAATTCGAAAAATGAAGAAATAAATATCAAGGTGAACGATAAAAATATAAAGAATCGGTTTATAGTTCCATCAGTTGAGTCGATAGAAATAAATAAAATGAATAGCGACTTGAATGAAATCGAAGAAAGAAAACGATTTTTCGAAGACAACGAACACATTCCATTCAACGTTGTTTTCAACGAAAGAACGCATTTACCAACACTGAAAAAAGGTAAATATGAAGTAGAAATTTTTGAAAAAATGGACGGTCAAGTTATCCATGATACAAACTTCAAAACCTTTATGAAAAAACTTACAGGGAATTTGAACGCTATAAAATTAAATAGTCTTCACAGCTACGAAAAACCGCGAAACGTAGTGCGATCGTCCCGTTCGTCTAAATCAAATTCGTCACCTCATAGCAAAACGAACAAGCCGGTACCTAACTTCATAACCTCATTTCTTAACAGGCTGCTCAAATTGAGAACCAACACACCAGTAAAAAATTCAAATCGACAATTCGTAAGTTCACAGAATTGGGCTCAGGCAGATCGGGTAAACGTTTTAAAATCTTTTATTCCAGAAAGTAACAAAGAAAAGACCATTAACCCAATCAATGAAAGATTCATAGGATCTAATGATTTCAAATCTTTCAAAGTGGGTCATACTTCTTCTAGTCGTATGGAATGCGACAGGGAGTACATGAACATGTATGAGGGTGAATGGCCAGACGTAATAAAAACGAGGTACCCCAATGGCATGATACATTTCGGTCCGTTGACTATTATGCCTGAGCCTACTTCCGTGAATTATGAGAGGCAGAACGTCAAATCGGAAAATTGCTCCAGCTCTAAATCTGGGAGCTGTCGTCGGTATGTCTATAACAAACATATGAAGCGTATGGTAAAAGCGTCTATGACGAGGAACGAGCAGCAGCCTGAAGGTGAATTGTCCACAGAATTCAGCGAAACCGAGCAGGAATTTTACCATCAGTGGAGCCAAATGGGGAAAGTGTGAAATGTGCTTTACTCTGTTGGGTAAATGAGTGATTTAATAAATTTTAGACTATTTATTAGTTTTTAAATAAAGCTTTAATTAAAAATTAAAATAAATCATGAATTTAGTTCAATTAAAATCATACTTGGTATGTTTAAGGATTTGTTATCACAAATTAAAGCTAATCCTCCCCAAAAAAGGAGCGGTGTTGGCACCACACTATTTTCACTTACTTCCCCTCTTTAAAACTAGAAATAGGTATTTTGAGGCAAAGGGAAGTGAAAATGAAAATTGAAGCTTTAATTTAAAATTAAAAATGAATCATGAATTTTGTTCAATTAAAATCATGCTTTGTCTGTTTAAGTATTTGTTATCACAACTCGAGTCTAATTCAGAAAATCTAGTGCGGTACGCTCATCACACTACTTTCACTTACTTCCCTATTTTAAAAATAGAAATAGGGATTTTCAGGCAAAGGGACAAAATATTATTTAAAAAAATTGATTACCATAAAAAATCGTAATTATAAATTAAAAATCGTCTTTTCAAAAATCGTAATTACATAGCCGTCTACTGCATCATATTTATCTTGTTTTTTTGTCACTGTCTATTTCCTTTTACTTCTGTATATTTTAATATATCTGTATTTATTTGATAATAATAAATAATTGAGTGCCATGCAATATTTTTAATTTAACGAAGAGTACCACTGATAAAAAAATACCACTATATTTCATTGTAAGTATTTTTATGGTAATCATATATCAAATAATACATCTGCTAGCATTTATGAAAACTTCACATGCATATGTATAATAATATAATTGGAGCTCTTATTTTATTAAGCACTTGTAAATTATGGAAACCTTTAGGTCTATCGGCCGCACTCGCGTTTCTTCAGTTTTTTATTACGATCTATTATTTATTCCTATAATAATTTATAAAATTCTTCTATATTTTATAATTGATTACAATATAAAATGGTTAATTATTTTAAATAAATACTTTAAAGAATGAAATTTTGAAAGTTACGCATTTAAGCCCTGTTAGAGAATATCAATGAGAATAAAATCTATATTATATTATAAAAACCGCTTAATTTTACACGGATATAAGGAATTTAATAAAAATCGTTAGAGCTGTTTTAGAGAAAATTGTATAAATATGTAAAATCGATTATTAAAAGTGGCACTTCAAGTTATTCAAATTTGATGAAAAAGTTGCAGTAATATCTCAGGCGGTTATAAACGTTAAACACGCAATTTCAATTTCATACGACTTTCAATTTTTGAGCTAGACTGTTCACATATACACATATCATTTTACGAGACTATGTTAATTAGACTGCAGAGATCTCGAAACATATACTTCCGTTGAAATTCTCTCGTTGAAACTCGGGTTCAAAAATGCTCACGATCGCAATACTTCTCCTTACAATATAATTCCATAAACAAGTAAGTGAAAGTAATAATTAAGCTTCTCACGATAGAGGTTGAACAAGAGAAAAGGAAGGTAAACTATAAAATTTAATTTTTCTTTGCATATATAGTAGTTTAGGGTAAGAGGGAGTAAATGAAGATTCTGTTCTCTTTTCCCCCGTCCTATTTCTTGGTTTTCCTCTTTAAGCTATTAATCCATATCTTCTCTGTGTCCTGCTCTTGTTCAACCTTCCAACCACCCGAAAAGATTTCATCAGTACGGTTAATACCATTCAGACTGGTTCAATTTAATCGACCGTTATATGATATTCCTCAAGCTATGATGCCAATCTACGTTCTCACTTCTTTTCAAGCAATGTTTCTCCAATTACCACGGCTAAGGAATATCTCGTTTACCCTTCACCTATAGAATATGATATATATCGTATATATATATATATATAAGACAGGCTTTATTTATGGATATAATTCTTCTGTGCTATAGTCTCTCAGATTCAATGATGGATATTTTTTAACTACGTAATTCGATAAAGAAACATATTTTTAAAGAAATCCTGGACGTCATCTTATAAGTTATTTTTTAAAAACTATTTGGGCTTAGTTTGTTAGGTTTAGGATAACAAAATTTTTGCAATACCTGACAACCTCTCATTACTCCCGGAAACAGACTCAGACATAAGTCTAGGTACCGAAATGTCTCATGCCGTAAGGTAACATTCAATCACGAGACATCCTCATATATGTTCATGTACTCCGTGTTACATACGGTACAATTGGAGGGATTATGTTCATCTTAAAAGAATTGATATCATTAGATGGGAAAATCCAACCTCGCCTCCATGTGTAACGCAGACAGGGGCGGTGGGACAGATAGTCCTGTAACTTTGTAAGGTTTCTTTTTTATTTTATTCTATGGGAAGTTACTGAGATGCAAAATCCAAGTTTTCGACCAAGGCGCCCCTCCCCCAGGATCTCTTTTGAATATCCCAAAAACTGCGATATTTTCGGAGTTTCCCGATTCCAAAGTAAAACATTTTTAAACTAGATTAAATATGCTACAATTTAAGATCACTTGGAGTGCTACAACGGACTTGGAAAATTTTAATCCATTTTTCGTATATTATCATCATATGCAATTGCCTTTATATCATCAACAACCTGACTGACATGAGTCAGTGAAGTAAATATATAATATCTGAAGAAGTTCTGAAAATGTCCCAATCTTTGAATATCTGTATCTCAAAAACTATTAAATTTACCGGCCATGTTCTGTTGTAGCATATTTAATCTAGTTTAGAAATGCATAGAATGTTTTATGCCAAAAACGTAGTTCTGCATGGTCAAAACCGAAAATAACAAACTTTTGGGGATATTCAAAAGTGATCAGGGAGGGCACACCGAACTTGGACCAAGACATCGGTAAACCGGGCCCAACTGGTAGAGGATAAAGATTTGGGGAGGCAGACCATTTCTTGTAAATCAACCATCAAACAGCTTCCAGACCTAGAAACAATAATAAGCCAGATAGATAAAATCGGAAAAGTCTTAGACATCCCAAAGAGATGCAACTTGCTACATGAATTGAACATTATACATTATATTAATACGTATATTTCCTTGTATTGTATTTTATAATGTAATTAAGTAATTTTTATTAAGTTAAATAAATTAAACAGACTTTATATTTTTATTATTCCAAGTTATTCCAGAATAGACATTACTTTTTTAATTTTCTTATAAAAAGTTGGAAAACGGCTGATATTTAACTTAGTCAAGGAACTACCTAGGTTTCTTTTACTTTTGTGACATCCTATTGTGGCCTCTCAGCGTAGGGGAGCGTTTAGTTTAGTTTAGTTTAACTAGTTTAGCCACAGTTGTCTGCTTCTCGTTTCTGTTTCTCTCTCTCTCCATACGGTCTCCATAGTTTAGAAATGACATGCTTGGTCGGCCTCCTATCATCAGGGGTATAGGAGTAGTTTTCAGTGGATCTCTGTTCTTCCATCCTGAAGACATGGCCAGTTCCGATGGCGAGCCTCAAGAACCTCTCTTATTGAAAGGACTCTTAGTTCCTTCCATTTCAGATGCTGTCTCTTCTAGTTCTTCCTGAAATTGGTCAGTGAAACATTACAACTGCAGCCGTCACTCTGCTTTTAATATTTATCTGTAATTATCCAACTTTTAGCACTGTAAAGAAGTAAAGGCAGGTACATTGACTTAAAGATATGTAGTTTTACGTTTCTGTCCACATTTCCTTTCATATCATAATTTTCATCTACTTAACCCTAGCTATGTTAAAAGACTCTGACTCCTGTCTATTTAACTGTAATTCTCTTGGTATGTGAACCTAATGGCTTCTACCAAACTCCTTAGAAACTTCTCAAATGTGCCTGCCATATTTTGTTCCTTGCGACCAAGTTGAATGCTGTTCCAAGATTATCAATGTTTCTAATTAACTTAAAATTTCCTTGTCTGAAAATATTTTCAAATCAGTCCGAGATAGAGTTAATGAAACTTTCTTTTCTGTAAAGATGCTTAATTATATAACATTATGAGAGACAAAACAACAAGATTCTTTAACTTTAACAACTTCAATTTGTTTTATGTCCAATTGAGCCAAGTCTTCATGAAGTAGTTCTATTTAACTTTAAGTGAGATTTTCCATAAAATTACTGCTATATGTTCGTCCTTAATAATTGTATTCAGAAACTGACGTTTGGTTGGATTTTTCTGTATTGATTAACAGAAGCTGGAGTTAATGCTAGAACAGCAACTAGAGTATTGAGGTTCCTTGAGCGGTTTGGTTTCTGCACCACAGTTCCTTTGACCAAGAACAATGTTTTAAACAATTATGTTTTAAAAAAATAAGGCAAAGCTTATATAATTCC
>OV725077.1:179642645-179812645 GCA_928085145.1 Nezara viridula
ATTAATTATTATTCTGAACTTGAAAAGTATATTTTTTTCTTAAGCGACTGCTGAATGCAGTTGTTCATATGACTGCGATGAGTATTCTTTCTATGCCAGAAGATCTCGTGGCCACATTATTTTTGAGTTGGAATTGAATTTATCGTTTAACATTAATTTCAAGTTCAACATCCAAAAGTCATTGCGAATTACTTTGTTTGAATCACAATAAAGAGTGTTTATTATTTTAAAAGCCCTTCTAAACATTGAGGTTTCTTCACTAATTTCTTGGAGGAAGTCGATTTTTGTCGAGAAACTTAACCTTATGGATTTCGTTATGTCGAGGGACTAAGTTGAACAAGTTGAAAATGATTGATCGAATTAAAGCAGAGCTCCTTTAATTCAGGAACCAACTTATTCTGTTTGTGTGATCCTACGTATAACTACGAAATAAATTAAAATGTCTACATTCCCTCAATATAATAATATCTTACATCAGGGGTTCCCAAACCTTAGTTCGCAGGTAAGATTTTGCCTACTTCACGTCATAAGTTGTCACCTAATCTGAAATAACGATCTTATAAGAGTATATTAATAATAAGGGAACATAGTTTTGCTTCTTTGAAATAATCATACATTCATCGATACATTAAAATTCTAGCTATATGCATAGTTTATCCTCGCTACAAAGTTATTATGAATTAAATGTTTCTTATCATTGATTATGATCTCATAGGCCCGTATATTATAATATTTTTTTCAATTTATCTAATTATAATCATGCAAACTATGAAGCGTTGATCCAAGAAATGCAGTGGAAATGTCTCATTATCATTATCATTTTTTTTTCCCGCCTCTACACGAAAGAGTCTTAATCATTAAATATAAAAATGTACTTTGTACTTATTCCAATGTATTAACAAATATTCTCTTATCCTAGACAAGTTAACATTGATTTTACTTCATCGATTCGATCTATAAATTTGTAAATAATAAATTGCTATCGCTTAACACAAAATTTATCATATCCGTTTGCTAGGATTCATGTAACAACAATCTTTTGAAAATAGGTGCACATGGATTCCTGCATACAACGCTGTTTAAAATTCCTTGTTCCCACTTCTTTCGGCAGAAGGAAACAATTAACAATAAAGTAAACTTAAACATTTTTCAATTACCTATAACAAACGACCACTAATAGCTTTGGAGAAAATAATTTACAAGCACAATGGCAAAGCACTCCTGCAAGTCTGGAAAGTAGGACGCATCATCTCCTGAATATTTTCCCCTCCGGTCCTCAACCCCAATCCTATTAACTCTATCTTCTAATATTAGACATCAGTGGTTGTTAATGCATTAATATTTAATATTGTTATTTTTGTCATTTTTCTAAAATAATTTAAAATGAACTTACAACAGAAGTCGCATCGGTCAAAAGCCTGACTATAAAAGCGATTTCTAGCTTTTGGATTGTAAGGAATAAATTGAGCAATCTCATATGTAAAAGTGTATCCTGTATATTTTTTTGAAGTGGACTGAACTGGTTTTTAAACTAATTACCACAATTACACAACGAATATTAAAACAAGTACTTGAACGGAGATAAAAGAGTTGAATATTTTTTTTTTTCATCTGAGAATAGTATTTTTATGTATTTAGTATTTTTATGTTTTTAATTTACTTATATTTAGGTTATTTTATTTTTTTATTGTATATAGTTTTTATTTAGTATTATTTAGTTATTATTTTACTTTTGTTAATTTTGTTTCTTTTTTGTATATACGGTGTGAATGTGTTCATTTATCAATATAATTATTGTCCCTGTGACAAAATATTATATGTCTAAATAAATAAATAAAAAGTAAAGAGAATAGCTTCAGCTAACTAAATTATTGAAACAAATGAGATAGTTGATTTTATTACAACAACTTTTACCTGCTAACTTATATAAAGAGAGTTGTTGGACTAACAAACTACTAAATGAAAAATTAACAGAGTAACAGATAGCGGAAATCTTATAGTGTGAAAAAAGGGGAATTATGTATTTTGCGTTTTTCAATAGCCTAGGCAGCAATTTTATTGTAATTGTCGAAAACATTTAGGATTGGTTAAGAACAAAAAAAAAATTAACGTACCTTGTGAAGACTGTTAAATAGCGAACAATCGTTTATACACTTAAATTTAATCATAAATTCAAGAAAAGTTATAATAAGCTCTTCCTGAATTTAATCGAAAATTAAAGAAAAGTTATAATAAGCTCTTCTGATCAATTTAAATGCATCATATGTTAATTGACATGCTTCCTATAAATTAATTTTTTAGAAACTTTTAATGTTTACCGAATATAAGTGTTGTTTTCTTTTTTTGTAAAAAACACTGGAATAACAAGCTCAAATTTCATTTTAACCGTTCATGTCTCGATTTTGACTAGGTTGAATAAGCGAGAAAGTGTTGTCCTTTAAAAAGTTTTTACAGTTAAATGTAGCAAGTCAATTTATGTGATATATATTCATAAACAAACAAACAATTAAATTGTTATGGATTTTATCTTTTTATTAATTTTTGTTAATTGAGAATTAATACATTCTGCCACATTGAAGGGAATTTATATTAGGGCTACATTAATCATTCGTACAATATATACATACAAATAATAACTAAGATAGAGAATAAAGAAAAAGAAATATTGAAAAATAAAATAAGTAAATTATTAATATGCATATGTACAATAAATGAAATAATAGATAGAAGCTAAATGAAAAAAAATAAAATAAAATAATAAAACTCACACCTATTTACAATATTAACAATCGCCCAGGAGGCTCATCATGCTTTGTCCCCCAAATGTGGAAGCCAAGGCAGGACTCCAGGAGATTCCAGTGCTTCTCTTCCAGTCACTGGTATTGGAAGCCAGTGGAAAACTGATGGAGGACACTGCAGTAATAGACGCTCTGGACCTGAGTGGAAAATCTGACCATTGATCGTCGACTATTTATTAAATAAATAGAAGCAATATTATGATTTTGCGAAGAGAAGGAATGTTGAGAGTTATTATTTATGTAAATAATTTAAATTAGTATTAATCATAAATTATAATAAATGATCAGAATTGGAATAAAAGCGGCACCAATGATAAATACAGGTGACAATGACACAGGTGTTGTGAACAGTACGGCATTGTGAAGGTCGTTGAGGACGGACTCACGCAATAATATGGTGCCCTTCCCACACCCGATTGTCCTCTTCTTCCTTATTTTATTTAGTGTCCTAAACTGACTTCGTTACTGGCTAGCATCTTCCTAATGGCGAATTTCACTTCGATGACCCTCAATGCACCCTGGTAGTTCTTCCTGCCTTCACAATGGTTAGGGTATTAGCCATGACAGCGGAAGGCACAAAGCTCCTGAATGAAAGTTATCTGAGAAATTGATACTGCCGGATCAGGAGGTTCGAAACCTGTTACAGCCCAGCGATTGTTAGGCTTCAAAAGGAATCGTGGCAATACCGCCTCATTGAATGCAGATATACACTAAATATGGACTTAGGTGTGGGTTCTCAACCTATATATTCTACCCTAAACCATTTTCGACAAAGAGAGGTTTAAGTTCCAATACGATTTATTTTCTCTAATCCAGTTTAAAGCTGCGAGTGATCAGCGTTCATCATATGCGTCTTAAATATGTAATGCTAAATGCCAGCTTACTGGGTTTATTGTTAAATAAGGTTTCTGATTGTTATATTGACATCTATACTTTTTTTGCAATTGTTTCCTTTTTAAATTGTTTTTTTTTTAATATTAAGGTTTAAAAATATATATATAAATAGTAAATTTATATTCGAATTTAATATCCAATGTTAGTATTGAAATTATAATATGGCATGGATATTCTGATTGTATTGACCTAATAGTATTGATATTTTAATTGTATTTTTTTTCCCTATAGCATTGAAGACCTTGTACATCTTATGACACCTCAGTCTGCATTCTTAATCCCTGACTATCTAAGATTATTTATTTCCAGTAATCTTTGTTGATTCAATCTATCCATCTGATTTTTGGTTTCATAGTATAGAGGCTGCATGATGGATTGTTCTGATCTATATGCGCTGCCCATCTTATCCCCCTTTTCTTCATATCATGAGATATTAATTGACCTGTTTCTATATGCAGTTCGTCATTGGTCCTACTGCTTCATTAGTTATACACTGATCCCAGATCGTTATTATGGGGAGAATTTTTTTTTTTCAAATCTTTAATCAATTCCTCATTTGGTACTGGTTTATTTAAAAATTTAACTAACGTTTCCCAAATTAACGAAAACATTTATTAGGTTTGGTGGTTATTTGCTAAGGCTGCTATAAAATTAGGATTCACTTTTTGGTTAAATTTTAAATAATTTAATTTAATTTTTCTAACACTTTTTAACAATAAATAATTATTTATTATATAAGTATATTCCTAAAATATATATTTTTTAAAATCATTAATTTAATCTGCTAATTGTCACTACCACGACAGGTGCGGATGAAGAATTAAAGACAAAAAGTTTAGAAATAGCATTTTCAAAAAAAAAGCTAAACTGTTTTGACAATATTTCAGATTCCTCAAGTTCAAGCTGTTTTTCCTCAAAACGTTGAATTCGATTTAAACAAAAAAAAAAAAAAATCCTTATATATATGAAAAATTTAAGAATTAGTGAACTTTTCATAGTTTCTAAACACACCAAAAATTCTAAATTTTACTCATGTTTTTGTTATGTAAAACATTCAATAAATAAGTCGCTTCCATTCAATTTAGCGCATAGCATAGGCTTATCTACTACTACGGTTTGTTTTGTTATTTTGCAAGATTTAGTTTATTTTTGTTGCTAACCTTTGTAGTAGCTAGTAAAGTTAATTACCAATGGTTAAAGTCTACTGTTTAATGTAAATTTCTAACCAATTTATATATATAATAACCATAATAACATAAATTAAAGGCTTTTCCAGAACTTGAAAAAAAAACAAAAAAAAATTTCTTTATAATATCAATAAATAATTATTTCAAATTATTTGGTATAGGTTAATCCATATTTCAATGTTTTGATCAAATATTATTATTATTATTTCATTTTTTATTTATTCATGATATTTACAACTATATCAGAATATAAATACATCTAGTAAATGTGTACACAGAAATATATTCACATGAAAACGGTTTTTGAGAGAATACCCATTGGTAGCACTCACATAAGGAGATCACGAGACCATATTCTTTTCAGACGCTTTGAATATTATTATTTAAAAATTAAATCAAATTATTGCTCGATCACAATTAGCTGCTAACTCGAAGGTGAACTCTTGCTTTACTGAGTTGAAACTTACATTTATTTTTTGCCTAAACACTCTAATATTACTTTAAAACATTTAAAAATATTAAGGGACGATATTTTATAATGTAAGTGGAATGATATCTTGTAAAGCATTTTTGGTTTTTGAAAACAAAAAATAAGAAAGTGTTTGGTTCGACACTGACTTGTATGATTTCCCACAAGCACTGCTAAACTATCATGGCCGAGCTGTAGCTACAATGTACTCTTTTTAAAGATGGCATTAGGGTTCAACGAATGAAAAAATGCCTAATTGTTCTTATAACACAATACTTGTTTTCTTATAACTGCCACCCAGACCCTGGAAAGAATATCTCCTCTTGAGTACATAAAAAAAAAAACTGAAATGAACTCTTCCGCACTATCATATTACAACGGAACGACGATGATGAAGGTATATGATTTCAGAAGATGCTGGTAATATCTTGTGTCAATGCGGGCTGCACTTTCGTCAATGCACCGCTGGTAATCCTAAGACTTTTTGTTTAAAATGATTTTTAAACGACAAATACCACATTAAATTCATGATTGTAACACGAATATATAACTATGTTCAAACTGGCATAATCACTTATTTATTTTGGATAATTATAACCTTAGCTGTTACTGGTCAAAAAAGGAGCATGATGAAAGCCATATGATAACTGAAGAAGTATTGATTGTTTTAAAAGTGATGAGAATGATATGAATTTAAAATATAATTTTCAATATGAAGCAAATTCTTTTATTAATAAAATTCTGTTCAACTTTTCTTAAAAATCATTTTTAACCTACACTTATCATAAAAACACAATTTTATTTTTCCGTCCAGATTGTATTGGTTTTAATACATTGGTGGTTATAACAGAAGTCTCTTTCAGTAAACGGATACGAATAATAATCGGTAATACTCATAATCAAATAAACCTCTTTAGAAAGAGGAAGTAGGCATAAAATCTCGACTGCTTCCAGAAATGCCATGAATCGATTCATTTGTTTATATTATTAATCAGTGATACATTTTTTTTTTCTAGTAATAAATGCATGTTATGAATTAGGTTAGGAAAAGAGAGGAGAAAATCTAGGGAACCAGAAAAATGTATAGAGTGAGAGAAGGAACAGAAAGGGATGTATAATGCTAATAAATGAATGAAAGAAATAGTAAAAATAAAATAAATAAATAAAAAAATAAAAATATAGGGAAAAAATTATGATAAAAAAAAATATATATAGATAAAAAAAAATGTATATTATGCTCATACATGTTGTTAATACTATATAATTGTATATTAGTTTTGGAAAATTGTCTGTAGCGATTAATAAGTATGCTGTGTTTAAAGCAACCCAATGTAATTGGGCAGCACCCTTTTATGATAATAAAGTGATTCTCTCTTGCTTGGCAGCGGGGTAGGTTTGTGGGTAAGGCAGTGATTTCGAATCTGGATAATGGCAGGTAATTATTTATTGTTACATCAGCCGTGAATCAAACCTAGGTTCTGCCGACATTCCCCAGAAACACCCAGCACCTACATTAAGTGGATACTCTTAAATAAATAATTAATTAAGGAAAAACCCGAAATTTGAGCGAAATTTCGGCCAGATCACCTCCTTGCGAAACCGTTGCATTGAAGTAGTACTCCTTATAATGTACTACCTAAGACACTTCATGGATTTTAGTGTGATTTATATTTTATTAATTTAGGTTTTATTATTTTTATATTATTTTAGTAGTTATCGATTCTAAACTCAATTATTATATTTAGATATTTTCTAGTAGCTTTGATAGACTAACACTGATTAAAAGAATAATTTCCTGTGAGTTTTAATCGGACGGTTTGATTTCTATGAGGTAAAAAACTTTATATTAATAATATATAATACCGTGAAACAAGAACTGATATTCAATGATTCCTAGCCGTCTAATGCACTCTATTTTTCAGTTTTAATGTATTTTCCTTTTTTTCTTTCGGTGTAAAACTACGTCTGATTTTGTATGTAGACTGATAAACTACTTGTAAGATTAAAGTATCTTACGAATGAACCTAATGGTTGAGCGTGATCCCGGATCAATCATCTCTCTGCACAGGCGGATCTACGGGCTTTCGGGCTGAAGTCCCCCCCCCCAAAATGGTAAAATATGATCATTTTTTACAGAAAAAAATATAAAAAACTATCTCTTAAAGTATTATTGTTCGTTGAATTACATTTAATAGGACTTCAAGAACCACTTAAACACCATTTAATATAGGTAGTTAATTTCTTTTTTTTTTAATTAATTATCGTTATAAGTATATGAAAAAAAAATCTTTTGGGCTGAAGCCCCCTCCCCAAAATTAAATCCTGGATCCGCTAGTGTCTCTCTGTACAACCACTGACTTGGAAACAGTATTTCTTTACAAAATACTGGACTTAAGACCCGTGATAGGTTGTAGTAGTACAGGTATTTTTTATTTATTTGTTTTTATCCGAACCGAAAATTAAGAAAATAAAAAATAGTATAATTACGAATACTCAGTATTGATCTTAAGAAATATTTTTATAAATAATAAATAAATTAGTATAGATCGATCATACATACAATTTTCTTAATAGCCGATAGTTATCAATTGATGCGTATCGATATATTTACTCTCGACCTCTGCCCACAGCCGACACCATCTTATTAAAATGGGGTAAGGAGGTTGAATAGAGAAGTGCGCTATGCAAATAGCCAGATCTGGCACAAAGGAAGTCCCCTTTCTTAGTACCGATTGTCACCAACCTCATTGGAGAGAGTGCTCAGTTTGTTCTGCATTTAGGGCTAACAGGGAGGTATGGCCCTTAGAGCATCTCTTTGTATTTATCTACCCATCGTTGTAGTAAGTCTACATCAATAATTGTAATATCTCATGGAACCGTCCCAATTTCGCACCTTTATTCGTTTTCATTCAGAATTAAAAATGCTTCTATAATGACTGAATCTAATGGATACATTTTGTAACAGTACATTTTGCAACATATGAAATCTTTTTTTTTATTTAAACATTTTAAGCGTCGTAAACCAATGACTTCCTGTCCTTCAGTATCCTTTAACAACACCTCACTTATTCCTGTTGAACAAATCCGTCACCTAGGACTCCATATGGACAAACGTCTATCTTGGAATCCTCATACCAGACTGAAACGACAAGAAACAGCTCGACGTTTCCGACTACTTCAACACTTACTAGACAAACGCTCTAACCTTCCAATCAATTATAAAAGACTCATTTACATGACTATAATAAGGCCTATTTGGACTTACGAAGTTGAGCTATGGGGCTCCACCAAACCTTCGAATTCCTCTCGCATACAATCCTTACAATTCAAAATCCTTCGTAAAATCCTCAATGCTCCTTACTTTGTTACAAATAAAATTATCCATAATGACCTTAATGTTCCTTATGTATCAGATTTGGCCCAATCCAGATATCTGTCCTTCCATAATAAACTTCATAACCATCCCAACCCTCTTGTCTCTAACCTTGCTTCCTATTCGATTCCTGATAACCCTCCGAGGCGTCTGAAAAGAAGATGGCCACGTGATCTTCTAATATAGACATATTATTAGAGTGCTACCAATGGGTAGTTTCTCAACATGTGTTCCATGTCTTTGTATTCATGTGCGAATTTACCAGATGTTCTTTTTGTATACAGTTGTAAATATCATATAAATAAAAAAATAACATTTTAAGCCATCTGCACCTAAACTTCAGTGCACCTATCAAATTTGATGAATTAGGCATTGACTGCGAGGCTGCTTGATTAACTTAATTTTGTTATTGTCGTAGGAGTAGATCCCTTGGCCATTTTCTTTTTAGTCTGCGACGAACAGGGAACAGAGAGGAAGAAAGAGACAGAATAAGTGGATTTGGATGATTGAGAGTAGAAGAATGAAATGAAGTGTATTTGTCGTGGATGTACGATTTTACTTTTGGGATGTTTAAGTCGTTATGTAGAGTGTTATTTGAAATGTACTAAGGTGCGTTGACAACTTTTCGTAGAATTTTTTATTGTGTTGTTTGTGATTTATTAATGTGTGTTTGTTTTGCCGAACTCCAAAGTTCTGTTCCGTAAGTCCAAATTGGTCTCAGTATGGTGTTGTAGATCAGTCGCTTGTTTCGTAAATTAAGTGATGATCTGTAGTCCAGAAGATGCGAGAGTTGGTTATACCGTCTACTCAGTTCTTGTATTTTTAATTTAGTATAACCAGCATCAAATCTTAATTAAAAAATGTCTTGTAGTTTCTTAGACGAAAAAACTGAGTAAAATTCGGAATAAATATATTAGGAAGAGTGAAACTTTGAATAAGAAATTTAATTCCTCTTATCTCCTTCAGAAGGATGCTAGGAAAAGTATTATTATAAAAATAGACATTTATTTACAATTAAACTTTCTGTGGTTGGTTAGATGTTTTTCTCTTGCTCCTTGATTTTAAAATTTTAACGTAAACAATAAAAAAAAGAAAATCATTTTATATGTAATATAATATAACTGTCATCCATCAAGATTTTTTTGTATTCTAAACCAACTGTGATATATTTACAGAGTAAGATAAAAAAGCTAAATACATAAATATATCAGTTTAAATGTTACAATTACAGAAAATTAAATGCGTGTTTGTTAAAAAAACAAAACAAGGCACATACTTTTTTGGTTACAATTAATGAAAATGTTACCTTCAGAGTCTTTTTCACCACTATAACAAGACAAATGGTTAAATATTCAATAATACGCATGCGCAGAAAGGATTTACGCTTCGAATGAACCTCATTCCACAGTTCTAGGTCATTCTCAAAACTTAATACTCTTAAATAACCACCAATGGGTGCCGAACACTGTGGAGAGGGGTGTTACTGACAACTAGGAATTTTAACTTTGTATCAATTTAAACTCTAAAACAAATGAGGATGTAAAAACCTTATGTCCTTACAGCCGTTGATGACTTACAAGTTTTGATGATTCTTAAAAATAACCTCGGAGTTTAAGTATTTATATATGACAAACTTAATTTATATAGGAAGTATTTATATAGGACAAACTTAGACTCCTAGCCCTAATATTCACGTTTTCATGAGCATAATTGAAAAGATCAGTAGGTTTCTTTATTTTGAACGTAAATTTTAGTTAGCAATTTTAAATTTGTCAATGATAATTACATATCAATTTCAATAAAGATCTGGGAGAGAAACACATTTTTCATAACCCCTTTAAGTAAAAAAAAATATTTGAAATAATTTTCAATTTTTTTATTCTTATAAATAAAATGTATTTTTAGGTAGTTAAGTTTATTAAAATACATCCATATAATGGAAAAACAAGAAATAACAATTTTGCAACAGTTAATTGTTCTAAAACACGGGTACCATGTAAATGTGACAGAGCCATTTATTTATCAACTTTTTTACAATAAACCTCAATTTAATTAATATGGACTTAAAGCTTATTAAAAAATGTAGATCTTCTGAATGTTGGGTAAATGTAGTATGGGTGAAGGGTGGTAAAAAAAAATCACATACTTTATTATTTTTTTTTAAACTGACCTAGTTGTGTATGTATACTCAATAACATTTTTTAAGTGTTTTTAACAATGACAAACTCTACTTTTTTTTAAAGAAACATTTGTTCAGTTTACTATGGAGCAATGTTTAATTATATAAATCAAATATAATTTAAGTTATCGCTTCCTATTCAACAAAAAACCTGACTCGCTTACAAAAGCATAAATCTTCAATTTCCTAATTTTCTGCTGGAAATTGGGTAGTTTATATATATATATATATATATATATATATATATATATATATATATATATATATATATATTTTTTTTTTTTTGTAGATCTTGATGTCTACTATCAACCTATTTAATATTTCCCTCACTGTATATTCATCAATAACATATCCCTTATTCTAAAAGATAAAAGTAATATACGGAATCAAATTATTTATCATTAATAAAAGCTGATAAATCATTAATTTTCCACAAGATGATTTAGTGGATAACAGCCCATGAAGTCCCGCCACAAAATAATGAAATTAATTATAATATTATCGTAATTTAAGTCCAGCTCCAAAATTATATTTGATGATATGAACTCATTTAAGTAATATTACTCCGCAGAATATTGCTTAATAGATCAGTTACAATTTCAGAATGATTAAATCATTAAATGCTAAACTTTATAATTTGATTTCTTCCCACCGTTCAATTTTGTGCTTTCAATGAGCATTGGAGAAATAAGTTATAGTTAATTTATCATATTTTATTGTACGAATTATATTGGTCTTAATTACAGTATTATTCATTAATTTTGTTTAACACTCATCAAGTTTACAATCGTATGGAAAATTGTAAAGTGAGAATTTATTGCATTAACATCGAGGTCATTTAGAATCACAAAAAAAAAAAAAAAAATCTGATAAGACAAGAATCGTTATTTTAATTATTATTTTCGTTATGTAGCAAAAAAATCACATTTTTCGACAAATATGACACGATTGAACTGATATTCTTGCTTCATTTTCCGGTTTGGAAGGTTTCAGTGTCCATTAGTAAATTTCTATAGACCATAGCGCAAAAAATATTGGATTGAAAGTTGGGTACTGTCTTCTCAATAAAGCTCTTTAGCTTTTTTTAATAAAGTAAATTTTTAAAACGAAAAAAGTTATGAAAAACAAATATTAAAAAAAAAATCATACCCGTCACTTTGTATTAGTTTTTCGAATTCGAACCTAAAACTATACATTTCCCGGAACGTTCTGATACTGAATATAATGAAACTGTCTACAACGCTGAAATATAAGATAGAAAAAATCTAATCGGGTTAAGTCAGCAAAGATAAAGCAAAATATTGAGTTTACCTCTAATTTTTTTTTTCTAGAATTAGAGGCTAATTTCTGTATTTTAAAAAGTAACTTTCTTCTTAGTTCTTGATTTGGAGGAAAATGAATAATAATAGTGGATTGATGGTTGACTGTCGTGAATAATGAACAGAAGGATGCTTGGGATAATCAGTCAGAAATGATAAGGCAAAAATAAATAATAATATTTATTTTAACATTTGCCGACGTTTCGAACTGAAGTTCAGGCCCTCATCAGGGCTAAGAAAAGAACCAGAAAACAAGGTATGAGGAACATAAACAATGTAGGTAAAAAAATATTATAGCAAAATGAAGTGGGTAGAATAATTACAATAACAAGAACTAAGAAATAAATAATAATAACCGTTACAAAGTGTGGAATAATGAAGCAAACATAATCAAAATAAGGTGACATAAGTACTAAATTGGTAATCTTAGAATGAAATGTACAGCAGCTGTAAATGTAATGCAATAAAATGTAATTTAAGTCTGCTTTACATTTTATTCTAAGATTACTAATTTAGTACTTATACCACCTTATTTTGATTATGTTTACTTCATTATTCCACACTTTGTAACGTTTATTATCATTTATTTCTTAGTTATTGTTATTGTCATTATTCCACCCACTTCATTTTATTTTAATATATTATTACCTACATTATTTATGTTTCTCATACCTTGTTATCTGGTTCTTTTCTTAGCCCTGATGAAGGCCTGAACTTCAGATCGAAACGTCGACAAATGTTAAAGTAAATTTTATTAATTAGTTTTGCCATTTTATTTCTGACTGATCACCCCAAACATTCTTCTCTTTATGAGTCATAATATTTTTATATTTATTGACAACAGAAGCATAGACGTAAATAACTAGGCAAAACATCCTCGAAACTCCAAACGATGGAATAGTCAAATAAACTATATTTCAAAGTTCAATTGTTAAATCTCCTACATAATGCACAATATGTCTTATTGACAAATATTCCTATAATAGTTTATATCGAAAAAATTATTATGCAATCTTATGTCTCAAAACTAAAACCATAAAAAGTAAACCTGGAGGATGTAGGGAAGAGTTGAGACAGAAGAAGCAGATTGAGCTCTCACGACTCAGATGTAATGAAGAGCTGACCCGATCCATTACCGCAACAAAAAACCAGGCTCGTCCGAGGCCCGTCTCACCTACCGTGCTCGCCATCATTCTATTGTGTTATAACTTGGTAATAGTTGCATTTGGTTCTGTATAGGTCTTATCTAGTATCTAGTCATTTGCTTAAGATAGGATATTCAAAGACCCCTCTCAAGTTATGTGAGAAGAACAACTTAGGGATGTGGGATTTTCATTTGAGTGGAAATGTAACATGGTTTCTTGTCATGATAAAATTGTGAATATTAGCTTATTACGAAAAGGATGAAATCCTGAACATTCCATTTGCTTACAGGGATATATTTCAACTATCATATAGTTGAATCCAAATGCAAGAAGTAGTCGACCTGAGCCGACTTTACCCGAATGAGTATTACATTGCCGAAAGGCTCAGTTTCTTTCAATACCTACAAAATAAGTACTAAGCGAGGCCTAAAGAAGTTTTCACTTCAAAAAAAGTATTTATAGTGTTGGGTCTGTTGGGAATATATGCTTTTGAATTGGGTAGGCTTCAAGGCAATGTCCTTTTTATATTTGCTTCTGGGTATACTTAAGCTTTGTTAGGTCCAGATGTGGTACCAGTATTTTTTTTTTAATTTAAATAACTGACAACCAGAGCAATCCTGCAAACGAGATTCGCTGATTAATTCTGCGTGTTTGTTTTCCACCGATACATACAGACTGCGAGGAACCAGAGGAGATAAGATGGGGAAGTGGATGAGAGTGGAAAACCAGAGCGGAGAGCGTGCTTTCGCTCATATTTTCTGATGATGAGGCACTTTCTGAGCTTGCTCCATTAGCCTCTTGAATGGGCAGCATGTTCACGTTCCTCACTCCCATCCATTCAGGCAGACAATATCTGTCAAACACTTTCGACAAACACTCAAGTCTTAATCGCTTTAAGTTAAAAATTCGTAGCAACCTGTTGAGTTATAAAATATTTTAACATCTGTCGTACATATTTGATATAATTCATTAATTTAAAGAAATACAAATTTTGTTTGCATTATTAATATTGTTGAAGTGAAAACGTTTTCATATTTTTTTTGTGGAATGAATTATAATTAGATTGAGCCGTCAGACTCCGATGTGTCCGGATAGTCCGAGAGCCCTTGCCAAAAAATGTCTCATATTTCATATTAAGCTTTCTCCTTATAAATTGATCATGTCCACAGGCCTGATGAGAAAAATGCACATTTGCCAGCATATAGCCGCTGGAATACAAAATGGCGGGTATGTGAAGATAGATTGAGACCCTACTTAGGTTGTAAGCATATATATATATATAAAGAGAGAGAGGGCTTATAGATATATAAAGTTACCAACCTTTTAAATTTATAGTATTTACAGTCTTAAGACATGATATAATAGTCCGTTACCGCATATTCGTGGATTTCAAGTTGAAAAATTGAGTTTACGACTCAAAAACTTGATTTTTTTTTAGTTTTTCGCTTATATCAGCGAAACTATGTGTTTTATCTATAATAATGTGCATCTGAAATTAAAGCTGACAAAATTTTCTATAGAAATGTTTATATTACTTTTTTACCTATATTCTATAGTTTCCGTCATATCCGTCCGCGTAATTCACTGATTTCGAAAAAAAAATTTTTTGCATCTCATTTTTATCATTATTTGACTTGCATCCGCCATTCGGCATTCCTTGCACATGGCTCAGCCATCCCAACCTTTATTCTTTGACGAATGTCACTATACCAGGCTCACCAAAAAGCTGTTCAAGCTATCTGTTTTTCCTAATTTTCCAATGGCCATCCTTGTTTACTGGGCCTTACGGAGGTTCTATCTTTCCCAAACCTCCAGGATCGTCTCAATCTCCTTGGTCATCCCCCAGCTTATTATAGCCTTGTATATGGATACTTAAAATACTACATCTTTTGAGACAATAGATTTTAATTGTATATATATATATATATATATATATATATATATATATATATATATATATATATATTACATATTACTAATAACGGTAAGTGCCAGAAAAGACATATGTAGGACTCAAACAAGGAGGCTTGTGGACTTAGAGAAACACTGACCTAGGAAAATGTATGAACGGTCAATGAGCTTTCACCAACTGCAAGACCTAATTTCAGCTACCTGCCAAAAGTGGAAGAGTGTGATGTAGGTGGCGTGGAGTGTACCTGGAGAAGTAAGAGGCACATATCAGGTACTACCTTATGGCCAGTGCTCACCTGAATGAATAAGGTTTCACAGTGTAAGAAAGTAATCCACTTATATGTGTTTAAAAATATGGTATACAAAATATATATATATATATATATATATATATATATATATATATATATATATATATATGGCATAATAGATAAGAATGTATAGAGAGTAAATTGTGTGTGAAACATTTTTAGTATTTATGTTCTTCCTGATAGACACGTCACAATGCCAAATTGATTTTAAAGATATAAAAAATATACAAGTGATAATAGAAATTTAAATTAGTTTTCTCGTTTATGGTTTCTTGGAATTTTGTAGCAATTGATTTATAAAGCTTTTAACATCTAAATTATTCAGGTTTGATTGTATGAACTCATCCTAAAATGGCGCTTTATCCAATTATGTCAAATTATGTAAATTGAATGACACAGTTACACTAAAGGCTAAAGATTTCCAATTACATTTCTTCCCACCATTAGCAACTCTATTTTGTGTCTAATAATAGAGGAGAACTATTCTGTGCTGTTATGTTGTTTCATAAAAAAAAAAACGCTGCAAATTATTTCATAATGGTTTATTATTTCCAAACAATTATACATCTAAAGTAACATTACCTTCCGAGTTACAAAGAAAAAAAAACAAAAGGTGATTCCAATTATTGGACTAAACTGTTTTTCTTTAATCATTAGTAATATGCTAAAAAAAATAGCATTAGTTCAGTAACACATTCAAAATTTAAAAACCAAACCAAAGATATAACATTTGGAGTAGAACGTATAAAAAAAACAGGAGACCATATCTTTGATCCTAATTATCAGATTTTGACGATTTTTTTTGCTTTTTAGAGAATTCCATAAACTTTTAAAAAACTATATACAATATCAACAAAAAAGTTTATACTTTTTGAGTTATTCGGAATCTAATATTACCATCCCTCGTAACTTTTTTTCCAGGTTCTTTTCGTTGAAGTATGTTATATAGACAAATTTAAAGGGCGTCGAGAAAATGACTTCAGCGAAGTTTCATTGAAATCTGTACATCCGTTTAGGCGTTACAGTCTATAGTAACGCAGGTTTTTTCGGCCGTCATTTTGAAAGTTGAAGGCGGAGAGTAATGTCAATGAAGGAGGATCATCCCCGGGTGACCTCTGATTTTATATCAAAATTTGAAAAAAATCGGTCCAGTAGTTTCGGAGAAAGTGCGCGGACGGCGAACGGCGGACGGACAAAAAAATTTTTATTCGTTTTTCGAATTCTACGAATTTTATAAACATACAGATATAAATATAATTATATATATATATATATATATATATATATATATATATATATATATATATATATATATATATATATATATATATATATATATATATATATATAGGTTTACATATCATTTTAAGGGCGCGTTATTAATCGTAATTAAGGTCTTTAAAAAAAGCAATCAAAAAGCTTGCGGTGAAAAGTTATTAAGTTATTATGTCTCATTTCAAGGCCGTCACGGTTATTTTTAAGTTAAATGGTTGGTTAAGTGCATGTTTCATAGCAAATTGTGATGATTAACACGGATGACTCTTGATATTTTAAGATTTTTTTTTTATATTATGAAAAAAAATAAAGGAGTATGCTGTAAATAGCTATGAGAATATGTGCGCAATTACATGCATTTGATTTATAGGTTTTGTCCGACATTATTCTTACAACGTTTTTATTTTTTAAATATATTATCCTATTGCTTTTCTTTTCTTTTTTTTTAAATATATTTAAGCAATTTTTTCAGTTGCCCTCCAAAATCATCTCCACGACCTAGAAAAGTTCTATAACAAATGGAGAATCCAAGTTAATGGCGGCAAGTCAAAGCTTCTTCCTGAGAAATATTTCATGTCCTACTGTGTCAATAGACAACAAGACAGTTTTCTCAAAAACTCATGTACGATATCTCGGACCATACTCTCGGACTATACTCGGGCAAAAAACTCACCTAGAACATACACACATAAACAATAAATTAAACATAATAAATTAAAAAAACAAGAACTGGTCAGACGATACAAACAACTGTCACATCTATTGGACTAAAAATCTCCTTTCAACTTAAAAAATAAGCGACTAATATACACCACCATACTACGACCTACTTGGACATACGGAGCAGAGCTTTGAGGTTCCACAAAACACGACCATACAAACAAAATACAAACTGCACAGTCCAAAATACTTCGGAAAATCGTCAAAGCTCCTTGGTTTATTGCAAATCACACCATACAGAGCGACATGAACATCCCAACAGTAAAAATCTACATACATAACAAATACACCACATTCCACTCTTCGACTATTAACCACACTAATCCACTTATCGTCTATCTTTCTTCCCTCCCGTTACCAGGGGATCTGTATAACAATATGAACAAATTTTCAAGAAATAGCAGACAAAATGAACTACAACACCTTTGCTAGATGCGTCCAAAAACATAGTTGCAATATAAAAAAATGATATTTTAAGATTATTATCACGTCCAGTCCAAATTCAATTTTTTTACTCATACCCGTACATAGGAAATATGTTATTTCGGTTTTTCAAATTTATAAATCTCATTAATTAATCATACAAAGATTACACTATTAGGTAACAGAAACGATAGTATGGGGATTTTGTCGACATCTGCATGATCGCGTGTGGAGAATTGAACTCTCAGTTATCTGTTTAAGGGTGGAACATATATTTGGCGAGACTGAAAGTTTGGCTCTTTCATATGATATATGTACAACACTGTATTACTGTAAGGTTAATATAAGATTTTTTTTTTTCAAATTAATATTTACATTTAAATTTTATCGGAAAGTACATCTTTTAAAATTTTCATTTTTTCTCTATAACTACATACCGTTGTAGTGAATCATAGGGAACAAAATATAAATGTGGGATGACAATAACTTATTTTCTAAAAAAATGAAAACTTTCCAAGATTTCCATGAATTTAACTCTTAGTTCAAATTAATTATTAGAATGGTGCTAATATTTGCATTTTCCTGCAAACAAACTAGAATAAGACTTAAATAATAGGTTCAAAGTAACATTGACTATATCAAGTAACATCATATATTTATCGCGATAGACAATGATGAGGCCTGTCAGTGTCTACTAATTTAAGTTTATTGGGAGATATGTATTATATAGTTTTATTTTCTCTCTGTCCTCGCCTTTTATGCTATATGGGTTTTTTTTCCGGGGATGAGAGAGTGAGAAAATATGGCAGAGTTAAGACCTTCGGTATCTGTATTTGAAGTTGTAAGCTCTTGATTATCAGATAGGCGGGCAACGCGTATTTTACACACGCGTTAGCCTTCTTGGCCACCCCGTTCCAATGTATTACGTGGTTCTGAGAATTCTAAATCCCACCCCAAAACTACATAAAAATAATAATCTAAAGGTTTCCTATGGATCTAGATATGTCATAAATCTCCCAATAAACTAAAATTAGTTGACGCAATAAATGCAGTTCTTCCAGGAGCAGTTTATGCCCACCATGTCTTCTCGGCCAGATGAGGAAGTCGAAGCCCACTCTCAACCATCCGCCGGTTCGCCGACCTTGTTAATCCGTGGATGTTGCCCCCCGAGCTATGGAATATATTAGCTCTTTCTTCTTTACCGCTTCTAAAAGATTGTTCCTCGGTGGTCTAGCTTATCAGTGTCTTCTAGATGGAGTGAGCTACTGGGCGATGTCTGATAATAACGGGAGTATACTATGGCACTCTTGTCTAATATTAATTGTTTGGACAGAAACCTTATAAAAGTTTAATTGTAATTTTTAAACTCCCCTAGTTCCGTTTCTAGAAAAAAAAATAATTTAGAGAATGAGATTGTTATTTTTATTGTTTATGGGTCGCACCATAAAGGAACTTTTCTTTGATAGAGGTATACGGTTTTAGAATTTAGACTGGTTATGTCCTATATATTGTTATTAAGGTATGTGTTTGTATG
The DNA here is from genome assembly GCA_928085145.1 of Nezara viridula. Classification (NCBI taxonomy): domain Eukaryota; kingdom Metazoa; phylum Arthropoda; class Insecta; order Hemiptera; family Pentatomidae; genus Nezara; species Nezara viridula. Next base: position 179,662,184 of record OV725077.1, read on the forward strand.
TGTATTTGTACGAAACTAAAAAGTTGGTATATAAGGCTATATAAGATGGTTATCTTATATAAGGCTATATAAGATAACCATTGATTGGAAAAGGAGCATTATATCTTCATATTCATCTTTACGTGTTTTTTCTTCGAAAATGGCTTTAACTATTTTAATTATGCTTATTATATTAATTTAAAATTATTTTATTTCTTTTTTCTAAATTTAATCAGTGCTCTGGTCCTCATTAAAATAGGCCTGAAAGACCTTAATTGTCGAATTTTCTAAATTTCTTTGTCTAAAGTACCTTTAATTTCGTTTATTAGAAATAATCAAGGATAAATATTATTGTATACTAATATTAAAAATTAAACATTTTTTTGGGGAGAGCTATATAACTCAGTGGGTAAAACACAGAAATCCTTGTGGTTGAGTGCCATCTCTGTCTGCTCTTTGCACCTCTGCTGACCAAGCAATAGTACTGAATCCAAGATCCTTTAAAGGTTGTTGTATTTTGAATGTTTCTTTAAGATTTTATCAATTCTTCTTTAAATTTAATTATTTCGTATAAGTTATCCATGCTTTGAAAGAAAATTTGTAATTTTTCTAAGTCGTTAAGTAATATTTTTTGGTTTACATATTATATTTCGGTGATTATATCTTTTTTTAAATTCCTTTTATTTTTTTTAACTTCCTTGATAGTTATGAGTATTTTTGCACTTTCTTCCTCAATCGTTTGTCTTTATTTGGAAAAAACATTTATGTAAGCTTCAACTTTTCTAAACGACCGTAGTATGTAGGATTTATTTAATTTTATAATTAAGCTCGCTACATTACTGTTGCTATATAGCTTTTAAGGAAAACTCGTGCCAAAGTTCAACCCTCTAGGATCGTGGGAACAAGTATGTAATTTACTGATTACTATTGCATATAGAATTCAAGTCTTCTTCGTTGGTTATTTGAAATGTCGCAATAACCACATTTGATGTTTTTAAGAGTCTATTTTTCAATAATTTCTAATATCGCTAAAATAAATATTTAATAAACAAAAATGTTATCACAAATCTACATAAAAAGCAATGTGTCAGAAATTTACTTTATTAATGGAAAACTTTTTTAAATTTTTTTTAAGTTTACACTTTTAGGTGATAGACGACTCATTAGGTGGATTAGTGGGAGGAACTTACGATTTTTGAAAGAGCTATTTCATAGGAAAAAAATATAAAAATGTTTCGTTGATTTGATAAGAACTTTTCTTCTTATCTTCTTATCTTTCGCGATGAAGAATCATCAGTGTTTGTAGATTTTTTAAGGGAATCGATTTTATTCACTTTAAATAAAGAAAAACTATGTATTAAATGACCAAATCATAGAATATGAAAATTTTATGTACCTAATTTGTTTTCATGATCGCCTTTTGATGTATTTATAATATTTAGTTGACTAATCATAATAATGAACATCAGAAATAATAAACATGAAGTTGGAAATAGATTAACATGATAAAATAGTATTTTTTTTAATTTACATGAATTTTATCTATTTATTTTTACTTAAAGGGCACCAATACCAGGGAAATATTTGTTTAGAGGATAGAAAAATAAAACTGTACCGGGTCCCATTTTTTAATGCCTAGATACGGGACTAAGTATTTAGTCTAATAATAAATAAATATATTAAATTAGAAATGATTTTGAAAATTTATTGATAGAAATATATTGCTTATTTGAATTAATTAATTTAAAATCGGATTATGGGGGCAAAAAAAGCATATTTTACTATAAGAAGTTTCCTCCTCAATAAACTGCTAAGTCGGAGTAACAAAATGACTATATAAAACAATCATACGACCCGTGTTGACCCACGCCTGTCGAACGTAAGACCTTAGCTAAAAAGATTGACAGGTTTTAGAGAAAAGTGTTGATACTTATCATTGGGCCTATCAGGGAAAATGGTTCGTACCACTTGAGAAGGAACAATGAGATCTACGGCTTATCTCCGATCTCCGAGCTTCCCATTTCGTGCGAATTCAGAGCTTCAAATGTCTGGGACATATTATCAGGATGGATGATGGTAGAGCAGCCAGGCAATTATATTACATCAGACAGCGCGGAAGATCGACGGAAAGGTGGAAAGACTCGGTGGTTGAGAACTAGAGGATTGTTGGAGTGTCCAGCAGACTTGCTATAGATCGCAATGACTGGGAAAAGGCAGTCGAAAGGGCCATGGATAGCTTCAATCGTCTGTCGAGCCGACAAATAAATACATATTGTTTAGTTATAAAACAGTATATATTTTGAACTTTTGAGGAAATGAATTGAATTTTATTTTCATATATAGAAGTTATTGAACCATGCAGATAATTACAGAAGGTTTTATTTATCTCTAGATTTAAAATTTGGCCTTAATATCTCATTTGTCCTAGATCTTATTCCAGAAAAAAACTACAAAGTTCACCCGAACCTTAGCTGTCATACAAATCCCCTTACACAATCTATATCGAGCATCACCCATCTCTCTAGCCCTCCTCTAATCTTCCCCGAATTTAGAAGCGGCAGTGGCCCAGAGACCTTTTTTGAATAAGTATATAGTGGAATTTTGGCAATGGTCAGATTCTCCATTCAAGCCATATATTATAGCGCCTCTGCTGAGCCTCTACTCGTCCTTAATAATAGTAATGGGGATGAGTTTGAGGCACTGGGATCTCCTAGAGTCCTGTCTTTCCTTTCACGAATGGGGATAAAGGATTGGCCGGACTTTAGCAGATCCTAGCGCCTCAAACTTGGAGATGTCGTGGGAATGATTTATTTATATATTTTATAGAAGCATGTTTGCATTTGGGTAGTTATTTTGATTAGTTTAATTTCTTTTTGTTAAGTTTATTTTATTTTCGTTTGTATACATATATAGCAAATAGAGTGTGGATGTGCTCTCTGGGCACTATTATAAATGTCCTTAATTGTGACAGATTGTATCTCTCAATAAATACGTTAAAGTATAAACAATTAAATTAGTCTTTTAACCATAGTCGTTAAGGATTTTATAACTGTCATCAAACAGAAAATGGAGACAAAATGGAAACAGATATGGTCGAATGTAACCGAAAATAAATTGAGGGAAGTTAAGGGTGACATTTTCTCTTGGGCACCGTCAAATAGGAATAACCGCAGACAGGAAGTAATTCTTGCGCGCCTGCGTATAGGTCATACACGCCTTACCCATAGATACCTGATGGACCGTGATTCTTCGCCAACATGCCAAACTTTTGGGACTCCTCTGACAGTAAAACACATTTTAACAGAATGCAGGGCTTACGAACCATTCAGACTCTCTTGTGACTTGACAAACGATCTACACTTCATTTTACAGGACAATACGAATGAAATTGATAAACTATTTTCTTTTCAGGAATGTTCTAAACTTGAAAATAAAATCTAATTCTCAATCAAAATAATGCAATAATGACCCTCGTTGAAGCCTTAAAATATATATATAAAAAAAAAATCATAAGCGTTCATTGAAATGAGAAAACTGTAGTAACAATTTAACGGTTTCAGCTCCTACTGCTGTTAGCAATCTAATCTCTCAAAAAGTGCAATACTGAGGAAGAATAGTAGCCAGTTCCTGACATTTAGGAAAAATTGTGATATTCTGTACTTTTGAACCGATAAAATCTATCTTCAGTATTTTTCAAACCAAAATTTATATGAGCTTCACTCACTTAATATTGCATTTAAAAAACAGTTCCCCTATTTAGCCTATACTGTATAACATATATAAGATTGTCTTAACTACTGTATATATACTGTCCCAGAGGAGTCGGTAGATTTGATAGGCCTGGTCGAGGTCCGACCATCCGGCCAGCAATAAACTGAGAAAGTTGCCTTCGAAAGTCATCCGAGGAAATCAGATCCAGGAGCCATTCCAGTCTTAATTGCCCAACCTCTTCATTGGTTTTTCTTTTTACTTTTTTTTTTTAATATCTTGTATAACGTACGTGATTCAGGTGAAAATTAATTTTATATATTGGATAGTTGAACGTAGCAATTAATTAAAATTGGATAGCCGAGACATCTGTCAAAATAGTCAAAAATTTATAAAGTTTGATTTATCAGCAAACAGTGAAGACCTTGTCCATTCTGAAAAAAACAAAAAAAAAAACAAGATATAAATATGTGGAATATATTGATGTTAAAATAAACGGATGAATATCGTAAGAAATAATAATAATGTTATAAAATAACTGATTATTATGTGACTGATTAGAACTGCTATAACATTTAAATTAGAGGTGGAATAAAGAAATATAGTAGAAGAAAACACTGTTAAACAATAGATCGTACGGTTACCATGTAATGGCAATAATAAAAATAAAATATATATTGCTTGAATTATTTTCAATTAGGATTATGGACATTTATTCGGCCACTTAATACAATATGGATCAGTTCTCATGTTAGAAATCTGTATAAAAACACTTATGATTTACGACTTAAGATGCTAAATAATATATTTTATAAATAAAACAGTACATTTTTGTAATTAATTTATAGCAACACAACCCAAGTTATTGAAGGAAAAAAAAAGAAATTAAATGTTATTGATATATAGTCGTGGATATTTTTGCTAAATCACGGGTAATTTGGGGTGACTGAATATCAAACCACATAGATATTTTACGTAACTAGACGTGAATTTCAGCTTATTCCGTAACACACCTGAAATTAATTAATATGAAATGATTGCTCATGAAACAAAAAAGTTGTTCTAGAAGTGGGGTAACTCGGTAACTCGGTTTGGAGGATTGTTAAAAAAGACCTGAATAATATGCGACTTTAGGAAAAATAGAAGTCGGCGTAGTTTAACCGCTTAAACGTTCGTTGTTTTAACAAAGCATTTAAAGTAACTTTTGTCTTGTTTACTATGAAATAATTTTTAATTACTTGAATTAAATATTTCTTTAGTTATCACTTTCTACTCAACAATAAATATGACAAAAAAACAAACACAAAACTTAAATTTATTACATTTTTTCGAACAATGGGCTCATTTTTTAATACGTTCTTTTTTATAAATAAAAAGTGTATTTTCATAAATGATTTATTAAAATACATCTCTGGTCACAGAAAAAAAAAAATTAAAACTTTTAATATATTTTTTTTCTGTTTTTCTGGCCTCTTCCTTATGGTTATTGCGTTATTTTAATATTTGTTGTTATTAGATTTGATGAAAACTGAGTTAATCTAGGTTTTACAGAATATCAAATTATATAGTTTTTTAAACGATTAGAAATGAATTTCAAACTTTTTTTTGAAAAACCTCAACTATATCGATGTGGGCTAGAAGCTTATTAAATAAAGATTTTTTCGTAAAAGTGAGGAAGTCCGGTAGTAAGATGATAAATACAAAATCAAGAATAATCCTAGATTTAATGAAAAATAGAACATAGTTTAGCCGCTGAAAAGCCACCTTAATATATTTTTGACCCCCTCCCTCTCCTCCCCCTGCAAAAAAATCCTGGTTGTATTGTTTATTTGCTTATAAACGTCTTTTTTACTATGAAGTACTTATTAATTGCTTAAATTATTTTTTTAAGTTATTAGTCCGTGGTACAGACCTCTTTTTATCAAACTATTAACATCCTGCTGAAACTTCGTAAATAGCTTCGTCTCATCGTAACCTACTATTATTTTATTTACAAAAATTCTTGGAATTGTGACATTTTCTAAATGGAGGTTAGCAAACTTTGCTTATTTAATAGGTACTAAAAACTCGTAAATATTTATTTGCTTTCCACTTTAATCGTAAGTTAACTTGATCACGAACTCGAGAAAAAAGATGGCCGAAGGTCACAATATAGCAAACAGAAAAAAAAGGTTATATAGGCCAAACAGCCCAATATTACTTTTTTATTTGACTACCTGATTAAATAGGCAAATTTTGCAGACCTCTCTATTGAAAATGCACCAATTCCAAGTATTTTTGTAAATAAAATATTTGTAGGTTACGATGAGATGAAACTATTTACGAAGTTTCAGTCGGATGTTTATAATTTGATAAAAAGGGCTCTGTACCACGGACGATATCTCATCCTAGGATGTGAAAACGCGATTTTTTAAACAGACAAAAAACTAGGATTTCCTGCAATGAGACATTTTTGTAACGCTTGGGGTCTACTATCGTCTATTATAATATTTCCTTTCACTTAAGGACACCCTGTATATATAAATATCTTATTTCTATAGTTAGGGTATGAACCTCCTAGAAATTTGCAAACCTTTACATAATGCATAAGATTCTTATTTAATATCTTAAAGGTCCTGGATTTTTGGAAATTAATTCATGGATTAGTGAGCTCATTGCTCATTAAGGGCAGTTGCTTTCTAAGTGGTTGGCATCGGGACTCATGACCCGCGACCTCTGACCCTGCGGTTCTCAGACCCTGATAGCGTCTTTAATTTGGCCCTTGCTTCTTTCTCGATTGAACCTCCTCGCCATCTTGTGCGAAAAAGTCGGAGGAGCTTACAGTTTCTCGATTTCACTTTTAGCTTCGTTATTAATCGTATCTTGCGTTAATAAGCGACCAAATGAAAAAGAATCTCATGGCGAAGGATGGGATGACGCTAAAGCCTGACAGGATCTCGCCGAATTGGTTAAAAATAGGCGATATTAGAAATATTGCCTATACTATGTGATCTTAACTTCATTATATAATATGAAATATCAGTTACGTCATAATCATAATTATGAAATATGATGTTGCTATTACTTATAATGTAATTATTTTAGTTTAGGTCTTTGGATTTTTATTTTCTACTCATTCTCTTGGTTAGATCAGAATTTTCTGTCATATTTTATTAAAATTTTATAGAATGTTGGAGCTGAATAGGAGTGCTTAGCTCAACATTTTTCCTACCAGAGTTCTTCTTGGTATCATTTGCTTTTTAGTTCCTTTTTCTAACTCAGAGATAGCAGCAGTTTCTAAGAGGATTCTTAAACATTTTGAGGGCAGACGTTTAAATTTATTAAATGAAATCTTTCTCCGAACAATTAAATATTTTATTATGTTTGTAACAATAGTAAAATTGTGTTACTATCTATTCAGCCGAATCTTGGGCAATAAAAGAGAGTCATTCAAAAAGATTAATGGCGCTAGATATGGACTTTTGGAGACGATTATGTGGTGTCTCTCTGCTTTAAAAAGATTCAAATAATGAAAATAGAAAACAAGTTTAACAAATGGAGAACATCCTCCACAGCATTGAGGCTGTAGTTGTTTGGGCATATGATGAGGATGGTAGAGGGACGATGGCCTAAGCGAATTTAGGATTGGAAACCAGAAAGAATATGGCCGACCTTTGCCCAAAGGGAAACCGGCATGAATGCATAAAGGAGATGAAAGCATCATGAAGATGACAAAAACTTATATTTGGTTTTGACATATGACCAATGTTGTAAGAGTTGTGAAATAAAAAAAAAAAAATATGTGTTGATGATACCTCTGTTGTGTTGCTGCTGCATGTGTTGGTAGGTTGACAACCACTCAGCATCCAGCGAGATATGGGTAGCATGCGGCCACCTGGTTCCTGAGTTTATTGCTGACTTAACGGAAGTGCAGTTTGTGGTAACGGTACTCCCCGACTAGGACTTTTCAGCTGTCGCTAGAACCTCTTCATCTGCCTTTCCAATAGAACATTGTATTATTTTTTAAATACAAAAGCAGCATATAATGTTTCGACATTTTTTTGCCATCTTCTGGAGGAGAATTATTTACTCACCACCTGATTTCTTTCACTTTATGTATTTGATAGCATCCCATTGATCGCCGATATCAAATTGGGATTGTGATAAGAAACCTGTATAATTTTCTCAATTTGTGCTTTGAATAATTCCATAACTCAAATAATGTAAATGTTAATAAAAGAGCATTAATAACTTAATCGCTAAGAGAAAGTCTTTAGTATTTTCTTAAATATAATTTATTTTTTAATAGATATTGAAAATGGAAATGAAAATAATGAATATGTATGGAAAATACTTTACACACTAAACAATAACTTTATCGTTCAATATAGGATTAAATTTGGCCTCCTTTAAACGTTTTCTGAACTTTAGCTTTGTCAGATGATTCTACATTGTATTTAAATATATAGAACTTATTTTTTTCAATCTTTCCAAAAACTGGCTTAACAAAATGAATATACCTAATGAAACTGACACTATGTCTAAATAAATAATATAAAAAAATTCAATTCATTAGAATTATATAGTGAATGTTTCTGCCACATGCACAAACACTAATTGTTTATTTATTCATATGAGTAGCCTCATGTCAAAGACGGACGGACATCTGTCATTTTAATAAAGTTGAGAAAAAGACTATTTTTGTATGGTAGCTTCAAATGAAGCCTTCGATCAAAACCTATCTAATGATTTATTTTCATGTTTCAACTTGAACATTATTAAATAAAATCCTCAGAAACAGTTTGAGTTGAACCAATACAACAAAAATTGACTTTTTCCGCACTTCCTGAAAATGACAGATAATTTGTTGTGGATGGGTAAAAACTTGTCAATATAATAAGTCGAGTTTTACGATTTTCACAGATGACGAACTGTATTTAAAGGTCTTACCTTTTAAGACTAAGGTTATTTTGAACTCATGTTTGGACGAGGTGTAAATTTTCATGTGAACCTATTTTTATTATAAGAAAGAAAAAAAATCTTGAATTTGAGTAAGATAATGATTGCATTGTTTGAAGTGTCGATTGACATAATTAAAAATGATATAATGTCAAAAATATAAAATTAAAAAAAACTGTAAGAGTTTTGGTATTGATAAAGTAAATTTATCAAAAGTTCGAACTGCCTTTTATCTTCTTGTGTCGTGTTTTGTAGTGTATATTAACTTTTAGTAAATATTTGCTTTAGTCATATAATCAACTTTTTAGAAATGGAGCTATCTGTTTTTGATTAAAATTGGCTTTGTAGGAAAAATCAATTAATATAATGTTGAGTAACTTTATTCGTGTCTTTTTAAATGATATTTTTTCTCAATAATTCACTTTAAAATAAAACTCAAGATAGAATATTAGGAACTCTTTATAGCCCACAAAATCACTTTTTTAATAATAAATATGCCTTAATAAAACATTAATTGCCTAATTTTCTGAATATTTCTCCATTAATTGGAAAATATGATTTACGGAATATTTAATTATTATGTATACCCCAAACCGTTATTTTGATCAAATAGAAAAAAATCTAAAATTATATACACTTGTTAATAACTTGGCTCCCTTTTCGATCCCTGATAACCCTCCGAGGCGTCAGAAAAGAAGATGGTGTCCTGATCTCCTAATTTAGAAATTTAGTAAGAATGCTACCAATGGATGATTTATTATAAAGTATTACTATTTTATTTCTCTGTATCACATTTATTAGATATATTTTTATTCAGTCGTATTTTTTGTATAAAAAGAAAAACACAATTACATACAAAGGATGTATATAATTTTATCTAATGTTTTTGCATTGCAACCAAATAGGTAGATAAATGTTTGTTTATCATTTATTTTAGAAATACTCTTTTAAAAATAAATATGAAATGTTCTGCAATTTATTAACTAATAAGCAAAACACTCATATGTATATTGATTATTGTGCTTATTATTTATCAAATTATAAGTTGATGGTTTGTTAGTTGATTGATTATAGTAAATTAACATTCCTCTCCACAAAAAAAAAAAAAAAAAAAATGAATTGTATGGATATTTTTTTCTTGTGAGACTAATTCCCTTCACCACGTGTTTTGAAATCGTTTATTTGTTTCTGATTTGTTTTCTCTATCATATTCTAAATATGAAAGAAAAGAAACAATGAATTTTAATTTTAACTGAATCGTTAACTGTTATTTTATAACCGCTACTTTAAATAAACAATTTTGCCAACGTAAACTACAGTTATACTTCTGAAATAAGTGCCATAAATACCATGGAATCTAAAAATTCCTGCAGTCTATGCGCCCACAAATTTATCAACGTAAAAAATGCCTGATTGAAAGCAATAGATACAGGCCAGTCTAATTTTAACTCCCCAGATTTCCTAAGAACTGACATGCCTATCAAACCGGAGATCTATCTCTAATGTTAACCAATCTATCCTATAAAGACAGCTATTTGGGAAACTAGGCAAGTTGCATTCTATGCAAAGTGCAATAAGCGGGTGGCAAACCGTTGGTTCGCCCGGCGGCCATTGGCAATGCGATGAATGGCCCAGCTCACAGCTCACGATTTACTTATTAAGCTCAAAGTAGTGCATTGTAAATATATCTCATCTCTCTATCTACCATTCCTATCGGAAATTGGTACTTTCGAAAGCCCATTTGATGGATGTTATTTCAGTTTTTTAGCGAAAGAAGCCAATTATTTCTGACAGAGATCAGATATGATAGTGCCAATAAACCGGATAATGATTGACAACGTCTTAGCAAGTGAAGTTATCTAACTTGGTTTAGAAACCGGTTTTTCTTTTCTAGAAGTTAATATTAAAACAATTTTAATAAATTTACGAAATATTTTTATTTTATTTTAATATTCTATGTCATTTGCATCTGCGCAGCATCACATCTAGCAAATTTGATGTATTAATTATTTGCTGCGAATTTTTGTTTAAGTATTGTTAAACAGTGGTAAATGTATTGGTTGTAATATATGAGAAGGTTAGTTTTCAATCGGTTCTTATTGTTACAGAATAGTTATTTAAATGTGGGATATTAGTATTATTGTAATGGTTTTCAGTTATATTTATTGTTAATTATAAAAAGGAAAAAAAAAACAATTATTTTCAGAACAATTATGAATAATTCAGATTTAATTAAAGACCTTTGACAACTCGTTATCTTTATTTTATATTACAATAGTAACAACTACTATATGAAATAGTAGATATGAAATATTATCTTTAAGTGCATTTTCTCTTTTTTCACGTTATGTTATTGTCAAGATATTAAAAATAATTAATATAGTTGCATTTTGTATTTAAATTTCATTTTTTTACGTCTTTATTCTTACGAGGAGTGCTTATTTATTTATCTTATCTATTTATTGGTAATTGTGAAGACATAATATTTAAAATTTCATTTATTTATTAAAACGAAACTCATTTTTAATTTTTCGTTTTGAGTGATTATTGTTGGCACTCAACCTGTAAATGGACTCCTAGGGGCACCACACTCAATAAAGTTAGGAGTTTCCCGACCGCGGAAATGATAGCCATGGGATAATTCAATATGTTCGATTCTGAGGCACAGTATTATTTTTTCTCACCTTGATCCTCGGCAACTAATATTCCATTTTTGTACTATTTTTTTTAACTTCGAGTAATCGAAGGGCAACTTCTACAAGCCTCATCCCACTGGGAAAGAGTTGGAATTTGACCTTCCGCACCTAAAAACACGATGGAAACAATTAAATACCTTTGCTTAGCTGTTTTCACCAATTTCAGCTGTACGAATTTAATGAAATTAATGACACTAAACATAATAAGAGTTAGCGATAATAAATATCCATTTCCTCCACCGCTTAAACTCAGTTAGAACCGAAATCTTCTGATTTCATGTCTATAATACAATCATCAAGGGAGTTCTTTCCAGGATAAAATTATTTTAAAGGTTTTAGTTATAAAAACCTAAGAAAAGTTTTAACTTTTATATGTGGATTTAGATATGTAAAAAAACAAAATTAACACGGGCCACCAACGGAAAACTTTTTACAGTTTGAGCGAAATCTGACCAAAAAAGTCAGGTTTTCCTATATTTTTTTTGTTTTTTCACCTCTAATTCCTAAACAAAGCACCAAAGCGTAAAATGTACTCATTGATAAATTAAAGAACGTTAAATTGTGCGTCGAACGAGTTTATAGTGTGGTAAGGTATAAAACGACGGTAAAACAACGCTGATTTTTACCAAATGTATTAAAAACTGAGAAAAGTTACTATGAATGGCCCTTTAATATGGAAATGAGTTCCCTAAGAGGAAAAACTATATATACAAGTTAAAAAATTAAAACTTTTCTCATATGTTTTGCAATGACTTTCCTATTTCGACCCTAAAATTACTGATCTAATATTCTTTAAATCAGCAACCATTTTTGAAAGCAGCGGCTCGGGAATGGGAGACAAGGTTCTTTTTACTCAGAATAACATACGCTTTCGTAATTTGAAATCAAACCTTCGCCTGCGATTAGGTCGATTTTTGGGCCCTGGCTCCAGAGCTAATGTGGATAATATAAGTTCAGAGTTCCCTCAGCGTATGTAAATATTGTAGGCATGAATGTGTTTAAGACGATTTATTTTATTTTTCTTTAATTTCATTTTTTTGTATCTGATGCTTTCTTATTAAAATTAATTTATGCAAAATTAAGTTTATTTTGAAGAAAATGTAATATTTTTCTTTAATCTGATTATTATTATATTTACATGTATATTACAATATTTTTATTAATCGACCTTTATATATATTTTTTTATACATTATTTTAAAACTATTTATATTTATTTATACTTACAATTAGTATGTATATATTGTATGAATGAACACCCATAACCTTAACCCTACCTTGCGATAGATAGTGTCATTTTTCCATAAAACTTGTTTAAAACAAAATGTATTTTTTGAGAAGGAGTTAGTTAAGGGTGCGGTCAAATAATTAAGAACTCTACGGAATAATTAAGAAACGTCGGCAAAAATTAAAATTATTTATATATTTTAATTTTTTTTAATTATTTGACCGCACCCTCAACTAACTCCTTCTCATATCATATCAACGGTCAACCATCTCTACATCATTAAAAATGTATTTTTGTATGAATCGAAATTTTGCTCTTATATTTTTTCTCTTTCATCAGTTACATCGAACCGTGAGCTACTTATTAACAAAACGAATATATATTTTTTAATATATGCATTACATACACATTCATATATATGACCTATGATAAAGAGTAGCGTTGGGAAACTGTGAATTCTCCATCTTCTCATTTGTACACATTCACAATTTAAATTTTTTTGACTCTCTATTAAAGTAACATAGACCGGAATAATCCAGTCATTGTTGAGCAACTTTTCAGAAAATTACAATAAATACGCCAATTTGCTTAATGCTTTCGTAATTCCCTTTCTTCAGAAGTTGGTCTCCCTATCATCAAGAATAATAAGGATGCAATTTACTTGCGACCCGAGGGTTCATCACTGATTTCTGTCAGGATTCATTTATTTAATACATGGGACCTTGAAGAGAGAGTTAGGTTTAATTATATTCTCCTAAAATGTTGAATTAATATTGAAAGTTCATATTGTTCATAAAAATGAAATTATTTATTTTTGGAATGCATCTACCCCATTTTTCGTATTTTACATTTGATTGTAAAAGTTGATTCTTTCATGTATTCCATTAGATATTTTATCCCAATTTCTGAATATTTTAGTATTTCTCGTAGTGTTTCCCAAATGCTAGAATAAGACGAGTCTTGGTCTTGAGCACTCAGTCTTGAACTTAGTCTTGGTCTTGCGCGAGATTCTGGCAACAGTCTTGCAGTTACCCATTAGCTTATTACTGTAGAGATATTATTGTAATTTTTCAGTTATAAACCCAACTAAGCACAAATGAAAAATTGGAGGAGTTAAATGCAAAAGTATTTTGTTTTTGTCAATTCCTTACATATAGTAACTAACATTGTCAAATATTGGTAACTATTTTGCAGTAATTTTTATTCACAAAAGGATTTTTTTTTACCAGTCTTGGTTTTGGTCTTGCAACAAGTAGGTGGTCTTGGTCTTGCAAAGCGCAAGACAAAGACCGATTTTGGGAAGCGCAAATTTCTCGTATCGTATTTGGACCAACTGACAAGCAATGAGAGAGAGAAAATATTTCATTAGGAAGAAACGAAGTTGATATCCATTTTTTGTACCTTTAAATACTGATTTTTATAAAAATAAAATTTTCTGTGCAAAAGTTTTTCCATATCCTTCTAAATCTTGTCGACAACACATAAATTGTGACAATTTCAGAAAGGCTCATGGTGGGACCGATCACCGATCTAGGAAGACAAAAACAACTTTGAAAATATGAGCAATGTAATATATCATCCTTTTTATAGATAGTTGGTGACCTAATAAAATTTAAAAGTTCGTTTAAACTCTTACAATAGAATACGGAAGAGAGAGGTTTGAGCGTAACACCTTCAGTCCCACAGTTGACAAATAGTTCCAGCATTATTTTATTTATAGTCTAAATCAATGCCCGTGTGCGTTATTACTTAAGACTGCTTTTGATAATTCAGTTAATTATCTTTCTTTTTACTTGATTAATATAGGTTCAACCAGTTTGATGTTGGTTACAATTGTATTTAAAAAATGGCTTTGATAAATTCTAATCTGAATCTGTTTCTTCATATTATTTTCTGTCACCGCACTGGTAGGGCATTTAACAGAGAAGTTCATTGATATTTTAATGAATTCAAATATGGTTATTATTGAGTTATAATGTATTGTATGTAAAGTGGTATCGATGTTGATATCATTTAATTCTTTAAATTAGAGACTAACATAATCAAAAACTTAAACATCTGTCAGTTTTCTTTATATGATAGATTCCACAGTTGTGCATGAAATTTCCTGCTATGATATAATGTCCTTTACAGAAGAATTTCTTATTTATTTTCACTATATAATATAGAAGTCGTGTTATTATCGATATTATCGATTGCCAAACTTTCTGCATGATATCACTGTACCGAAAGTCATTTAATAATGATACTTGCATCTGAGATATATAGAGCTCACTCTCTACCTTGCTATCTGATATTCCAGTTTGAAATAACCACAGTCATTATCTTATTAAGTTAAAAAATATATGGCTAAGTGTTATTACGCAATTACTCAGCTAATTTATATTCTTTACGCTTGTCGAGGATAAGATAATTTATAATTTACGTTAGATAATAGAATAAATAGGAATAGTTTAGAAATTGCAAAAGAAAAAATAAGGAAACATTATTTAATTAACACTTGGAAGAGTATCTACCTATAATACCTGTTTCGATATTTTACTTTAAGTACCTGTTTTTCTAAAGGCGATACTAAACTTCAGAAAAACATACAAATACGCAAACCGTTTCGCAAGGCTTGGTTTTTATATCCAGGAGACCTCATAATGTGTAATTGAAAACTCACATTCGAAAATTTTCTCAATCGTATTTCTTATCATTACTATATATTTAATATATAAGAAAATTATCTAGTTAATTAATAAAAAGTTTTGAATGATTAATTTATTTTTCCAATTTTTATTGTATTAGAATCTGGGTGTTATGCAATAATTCTTTTAGAATGGTTTGTAAAAAAAGAATGCTACAAAATTTATTAAAACAGTACTTTTTTCAGCGAATTTGATTGCAGACCCAATTTTTCTCCCTAACATCGGCTGGAAAACTCACACAAGTATCTATTGAACATTGAATAAGTAGAGAAGGTAACGGGATTATTTCAATTTACAATAAGGTTATTGTTTTATAGATGCGCCTCTGCAATCGAATTGCCTGAAAAGAGTCATTCCTTAATGATTTTTATAAAATTGTCCTTTTTTTGAAGTACGTTTAAGTGGAGTTAAAGGGATGTATACCCATATGAGATCGAACATGGAGCTTGTTGTGTGTGGTTTATTCGAAACACGTGCTTACGACGGACACACTACAAAATATTTCACAATAAATTACACGGGCATCCTATCACTCTTATAGAAGGTATAGCTACAATTAACACGTCCGATGCTTAGGAGGCTTAAACGAAGCTGGATGAATGGTCTCCTCGCTTGAAACTCCTCGCTAAAATTAGAAAGAGGAGTAGTGATTTAATGTAACAGTTCACTCTGATATATACTGGTTATTAATAATTTTATTACAATTGAATCTGTAATCTGCGGTTAATTAAAAACAAATCTATTTTATGTGAGTATTTCTTCAAGTTATTATTTTTACTGAATTAAAATATAAATCAAATAAAATTAAGAAAACATCATCTTGACAATTCATAAAAATTCAATAAACGCCTCAAAGACTCTACAATATCACCTAAACGAATTCCACGACTGGTGCAGACTCAATTCAGACTCAAATTCAATCAATGTAGACAAATCACTACATGTCACTTTTACCCTTCGGCGTGAAACTTGCCCTGCTATTTATCTTGAAAATATCCAAGTTCTTCAAACAGACAAATTTTAAGTATTACATGGCGCCCACATATCAAGAACAAAACAAAAACTCTAAACCTGAGACTATTATATTCACTCCTTTCAAGACATTAAATCTCAGACAGAAATTGAATACATATACTTAGCTACTTAAACCAATTTGGACCTATGCTTCACAGATATACGGGACAGTAAAAAAGACTCGCATTCGAAAACTACAGACATGTCAATCAAAAACTTTCAGAACTACCACCAACACTCCCTGATACATCAGTAACCATATTTTACATAAACAGTTAACGACCACATACGTACATAGTACAAAAGATTTCACAATAACTTACACGGACATACCAACTCACTGTTTCGAGGATTGGCCACAACTAACCCGACCGATAGCACGCGTAAGAGGCTCTAAAGAAGCTGGGTGAGGATCTTCTTCACTAACTACAAACATTAAAATTAAGACAGAAAGGGATGCCGCTGGTCACTTCCCTATCTCATGCTGATGAATGATACTATTATCATTCATTCCAACTGCATTAGACTCACTGATTGTCAGTATGTTGATCAAGAAATAATGTTATAAAAAAAAATTGAATAATGCTTACCATTTTATGTAAGTTGTAAATATTTAAAAATGATAAGTAACCATACTTTAGTATTTTAAAACTTTCCGCGTACCTAGTTAATTTTAAGAAATTAATTACATTACTAGGCAAGTGGATCTTAATTAATTAGGCATATAAGTATGCTGAATTAATTAACATTAAAGTTTTAAATTGAATAGATGTCAATCTTTTCTGATGAAATAGAAACCTTGAACATCAAACTAGATTATTCAATGGCAGGAGAGGACAAATAACGCGTAGGCTGTGACATCATGCCAAGGTCCCCCAAGGTAACTCATGTTGATATTGCGGTGAGAAAACAAGTCACTAACGATTCGTTTGCTCAATAACTATCGATAAATATAGTTAGATAAATAATAGTGACCTTGAGGAACAAATAATGGTACTTTCTAGTTTCGAAATACATCTTAATACCTTAGTCCGTGGCACAGACACCTTTTTATCCGCATGGAAATTCGTAAATACCTTCATTTCATTGTAACCTACAAATATTTTACTTACGAAAATTTTCGGAATTGGGGCGGTTTCAATCTGGAGGTCGGCAAACTTTGTCTATTTAATTAGGTACTGGAAACTTGTAAATCCCAATTTGTTTTCCAATTTAATCATAAGATAACTTGAGCGCAAAGTCGCAAAAAAATGTGGCCTTCAAAAATATTGAGCCGTTTTGCGTGACCTACTCCCCCAAATTATCAAGATAACTAGGTTATATACGCCAAACGGTCCATTGTTTTTGTAGGCCACCTTTTTTATAAATTTTGTGATGGAATTATTTCACGATTCAAGCAGAAAGAAAATGGGTATTTACGAGTTTTTAGCATCTAATTAAATAGACAAAGTTTGCCAACCTCTGGATTGAAAACGACCAATTCTGAGAATTTTCGTAAATAAAATATTTGTAGGTTACGAAGCTATTCACAAAGTTTCAACTGGATGTTAATAATTTGATAATAAAAAGGGATTTGTACGGAGTACCTAGCACATAATTGAAATCTCATAAAATTTTGTTGTTTGGTACCAATCATTCCACTAAGAAATAGTTAAATATTAATAGGATATTAACTGAAATAATAGACGGTTGAAGTTGTAATTTTTTTCCTTATAAAGAGATATGTATATTTGTTTATTATTTTATAATCTGAGGTGTTTTGACTTTCTTGTGGTACATCAAGCGTGTGCTAATGAGTTAGGGTTTATTTCAATGGGTAAGGGAAAAATTAATGTTTGAGCGTGATAGGGACAATTTTTAAATTATTCTGCATTGTAGACATTCAAGGACCAATAGTGTATTCAGTTTTATTCAATTTCAAGATTTATTCAATTTAAATTATATTTTTTTTATTTTAAAAATATTGCTTTCTGATTAAATGGTTTACAAAACTATTAAATAAAAATAGTTAATGGCTATGAATCTTTTCTTATTAATTCTATTATCGACTGGTTTTCTTTGTGAATATCGGAGTAAAAAAAAATCTTTTCATCCAATCAAAATTTGTTTCGTATAATTGAAAATTACGAATTGTATTGTACATCTTGATAGACTTTACAATATCTCAATTTTCTATATAACTACTACATTCTCAATGTCTTAATTTTACTATTTATTTTCATTTCTTATATAACTTCATATTTCTTTTTTTATGTTTTACATTTTATTCTAAGATTCCACTTATGCCACCCTTTTTGATTATGCCTACTTCATCATTCCACACTTTGTAACGGTTATTATTATTTATCTCTTAGTTCTTAGTCATTATTCTAACAATTTCATTTTACTTTATATTTATTTATTTTATTTTTTATTATTATTATATATATATATATATATATATATATATATATATATATTTTTTACCATCACTACTTATGTTTCTCATACCTTTTTATCTGGTTATTTTCTTAGCCCTGATGAAGGCCTGAACTTCAGGTCGAAACGTCGGCATATGTAAAAATAAATATTATCATTTATTTTTGCCTTCCTTTTTGACTGACCACCCCAACTATTCTTCTCTTCATTATCCACGACAGTCAACCAATTACCAATTATCAATTGAAAATAACGTTTTATGATATTAGATCAGATCTTATGTTTTATATGATTTTGTAAACATTCCACGTGTAGTGAAAAAAATATTTAAGCTTTGGAAAACAGTCTCTATTGGCTCCCTTCCTTCATGTACATATATCATAAAACATAAAAAAAATAAAAATGTTTCATTTTACTCCGAACAAGTATGTACACCTTTTTTTTCGAAAGCTAACAAGTTATAAAATATATTTTCCATTTGATATTCATATTTTATATTCCTTTCAATTTTATATTGTAAGAATATAAATATGAAATATTTCACATATTCCACTCCATATTACAAGTATATTTATACTATTTCATAAAAATAAAAATATACTACCTTTAAATTAAATCTTTCCAAAGTTTTATCATCATAATAATTAATAATGTAAATATTCAATAAATTTATTCATATAATTTTTTAAAAACTTCAGGCTATGATAATTATTTATTTTTTAAGAAAATATATTAAAGCCCTATTTTCTATTTAGCAATGTCTTCCCCCCTAGTTTTTAGAAATCAAAATTCTTAATTATACTCTTAATTTTTTGAAGATGATTAAGGAAAAAAAAAACATCGATTGTTGTATCTTATATTTTTAGATTGATTCCCAACTGTAAATAACTTAATTTGATTGATTTCCTATTTTCTTGAACAGCGAGGCACCGCGGTTTCACCGATTAGTTTGCTAGACCTATTTGTGCCGATACAATATTTATGACCGTAGCCGCTGAAAGGAAGAAGACTCGTTAGAAGTGAAATCGGTTCCGATCTGACTAGAGAAACGTGCCGACAATGCTAAATGGAAAATCAATAACGCATCATAAATGCATGAGATCAGGAGCACTTAAAACGTAATTCGCGGACGTTTCTTGAAAAAGTTTTTTTTCCTGACTCCATCCCACCCATACCCACGTTATGTTGTAATGTTAATAACAAATTAAGTAACAACAAACATAAGTATAAATAGCTTTAAATGTAAACAATCTAGAATGGGGAAGATCATCTTTCAATTACAGCAGGCTAGCTACAAATTTAAAAATGCTATGCTATTAAATGTTTTCTGAGGAATATAAAAACTGAATGATCTCATTATTAACAAAACTGCTATATTGAAACATCATTAAAAAATTTATAAAATATATGCGTTGAAATATTTATTAATGATAAATTATAATTGTATTTTTCTTCTAAATTGGTCTATATTGGGAGACGACGCAAATGACAATTCTGCCGTATAATTTAATTTCGAGTTCTGAAAATTTAAAAGAGATTTGAAAGTGTGAAGTGTTGTATCAATCTGTGAACTCCACTTCTTACATGTCGTCAAAGATTAATTTACATAACAGAAGTTGTGTTATACCTAGGCTGTATTATTAAAATGTGGCAATCTTGTTACTCGTCATAGTATTGTGATAATTTATGTAAAGTCATCCTGGTTAACAATTTATTTGCATACGCTAACTGTAATCTTTTAGAATATAATATTCTTAAATACAATGAATGGGAATAGGATAGCCCTGTGGGTAGTACGCCGACTTCCACAGCTCAAGGTCTCGGGTTCGAGTCCCGGTATTTGTAATTATTTATTCTGTTTGATCTATGGTGGATCGATCCTCGGGTCAGAAAACTCTTCCAGCCGCCGTAGGGGCACATCCAGAGTATAAAGTGGATACTCTTACTTAATTGACCAATTAAGTAGGAAAACTTTGCGGTTGAATGTGATCTCGGCCATCTCAGCTCTTTGCACAACTATTGACCAAAAAAGAGTACTTTCTTGCATATAACTGAATGGTGCGGTACCTCCTTCAGGAATTAACAAATTTAAATAAATCTTCTAATCTTCTAATAAATCTGAAGAGAGAAGCGCCTGTCGAAGATAAAAAGTCATAGGATAAATTATATGTTTGGGTTGTACAGACGAGTTTTGAATGAAAGAATTAATACCAATAATTCAGATGCTCTATCGAAGGCCAAAAATAATAGAATACTCTAGTAGTTAATTATGTTGGTCATGCCATTTTCAAGTAAGTATTGTGAGGTGAGCGGACATAACCTTTTCCAAGCCTTCATGTTAAAGGTGTTGAATCTTCGGTAAGGTAGGATGAGTGCCTCTTTACGCGGTTACAGTTAAATTGGCCTCAATACCGAACTATTCATTAAATCCAATTAAAACCGAAACAAAAATAAAATATAGTCTCCTGAGGATGAGACTGCAACTAACAATAACTACATTAGTTTCTACCTTTAACGAAAATATAACGTTCATGATATTAAACGTTATGTAAACATCACCTAACCCCCTTGATGTAACATCAATATAAATATCAATTCGTCGCTATCTAAAACCTCGTATAGATGGGGCAGTGTCAGACTAGTACACTCATATATAAGAATTGCGTTGTTAAAAAATTTGCTTTCTAAAATCATCAAGAAGCGGATGAGTTAAAGGCGATAGCTGGTATTTCAAAGGTGTGTGGGCAGTGTTTGCGTTCCACGCTGTATAATCTCACCCCGATTACATTTATCCAGTCTTGTCGAAAATATTCACCTAGCTTCGAATTAACCTTTTCGAAAAGTCGCCTATGCACTTTCACTCTCGTCTATAAAAAGTTTATAATTTCACGTTTACACAAATAGAGCATCGATCTCTCTTAGATGAATATGCGAAGAAGGTGGAAGTTATCTTGACTCTTAATTAAAAGAGTAGATTATCGATGAAGAGGAATATACCCTGCATGAAGGTTCTAGGCTCCCACACTCTCTCCTTTTCGGCGAGTGTCGTCGGCCGAGAATGGCTAATTATCGTCGGTAGCGACGCATGAAACGCTGGTTCACGGTCGCCAGCGAAAGTAGACGATAAGTGAAGATTTCTAGCAACTGCTCGCTCTTCGATCGATTAATTGTGCCATTAAAGATGTGGAAGAAATCTCTTCTAGTCATTCTATTTGATAATGCCACCCGGTACAATCGTAGGCGTGAGAACTGATATTTGTAAATCTAAAGTATCTGTGAAAATTTCACTTTCAAACTAAGGTCGCAAGCAATAGTTTGATTTATTACCAAACATCGGGCTTAAATAAACAGTAAAGTTCTCATGTGCAGCATAGTTCTGTCAACCATCATTGCCTTTATAACGAATTTACAGTTTGTAATAATTATAAAGAAATAAATTCGCTAATTCTGAACCAAGTGATATATCCTTTAGGAATAATTTTGCTTTAGTTTGAAAAGAATCACAGAAAACACAGTACCAACTTTACAAAGTCCACCAAAGAAACCAACGATCTACCCTCTAAGACATTGATCGACAAAATTTAGAAATTAATAAGCCAAATTCATTATTAATGACGACCGATAAGAGCTGAAGTAATAATATGATGTATAATTTTTTATAATATATTATTTTTTATAACATATATATCTGTGTTATGGGTTAGCATTAATATTGATGAGGACAAGTTGCTTGCATTTCTTTACAATTTTTTTAAATATTTAGTAAACATATCAGATTTATTTTTAAAATGTACAATGAAATCATAAGACATTCGTCTTATTAATCCTTTGAAGAAATAAAATAATAATAATAATAAAAGGCTTAGCGAACCCGAGGGTTCGATGCCGACACCACCAATCACTTGTTACAAGGCTTTAAGGCAATCTTCCCACCTTCGCTTCGGTCTACCCCTCGGACGTTTACCATTCGGTACAACAAATACTAACCTTTATGAATTCCCTCGTTACAAAGCCCAACAATTTTACAAGCCCATTTGATTCACCGCGATGAAATTATCTCAATTATATTAATCGGATACAATTCACGCAATTTTGCGTTGTGTAACCATCTGAACTCTCCGGTTAACTCATCCTTCTTCGGTCCGAACATTCTACGGAATACAGAAAATAAGAATAATACAAGAAATAAAATAATAAATAAAAAAACAAAGCAGAGAAATAATTTGTCATTTAAAAAATATTTTTTTTTTTTGTAATTAGAAAATCCTTGTTCCTATCCGAATAGGTGTTACCCTGAACTAAGGTGAAATTAATTGAAAATATAAGTATTAAATAGTTCATATTGTATGTCAGTCTCAGCATTATTTTCTTATATTATATATTATTTTAAAATATTTTGATATTCAAGTCATAATAGAGAAAGACCAATAGAGTGCCCACTATTTTTAAAATAACTTTGATTAGAACGACTTTATTTTCTGATTATTTGAGGTTTTCTTAGATCTATAGCTCTGTCCATAATGGTTTTATATGTACTTAGTAGTTAGTAAGTTTGTCAGTTAAACATAATCCAGAGCGTCTGTTAAGTGACCTTTTAATCTGTAAAGTAAGCTGAAGTAGCTCAGTAAGTAGCTCATCTGCTATGCTCAAGATACCGAGGTTGGATGGACCTTTGGGTCGGAGGAATCGCTTGGAGCACACCGAGCATCTATATAGTGACTAATAGTTAAATAAATAATTGATTGAGAGTAAAAACTGATAGTTGAGCGTGATCTTGGTCAAATAACCTGTACAACTGTTGATCAATACAAATCAGTACTTTCTAAAAAAATATAAAAATTTAACAATGTTTTGAATTTTCCAGATTATTAGAATTAATCAATATCAGACTAGAAACAATATAATTCATCGATATCGTAATTGAATACAAGGAAGCTTCTCGTTGAAGTACTATTGCTCCTGAACACTTCTTCACCAGGCTGGGCGAGTAAGGACCACCCTACCCCACGCAGGCCCGCGGGAGGTGGTTAGTTTGACCCAGAAGCCCACAAAGAGGATTCGTTCCAACAATCTTTTTGTTGCATCTCCTTTGACTCCGGAAGGCGCCTCGTCCCATTGTTCCTTTGTCGACAGTCGAGGCCTCATGTCCATAGACTTCCATGTCTTCCAGTTGTTCCGGCACAATTCCAGACTATTGTCCAGCTCATATACCTAGGGGAATATATCCTACGTTTGAAAAGTTTTAACTCGTGCATATAAATACTCCGACTGAAACATAACCTTCGGTGTTCTTTTTTATTTTATTGGTGTCACATGTTTATTGAGAGATATTACAATCTGTCATAATTAAGGAAATTTATAATAGTGTTCTGAGAGCACATTCACACTCAATGTACAATAAATAAAATAAATAATACAGAAAAGCAATAATGCTAAAAGTAAATATATATAAACAAAAATAAACTAAACTAAACAAAAAGAAACTAAGCTAATAAAAATAACTACCCAGATACACACATGCTTCTACACAATATCTAAAAAAAAATAAAATAAAAATCATTCACTCAAGATCTCGAGCCTAGGCTTTCTCCCCACTCGTGAAAGAAAAGGCATTAGTCCAGAAGATCTCTCGCTAAACCGCATTACTGGAATTAAGGACCAGTAGAGGCTGAGGAGAGGCGCTATAATCACACATATTTGGCTTGAGTGGAGAATCTGGCCATTGCCAAAATTTCAATATATGCTTATTCACAGAAAGTCTTTGGGCTGTGTCGCTTCAACCTTCGAGGAGGATTGTAAGGATGTGTGGTATTGGATAGTGATTGTGCACGGGAATTTGGATGTCATTAAAATATTTTCTGTATTTTTTGTTTTATATAAAACTATTTTATTGAGTCATATAACATTCTGTCACAATAAGGACAATAGCTGTAGTGAGTATAGAGTGTATACACACCATAATTACATAAAATATAAATAAATAAAATAAAATATTAGCTAAATAATAATAACAAATGATATACAACAAACAAACTTAAAGATAAGTAGTATAGTAAAATAAAACCTTAAATACAGACATATTTAAAATCAGCAAAGAGAACTTCGAACCAAATTAGAGGAGCTCCCTATACATTTCTTTCTACTGTGTCGCGACCACTAAAAGTCATTGGAGATTAAGCGAGAGCATTGTAGGCATTTAAACGTCTGCCTTGATTATAGAAACTGACCGTTACCAGAACTCCATTTTAATACATAGATATTTACAAAAAGTTTCGAGCGCACAAATAGCATATTATGTTCATGGTGTAGGATTTTGTTAGTTAGATAGAATGGTTTACTCAATTTAAGAGTTATTATTAAGGTGTATTTACTCTACGCCTTTTGTGTTAGTAAAAAAGGATCACAACTAGGAGTACGGCCTCATAGTTATGTCCCTTAATTCCTTATCAAAGCAAGAATTATTCAGATGTTAATAGAAAATAGTTGTATAAACTCGAAGTTATCAAGTTTTACTGGTAATATTTTCCTGAAGAGAAATCTGTATTACGTGTGGTTAGTTAGAATAGTTTTGCCATTGTTGATTACAGTAGCATTTCCCACAGTCGCTCGACCTTATCCTACTGTCGGATAGCTAACAATTAGACCGGCCATGTTTAGAGCCGCTGTATCATCGAAGACCATTACTGTTAATATCTCCCAGTAGAAATCTTCAACTTGCTCAAGCAGCGTGTAACTGCCCATTACGGGGCCTTTATTTAAAGTGGATTCCATCTGTTAATTAAGGGAGTCTAATATCTAATAATTTTCTTTCGATGCCTTGGAGATTACCCTGCCAAACTCTTATGAATATTTACATTAATTAATATAGGAAAGGTGCATCCACACACTACGTTATTAAGTGTTTTTTATGAGATCATTGTGTAAAGTGACGTGGGTGACGTATTTTTGTTAGTATTGTGATATTAAAGCATGAAGCTAATTCATTTGGTGCCACATAGTGATATGTCATCAATTTTTTGTTAGTATGTTGACTTTTGATTATAATATATAGTTAACTTATTTTTATAAATAATTATCACTTGTATTATCATTATCATTATCATATTATCAATTATCATTTGTAACTTCTACATGATCAAATTGACTAATTATATTGTTTTTTCTTTTACAGGTTAGTTGCAAATCCAGCCTGTTGTAAGTAAATATAAATAATTGTTATTTTTTTTATATATTTATTTTTCATCATAGAATATTGTTTGATATTCTATTAGATTCAGGATTGTAAAATTTCTATCCTTAGTACATGCATATATAAGAATTATAAATAGTTCATTACAAATTCTCATTACCAATCAAACTGTTCTATAAAAACTAATTTTTTCAGTTTTTTTTTCTTCATATTATTTTAAAATATTCATGTGATTTCACCGAGTAAATAAAATCATTAGACTTAAAAATTAACCGAATCGTTTAACCAAAAACATTTTTACATACTAATTTAACACATTTTAACTATTTCAATAATTTTAAATATTTCGGGCTAAAATTATTTTAAAACACTAACCGCATCAAATTGAATAATTTTATCCAGCAAACATGAAAATCGATTCAGCCTTTCATCGTCACAGAACATAAACATTCATGGTAAACGGGGTGGCGGTCATAAATTGGCTGAATAGTGACAAAACTATTTTATTAAATGCCTAGGCGATTTTATTAGGCTATATGATTTTAATAAAATAGTTTTGACACTATCCAGCCTATTTATGATCTCTACCCCGCCCCCTCTCCTTCCTTTATAATGCAACGGTCAACTATTAAATATTGAATTCAAGGTAAACATATTACCCAGTCTTCAAGGGACTTCGCAGCAGTTATAAAACAAGGATTTTAAAAATATTGTCTATATTCTAAATTGTATACACAAACGGAAATCATTAAAGGAAACCGTAACCTTAATTAATTTAAAATTATAATGATTATTATCTAAATCAATGCCAATTTACAACCAACGAATAAAAATATACATGTATTTAAATAAATTAAATAAAATAAGGAATAATTGGTTTGGAATCGAAAAAAAATAGAAAAGTATTCATCAATTACTGGGGCCGTTATAATATTCATGACTCTTTTATATTCTTTAAAGACAGTTTGAAGGTAAACATGGAACCAATTCGTGGTTTTACATATTTTTAATTATAGTTTGAAAAAAATTTGGTTTATTAATTACTTTTATTTTCGTAATAGAGGAAGTATACTAATCCGTACTTACTATTCATTTTGGAATCCTCACATGATTTACACATTTCAATGTCAAAAAGTTGCATAAATCCATCTATTTATGTATTCATCTTTCTATTTTCAAGCACTTAACGTTCTATACTTACCTTCATTCAACTGAACAAGTTCTAAGACAGTTTTTGTAGCTAGTCATTTACTAATTTTTTTTCTGTTAGCATTACACAGCATGTAAATCTTTTGCCGCCTAAACAAGCTTGCTCCATCTCTGCCTTTCTTGAGTTATTTGTTCCCAGTTATCTGCACGAAGCTCTGTTGCATCTTCGTTGCTTCTATCTATCTGCTTTTTGGCCTTCCACGTGGTCTTTTGCCTTCTATTGAGGTATTCATTGTTACGTAGAGAGTTCCAGATGGATTGCTACGACATGTCCCGCCTATCTTAATCTCCGTGCCTTCATATAGGATATCGATTGACCAGTTTCTGTAAGCAGTTTATTGGTCTTTCTTCTCCATGTTTTATTTTCCTAATCCCAGATCGCTCCTGTTATCATGTGGAGGTTTTTTCTCTCAAATCTTTCAATACTTTTATCTAGGGGGCGGGTTAGTGTCCAAGTCTCATAGCCGTACATTAGAACTGGCTTCATCGCTGCATTATACACCCTTAATTTGAGGTTTCTTGATTTTTTTAGGGATTTCAATACTTTTGAAATGGAGAAGAATCCTCTGTTTGCCCTTGTTATAAGCTGTTATATTTCTGACCATTGATCATTCATTGGGGTTATTGTGGATCCGAGTTGTTTAAATTTTTATTCTCTTGGGAATGATTTTCCTTCTACGCAGATCCTGTTATTAGGGTGCAACTTTTGGCTTATCATATATTTTGTATTGTCTTCATTTATTTGTAGGCCGATCTACTCCGCCTGTCTTATCAGAGTATTAGGGAGTTTCTCAATGTCCTCTTGATTACTTCCTAGGACAGCTATATCATCTACTTATCCAAGGATTTTATGATTCATTTCGACGTGGACCCTTCCACTTTTCTGCGATGTTGCTCTTATCACCTTCTTCAGAGCTAAGTTGAACCACATCAGTGATAGTCCACCTCTCTTCCGGAAATCCTATTCGAACTTTGAAGGCTTCAGATACTTCTCCTTGTATTAAGACTTTTCATTTGGAATCATTTGTACACGCCTTTGTCAATCTCACAAAATTACCGGGAAATACTAGTTTAGTCAAGATTTTCCAAAGGCAGTTCCGCTCTATAGAACATTGGCTGCTTTGAAATCTACAAACGGGGCATGGACGTTCCAATCGTTTTTCAAGTACTTGTTTTAGGATGAAGACCTAGTCTAGCATGTTCCTTCCTCTTCTGAATCCAGCTTGGTGGTCGCCTATTATATTCTCGTAATAAGGATATCTCCGATTTAGTAGGATGTATGTCATTATCTTGTAGGCAACCGGAAGGTTGCTATGACTCTGTAATTACTACACTCATACATGGAGCCTTTCTTTAGGATAGGACATATTAGGCCCATATTCCAAACCTCAGGCACCTTTTCCTCTTCCCATATTTTCTGGATTAGTTGAGTAGCTTGGCTCTTAAGTCGTTTCCCCATCTTTAAACAGTTCTGATCGTAGATTGTCTATCCCTGGGCTCTTCTTCTTGTTTTAGCAGTTCGATAGGCTATTATTATTTATTTATTTAATCCACCCTCTCATGTCAATATGGCAATACGAGTGTTTCCTACTAGGCATGAATGCGTAATAACACACTACTGCTAGTTAACATGAACAAGGACGTGCTAGCAATTCATTCTTCATTCTTACTTCTTCATAATCTTCTTTGGTCTAGCTTCCAGGATATGTAGGTCTTCCTGGCGCTTGTCTTCTTCTGCGGATAATGCGGAAGTGAGCGGATTCCACCACCGTATTCCATCCATTTATGAATTCCTTGGATGATTTTCCTCACTGACTAACTGAAGAAAGTCGCTCATAACATTCGGTGCAGGTCGTTACCACGTGCTCGACAGTTTCTGGATCACTACAGGTTGGGCATATAGGATCTACATCAATGCCCAGACCGCAAAAATTAGCTCTAAATCCTCTATGCCAATAGTCTGAGAGAACCAACTTCGCCTCAAGTCTTGACTGTACAGTCGGAAAATACGTTTTTAGGTGTAGTTACCCACCACCGGTTCCATGCAGCAATCGTGTCCTCCCGTATTATCTGCTTTCATATATTAGGTTCACCCATATTCCTCACCAGTAAAATTCGATAGCTATTTCTACATCCGGTATATCTTGGCTTTCAACATCCTTTGGATCCATAGCCTCAGTGTCTTTTTCGTTCGTGGGGTCTCCTTGATTGAGAAGTTCCTGGAAATGTTCTTATCATATGTTCAATATCTTTTCTTCAGATTCTATCTGAATGCTATCTTTTTCGGCGCATTTGCATATTTCTGGCTTAATTTCCTGCCTTTATTTCCTAATGTCTGCGTAGAATTCGCGTAGTTTTGAAATGAATAATTTGTTTCTGTACTTTATTATAAAATTGTAAACACATATTTCAAATAAATAGATATTATTTCTTCATCTATTTTTACCTCATTGAATTTTATACTGAGAAATCGTTTGTGTCGAGAGCAACTTCGTAATACTTGTAAAAAAGTAATTAAAAATAAGTATGAATTCTTGTATTTAATTTAATACACATAATAAAAATGCAAAAATCGTTTAACGTCAGCTTTACTTGAGCTGTTTTAGACAACCTGTTGGTCACTGAATTGCAACTTGAAGGCCTATTTCGTCGCTCACATATTTCTGCTCCATAAAATTCTGTATTATTTGTGTTGAAGGAGTGTTCTTAATAAATGCGGAATAAAGACAACGAATCATGAAAATATGGTTTTCTACTTTCATTACTAGTTTTAATTAAAATGTTTAAAAATTGCTTATTATTTTTAGTTCCTTATAGGTTGCGTCGTATAATTCTGACTTCTTATTTTTACCGGTAGTAATTATGAAGAAAGTTGTTTTATGATGCGATTCTGACTAGCATCCCTGATTTAAGATATTTTTTCTACCTTGGTTAAAAATAATGCTCTCCAAACTGTATAAAATATTTTTGATGGACAGAAACACTTTATTTTCATTAAACTATAAACGCTTGTTGCCCAATTATATTGGGTTGCTATACACACAGCATACTAATTGATCCGTAGGACAATAAATAAACTTATATATAAATGTACAGAAGTGGTTAGTATAAATGAGTATAATAAATATATATATATATATATATATATATATATATATATATATATATATATATATATATATTTTCCTCAACAAATATTCGTCTGTTTTGACAGATAGATATATTAATGGTATATTTTTAGATAATGATTATACCAATGAATAAAGTCTTATTCAATCAAATTAAAGAAATTTTATTGTTTTAACTGTTAATTGTTTTATTTAATTCAAATAGATAATATATATAGCAAGACCAAAAAGTAGATCCTTAGATAGAATCATCAAAGATACAATAGAGCTGCATGCAGATAACTGGAAAGATGTATGAAAAACAGGAAAATAATAAACTGGTAACAGTAAAGTAGCCCAAGAAAGGTAATTTTGATTGGTGACACATTTAATTTTGAGAAACTTTTGGGGCGATTCGAAAAATATCTGATTAGATATATAGTCCAAAAAACAGAACCCAACTCGAAAAACTCGTTTCAAGGTTCTTTGCCTGCTTCGTGGATTCAATATGATTCTTCCGAAAATTGAACGACGTTTTCGGAAATTGGACAACTCTTCAGTTATAAGTCCTAGATGGTGCATTTTGCTCGGAAACACTCCATTAAAAAAGTTTAATAATATTAAATAATGGCAGAAAAGTAGTCAAGATAAGCAGGACATCTAGTTTGCTGCAATCCATCAGAAACCCTCTGCACAAAGAGAAGACGCGGGAGATCCAAAACCGGGTGGGTCGATTGAATAAATAATCTTTTTTATTATTATTATTTTTTTTATTGGGTATTAATACAGACTGCCACACTGAAGGGCATTGGTACTAGGGCTATAGTGTTCATTCACACAATATGTACATAAGAAAGAAAAATAAATATAAATAACCAAGTAAGAAAGAAGAAAAAATATATAAAGATAAAGTATTATACAAGGTAAGTAAAATAACAGATTAAAGCCGAATGATAATAAAATAAATAAGACACCTCCACACCTGAATATATAATAACGTTTCAAAACTGCAAGCAGCAAAGTGGCAGACGAAAAACGCAAGGTAGACAGTAGACGGTGTGGCGGATTGCCCGGCAACCAGATAAACAGAAGTTAATTTGATAAAATAATTACAAGTTCGTGTCCTGGTCCCGAGAGGTTTTTAATGCCATATAATCTAAAAGGCAAGGAAGAGCTAGACAAAAAAACAAGATAGAAATTTAGAAGGCTGGTTCAGGCGGCACAATAAAAATATCTAAATTTGTTCTATTAACATTTTTTTTTTAGGATGCCAATATAAGTACATTTGACACAATAATATTAAACGATTTTTCACACGGATTGAGGTTTTGAAAAAAGCTATTGAAAATCCATCTCTTTTTTCGGCGCATCGGATATACTATTCTGCATTACAAATGTCTAGCATTTTTTTCTAGAGTCAGAAAATTTATTCTTGTTCATAACAGAAGTCTTTGAGCATGTTTTAATTAAATTTCGTCGTAAAATATACACATTTCATTTTTCCTCAGAACATAGGCCTATATTGTCAATTACATTAATCCAGGGGTTGAATTTGATGGTGAGATCAGTCCTGATGGGGCGAAAAAGTGCTCAAATACAAATTTTACAACCTCGTTATCGAAGTCTCTCTGTCCCACAATTTTTTTCAAATTGATCTTGATGAAGGAGTGTTTCTTGTTGTTGCCGAACCCACTATATCCTGTTTAAAGGATTTTCAGTTATACACCAAAATCTGTAATTTTATTTTTGTTTTAAAGTAAAGTTTTGAAGACGGTAGAGACTCGTCATTAAGATTGGTCAGGTGATTAAGAATATGTAAGGACCCAGATGGCACATAAAACATTAAAACATGGCTGTGAAGAATATGCAACCCAAGTTGTATAGATAAAATAGAATATAGATAAAATATTGAATCATAAATCAATTAAAAAAAAAACATTTCACAAAATATACGGTTTTAAAATTATTTCTATTTCAAAAGCCCATTAATGCTTGCAAAAAAAATCTAATAGGAATTCCGATACGTGACTGTCCTTTTGACTCTGGTCCATTTGTAGAGATACTTTGATCGTTTCGAAAGATACAGCTCCCATCGCCACCTCAGGAGCTGAAAGCCATCGTAACTTGGACACCTTACACGACTCTTACCCCGACATGTGTCGACTTTTACACGGATTAATCGTGTCAGTGAAACTCCCAGTAGCCCGATTCTGACAGCTGTTGTTGCAGCCATCTCTCACGTCCTCTGCTCCTCTTAAGGACATCCTCGTCGGGTCTTCTCCGCAGTGGATGTTCAGTCACTCGATTAGCTCAGGGCACGATATCCGGCCTCCTCGTAGAAATCGATATTAGAATTTTAAGAGGCTGCGCTTATGCGCGTTTGATCCTCCATTTAGGAGTACTTATCATAATAGGAGAACAAGGTCGAGAAAGCTGCTTGCGCATTATGAAGCGTCATTGCTTTTTTTATCTCTTTTTTGCTCTTTTAATGACACCACTTTCTCCACATTATGGTAATAATGTTATTTTCGATGGTAAATGGTTTTGTCAACTTGTTTTTAGTTATATTTCTTAATATCAGCCGGTTTAAGTCATTGAACTCAAAACCAGAAAGGATACTAGTCTTAGAATTATTGGCGATGTATGAATAGTTCTTGCTTCCTTACTACCGAAAGAGAATCTTTCTATTCAAAAAGTAATTAAAAATTATTTGTCCATAGGATCAAAAATTTCATGATGCGTTACCGTTTTACGAAACATATTAGAGTATTTCTTCAAATACTGTGATACGTATATTCGTAGACACGTTTACATTTCAAAAACAGCTCGTTAGATTCACGTCAATGTTGTAGAAAAGGTGGATATTAGTGAAAAAAACAATTATTTATTTATAACAGGTACAAATCATAGAAAATTCGATAAAATCATAATAAATCCAAACATAACATTTATCATTCTAAGAAATTCCTACTGTCCGATTTACATCGAAAGCAGCGGAATTCCTCAGACAGACACCATACATTATTCTTGACTTACCTATGATAAATGAAATCTGTTATAGATAAGTCTTTTATAGACAAATGGAATCGGGGGGTAAGCAAATGTTAAAATGTAACGAAAGATACTTAATGAACGACTCAAACTACTTTATTCACTTTTCAACAAATCTTCAAAACTAGAACTAACAAGAAGATAGAAATTGCGCATACATAAATCTATATGAACATACACTCCACACATATTCCTTATAGCTAAAAAGACCTACTTACAAAAATTTTAAACTTTCCAATCGAAAATATTAGAACCCATATCTAAAGCCCCTTGGCACGTAGCTAACAGAACCCTACAAACTGACTTCCATCAACAGTTGACGAATACATAAGGATTCTTTGCCAACGATTTTATAAAAAATTGAATACACTCATGAATACGAGGAGTATGAAAGGCACTGGGTAAGAGATTTCATTCCTTAACAAAACTAAGCCATAATGCAGGATCCGATTCTAATCCATGCCTGACTTGTTATTTTCATTACTTCCATAAGGCCATATTCTGATTGCCAACAGTTCGTTTAAAGGTAGGGTCGGAGTGGCTGGGCGGGCTAACGCCTCCCCATACATGTTGCTCAGCATCCTCGATCGAAGATCATGAATTCAAATCCCGCTGCTAGAGGGCTTCTATTGCAAATCTGACATTAATACCCCAAGGACCGGCAAAAATCCCGTTTGGCTGAAAAGGTGAGGGGAGGAAAAAAAGGTCCTCTACAGATGCAGATCAATATTTGAAGTTTATGAAAATGTTTCAAATCAAGAGCATACATTAAAAAATGAAATCGAATCTTGTCATCGGTTATAGAATAATCATACTCTATAGCTTCATTTAATGCAATTATTTTTACTTCTTTGACAGATTAATGATTATTAATATCAGGATAAACAACTAGATTTCAGTGCATTAGGGACGGCTTTATATCTGTTTTTTGAAAAGAAAAACTTCTACTATCAGAAAAGTATACACGTTTACAAGTAGTTTTGTAGATTTAAAGAGGGTCCAAAAAAGATAAAATATGATTTCCTTAACATTTTGAAAAACATCTACCGACAACAAAATGATTGCCTTTCTTTTTAATATATTCTCTCTGGTCCATACGTATATTTTATATGGCTATTATTAGAATTATAGGCACTTCAAGGCACAGCTCCAATCATACTTCGCCATTTCACGTTTTCTCCGAACAAAACATAAATCCATGTCCTGGCTTGCGATCTTTTCAAACCATTTAAGGAAACATTACTTCCTAATTGCATTTTGGTCATAACCCGTGGTGTAATGCAGCTTGGTCCCTATAAATCAACCGCACAACTTCCTCGACATAAGATTCCATGCGGTTGCATAAAATATTGACCACGACCCGTTAGGCAACTTAACCGCTTGCCCTATATTGAACAAATTGAAATTGACACATTACACATTAGTTGTTGCCAATCTCTATACCTCAAAGGCTAAAACTATATCGTGAACAATTTTAGACCGAAGTTTACGATTCTTTGTCTTAGCTTTGAGTTGAATTTTTAGAAATTAAGTTGTCATTCATCATTTGTGATCTCACGATTGGTAGCTTAGGTTTAGAAAATAATAATTTTCTCCATGAAAATTCTCATTGGAAAACTGTTTCTCATAGCCCTTACATTTAATTCAAGGAAAAAATAAAGTATATTGTATGTTTTTTTTTTTATTTTATGTTTTATTCCTGTCAACGATTAAGTGTAAACTATTCTGGAGGTCATTGTGGGGCAGCCTGGTAACAAAATTAAATGAGAGAATGAATTTTCATTCATCGAGCTGGCTTCCTCTATATTTCAGCGGTTCTATACCTCTCCTTTCTGATTGGTGAAGAGGCGTATCTAAGTCAGGCGATAGTTTTAAAAGAGCACATCCTGTCCATGTTCAATAATGGTGATATCTATATTTATTAATAGTTCTTAGATATAAGTCGTTAGACCAAGCTCTTTTAAAATTTGAGTAATATATCTGACATATATAAATAACGATATAGTAAATGGCGTCAAATCAGCTTCAATCCACAATTTCGACATTGGATTCAAGGGAATCGGACTGGCGAGGATTAAGTATCACAAGTGATTATTACGAGTCAAGATAAGATTAAAATAACCTAAATTTTTAATCTAAATTCATGCTATAAACACAATGGTGATTTTAAATTCAATTTTAATAATTAGGTAATAGATTAATTTAAAAATAAATAGAAAATCGCTGGAATGAATTGGGAGGAGCTTAACATCGGTTCTGGTATTTTTATTATTTTTACTTTCTATTAGACAAGGAAAGTATTGCGATCAGATAAAATTTCTGATATGCGATTTTCTACAGATCTTTACGTTTCAGAGCCCTATGAGTCAAAAAACCACATTTTCAGCTATTGGCCTGTCTGTCCTAAGATTATTTCGATAACTCGTTGACATTATAATGTCCTTTCAATTTTCGTACTGTACCAAATTTTCGAAAAAAACAGCAAAATAGGTTATAAAGAAAAGAAAAATGTTTGAGGGCCTAATTTGCTAAGTATCTATTGTAAGATTTATATAAAAACTTTTGAAAGGTAATTAAATTACATACAAAAAAAAAATCATTCTTGCTTGTAAATGCTTGAGAAGTTAAAGCAACTTTTTTGTCAAAATCGACGAACCGGAAGTGACACTTTATAGAATCGATTAAACACATATTTTTCATTAACACAACTATGCATAAAATATGGATAAGAAAAAGTTAGTAAGTGAATGTTATGTGGTGCGCACAATGCTTAATTTTTGTTGTTGACATGTGCTTCATTCATTACTTCGTTTCTGAACTACGCATTAATAGAAGCTTAATCACTACCTACTAAATAAACAACAATGCTGAAAGTATTCTTTCATTCATTTGAAATAAATAAATGAACACGTGAAGACTCATTTCCACAGTTGTTTAAACCACTTATTATTATTCATTTCCTTTTTTCACTAATCAGCTGTATAATGTTTCCAAAATAAATACAAATACTCTCTCGCAATGGCCACAATATGGGCCAGCTGTCAGTTATATTACCGGACCGTTATCAATGCCTCTTGGATCTGACTCAGCTGAGATGTGTTAATTTGATCCGAAGATATTGGAAGCAGTGGACCAGTTCTTCGAGTCCGCTCCACAAACATGTTTGGCCCTGCCCAGCAATCATTTTGTGAATCTGGTTCATTCTTTGAAACTAGTCTCATCGCTTTTATAAGAACAAATCCACCTTAAAAACGAAAGACGAAGGTAATATAATATAGGCTATTATTATAGTTGAAAATAAAATATTTGAATATATTTCTCAGAAATGGTTATCGAAGTCGATGTGCAAAAAGTTATCTTATTGTTATTAAGCTTACAGAGATTTAGAAAATTGTATAAAATCATAGCATATCAAGGATTATATAATATCAAGGATTAAAAGGATTGTTATATCGAATTTTAAACTCTTTTTATTATTTTCTCTTTTATTAAAACTTCTTTCAAAGTCGGAAATCTGATAGATTTGCTTTTTGTAAATGGGAAACTAAGACCGTAAAACTTAAAAAGTAAGTCCACAAAATGTACTCAGTGAGCATATTGGGGCCAACCGCCGATCTAGCAGGGCAGAAACAACTTTCGAATTATGAGAAATGTAATATAATACCCTATCTATAAATAGTTAAAAATCGCCCTATTAAATTTCCAAAGTTCATTTAAACTCTTTTTATTTTAGTTTCCACCTTTGAAAACCTTGAGGGTTCGCTGCAGTGCTCCAAAAACCATAGAAATTTTGAACTTTTTGTGGTATATGCTAAATATCTCTTTTTTTAAGCGACCTAGATAAAAAATAGTCATATTCTATCTTAAGCAGCTTAAAATTATCTAACATTTTTGTACATAACATATTTTTTTATACCCAATAGGAAGCGAACTATCGAGCTTCCGAAATTGGCAAAGTTTGAAAAATAAATAAATAAATAAAATAAATTATTGTATTAATATTTGTTCGTCAATACAGTAAAACATTCATATAATCATTATAACACAACAACTATAGCGTTCATGAGTACTTAATGATGTGACAAAGGACTATAGTCGCCAATGCCAGTGCCGCTTTTCTGTCGATTAAGTGTATTTTCTAAGTTACTGCTTCAAATATTTTAAAAATTAGTCAGTGTTTTACAAATAAAAGTATATTCCCCAGATGTTTTATTTCAGGGCGTTTTTCGTTATTGTAGGCCGTTTATTTATAAAAGGTGATTCATTTTCAATTTTAGTTTGAACGACTTAAAAAACTTGTCTTTACTGGTGTTTGTTATTGCCAAGGCCGATTATTTTTCAATATTTTTTTGTGTTTTATTATTCTATAACTATTACCTTTAACAAAAAGGTCAATTATGGCGAAATTAAGCCAAATGCAGTGACCGATCAGTGACCGATAAACTAACTCAAGTCAAAGATGCCAATCTGCTATATTTGAATGCCATTTTGGGACAGTACGGTTTTTTATGTGGGACATTGTCTATTTTTAAATAAATAATTACAAGGAACACAACTATATGCAATTTATTGGGATGTGGAGGGAGTGTGCACGTTAGGGGGGTCTTGCCCACCGTGTAACATATTTTTTCCCGATTACCGTTCAACCGTTCCAGTCCGTGGCTTAAAATTCTTTGAAATACGTTCAAAATGGACTTACAGTTTTACAGAGTAAATTTTGAAATCTCGTTAGTTTGCTTTCTGTTGGGTTTATGAAAAAATATTATGTACAAAAACGTTTTAAGCTATTTAAGATTAAATATAACATTTTTTTTATCTATTGCTTTTAAAAGGATACTTTTTTAGCGTAAACCATAAAAAGTTGGAAATCTCAATATCAATATATATTATTCAATATATTATAAAAAAATCTAGACCTTCTTATAACCAGCAGATTCTTATAACTCTGCTCATTCATTGATTAATTCATCGAAAAAACAAATGAGCATACAGTACTAAATATAATGTAGCCAGAAGTTGCACCGAGGAAATTTTTGAGGGAACACATTTCTATGGATTTTTAATGGGGAGGGAGAGGTGCATATTCACAGATTGCGTGGAATTGAATTGAAGAAAAAAAAACAGATGAAATAAAAGTAAAATTTAAATTGCAATTAACCAGAAATTAAAAGGGATTTCAGTTAGAGAGTGAGCTTTCTAATAGTGTTCATTAACAGGTTAAGGAAATAGATTAAATTAATTTGAATACGTCCATACTAGTTTTCCTTATTCAATATTAATGTTAAAGTTTGATGATTTTTTTGATGTTTCGGAGCTATAGTTTTAAATTTTAATTTTCGCCACAAATTATATTTAAATTGAATTAATTAAAACTTATAAAAGGTTTCTTTGTGATGAAAATGTGGTTTCAGATCTAAAATTATATTCGATGAATTTTGTCTTCCTGGATCGGCTCTCGTCCCCACACCGAGTAGACTAGGAAATTATTTACGGCAGTGGAGGGTGTAATATTGTCGACATAGAATATGCAGTTGATTATGTCCAAGAAATGAGATTTGTATTTATGCAACAAGGGAAAGTACAATGCCATCTTCTTGAGCAAATTA
Organism: Nezara viridula; assembly: GCA_928085145.1. NCBI lineage: Eukaryota > Metazoa > Arthropoda > Insecta > Hemiptera > Pentatomidae > Nezara > Nezara viridula. Next base: position 179,701,016 of record OV725077.1, read on the forward strand.
GTAATCCACGGGGCTTATTGTCAGTATGATGGAGGTCAGGGTGCAAACTTGATTAAAATTAATGTCTCCTCTACCATCCTATGACCTGATTTGTTAATAGTTTTGTATAACACTAGCTGTATTTTGTATAATTCTTATAAAATATTAGTCATAAAACAACTGAAAGAATAGTATGAAAATTTGTTAATGCAATATATTATGTATTGGAAGAATTCATTTTCCTTTTATGGGTCAAATTAAAATTGTTAATTCATAAAAATAATCCAAAACATTTGTACAATTCACTGTAGGCTTTATCTTTACTCATAATGGTCCGATTTCGATAAACTTTTTTTAAAAATTATTCATGGAGTTAACCCAGAGTTCATGGAGTTTGTGTTTAGAGACTCTTTAAAATGATGTTCGATAATTGAAACTAACGAAGATATGGTGTCATAAAATACTAATGAGAAAAAATATATAGTATATATTGTATTCATTTATGAAATTGGTATATAGTTGTGTTTTTTTAATAAATGAAAACAATTTGATGCCATCTCCGTGTTGTTTTTCAAAATTTCAGCAATATTATTTTCCAAATCCACTTCACTCCAATGTTCGTGATATTTACCACGGAGAAAAGAAACTCGAGGGATGCCCCTTTGTCAATAGGTTTTCATGTTTTAGTCTTGAGTATACGATTTGTAGTATGGCTTGGCTGATCTCTTTTATTCTTTTCAACTGTAGGTGCACTCGATTTGTATCTATAGAAATAATGGTTTATCAGCTGCCAGTTATTTCTAGAATGATATTTAACCTTGGCTGCACACCTTGACACTGAACTTAGCTCTATATAGAAGCTTGATTCTGTTAGGAATAAGTTATTCACGATTCACCGTTGCCTTACTGTCTTAATAAATATTTATGCAGTTGACAGGTGCAAGTAAATATAATATATATACCTCAGGTCTAAAACCATTAAAGAATCAATCTCTTACTCCCCTCCCCCCCGTTTCACTCCGCTCTTTTTCATTTGTTATTTTTCATTGTGTCCCGTTATTTCATGCTGTTTTAAACTTGAGATTGTACTAAGAATCAGATAAAAAGGTGCAAATATACCTCAATTAACAAAAGCCTTAGCCAATGTTTGTTGTTAATAAGCAATTCCTTCCAATTGTGCAACTTCCTTCGCGGTGAGCTGTCGAGGCTCGCAAGGACGAACTCGTTATCCCGTATTCAATCTCCAGAGGAAGTCTACATGTCACTGGAGGAGTTTCCCATTATTTATTGAATGAAGGGCGTCTAGCATCGGAGGAAGTGTGAGTCAACCTGAGTTGAAATAGGACTGCGGCTCCCATCGCATTATGCAAAGTTGAAGTCTCCCACAGTTATAAAAATATAAATTGACTACAATGCTTTATTAAACTGGAATAACAAATTCCAGTAACGCTCTCACGGTATTTTTTCTTAAATTAGCTTTGTACTAAGATAATAGTCATCGGAGACATGATTGGAATACCTAACGTGTCTTGGAAGTCAGTATGTTTCTGGTTTCCGTTCTAAGCCGTTTTTTTTTTTTCTCTTAACAGTGGTTTAAAGTTACTGGTTTTTTATGTAATTCGTAGAAAAGTGGACTCATTAAACTAAGTTAGGTCTTGTTAGGCGTAATGCCTGAGGTTAGGCTCCTAATAGCGAGGTTATTACGACCAATCAGGGTTCCCGTAACTGGGAGCTGTTTGCTTCTATTGAATTAAATGCAAATTGAAACTTTCTTTTTATAAAATCATTAAACCATTGATTAATAGTACCAATAAACATTAATCTAAAGCTATTTTATAAATGTTTTATACTTATTTATAGTTCCTTTATAATTATTTTCTTAGATTATTAACTAAACCTTTCTTCGCTTCGCTTAATAATTAGAATTAGGAGATTTGTACTATCTAATAGTATGTGAATTTGTTCGTTCGTGCAACAAAAATACATCATTCAAATTTGTATCAATAATTTTGAAAAATATATTGTTTTTTTATTAGTATATTGTAACCGTACCACAATTCAATGTAATAATACTGACAGGCAACGCATGAATTTATTGAATAATAGCTCATTCCTCTATTATTGTAAATAAGAATATAATATAAATAGGCCATGTTATTAAAAAAATACTCATTAGAAAATTCTAGATAAAATATTTTTTTTAAATAGTTATAGAAGTATTTTTGGATTTAATTAAATCTTTTGTTTTTCGTTTTATACTTTTACTTCAAAAGGTATGCACTTGGCTAGATTGAAATAAATTTTAAATAAAAAATTAAATTCGCATTAATTTAATTTTTTTCCACAAGTGTTCATATATAATAATCCATAACTCATTGAATAAGATATATTTCTTAACTCAGTGCTGAACTCATTGATATTCATTGAAAATCCATCAAGCCGTTCCTAAACTCATCGAAGTCAGCGCGTTTCTTTCTTCGTCAATTGAATCACCAATGGCTGAGCGGTTGAATTGGCTTTCGATGTCGATAGACCCGCTGAATGTGAACTCATTTTAACCTAAATATTATAAATTTTACATATTTATATTTATTTTAGTTTCTATCTATATTTATTTAATAGAGTAGGATTTTGATTAAAATCTTGTACCAGATATAAAAAAAAAAAATGAACAAATATTTATTTCTGTTGTGAAATTCAACAGTCCATCAGTGTTGGATTCAATAGATTGATGAATTCTTTCGATGTGGTTAACGCTGAGTTTAGGAACTTGTCCTGAATAAAGAAAGTACTGCTAACCCTTAGCCCTATTTGGACCATCTACGAATTCACCTCGCCACATCATCCTAGCCCGGTTAACGACTTCGACCTAGAGAACTTTCCAGTTTTAATGTGAAATTAATCTGATAGGCTGGAGTACCATCTGATAGACCATACTGCTGGTTTGGGGAAAGCCATTTCTTATAAAAAGTCTATTAAACGAACCCTCTTTTGCAGTTTTTTTTTTTTTATCTTTCTGATCGGAGATCACGATTTTTCTTTTTCTGGATTTGGCATATATTATAGAAAGGATTTTCGAAATATCCTGAGTCCGTGAGTGTGCTGTGAAAGAAGGATCCTTGAAAAGTGAGAGGAACTAATCATTATCTTATGGTTTTTTTATATGCTCAGTTAAAAAAAAAAAAAAAAAAAAAAAAAATAGTACTTTCATTTATTCTTCTTAGTCATATTCATGACATTTATTTACAAATAAATGAATATTACGTCAAGACAATATTATTATATTTTGTCAATTTTAATTAATTTATTGAATTAGATTAATTAAATGTTTAATAATAATAATTTTTTTATAGTTATTTGTATTTAGGGGACCATAAATCTGTTTAAAAAAAAAGTTGAATTAATCATAAAACATTATACAAATAAATGTACAAGCACATCGTAGCTGTCATCCAATTAATTTTTTTGTTAAAAGTCTTGAGGAGTGAACCATTCATGTTTCAAAAACACTGATGTCTACTTGTCATTAATTGGCTCTGTCATTATTTTGATTTCAAAAATGCTTACTTTATCATATTTAAATATACTCGTTTACATGAACATATATTGAGTATTTAGGCTAATTATAATCAATAAATATAAAGATTTCAAACTAAATTATATATTAATAATGTAGATTACAACATACTTTATGATGTGGTAAATCTTTAGGATATCTCTTTAATTGCTGGTGTTTCGTAGAGATTAGTTTTTCTCTTTGAATTTCCACGTTGCAAGTAAATAACGTTCATGTCCAGGTATTTTTGTACTCTAAGATATTTGTGACAACAGAGAATGATGCGTTCTCTATTGTTCGTATTATAGTGCCATTTTAACGTGGTGAATGAATGCATTTTTCAGAATTCAGGAAAGCCAGTTCCGTCCTATATCATTGGTTTCAGTTGTTGTGTATAGTATTTTTGTTGGTTAATTATAATGCTAAGTGTACATCATTTAATATATTCAATATAACATTAAATGCCATTAGTTTTGTTGTGTTCATTTTAATACAATATTTGGTCTCTTACTTAATCGATTATTCACATTTGAGTTAATGTCTTTTATGTATAATTCGGCATAATTTATTAATTTATTGAAATGTTTTTTGTTTTTTAAACATTCAGAGTTTTCCTTTACTTGGTTTCCTAAATGAAACAATATATGTTTAACTCAATCATTTTTAACATGATTATCTTGAAGAACATCATGTGAAAAATGATATTTGAAGGTTCTGTTATTTTCCTTCAAGGCTTTTATGAATTTTCACATAACCTTATGTTTCCAAGAGTCTCAACACGCTCCTCTAAGAACGCATTAGAATGTCTTTATTAATTAATACCTTCAAGAACAGTATAATATGTTTTAAAACAATGCTTGAAGAATTTTACAGTACTTAATGAACAGTAATTAATGTATTCTATTCTGCTCTCGAATATATATAAATAACATTATTTTGAGGAAATGAACAGTTAGTTATGCTCTGAGATAAAAATTATGATATATTCTTATTGTATAACCTCGGTTTTAAGCTAAAAGAAGTAAACATTTTGAAATAAGCCAACAATGTAACGGATGCAATAGTATCTTTGCATAAAGTTTTACATTTTTATGTTATAGGTTTAGATTTTTTTTCCAATAATAAACTAACATTTATGTTCTGTCTCTTGATTATTGTATTAATAATTTGAAGTTGAGCAAGTCTTTTAAAAAAATAATCGTACCATGTACAATATTTACAATGAATTAAGAAAACTCCGAAACAAGATTGTCCATTCACCTTTTTCCGGGGAGAAAAGAATTTCACAAAATAATAAATTACGTTAGAACTTTAATGGAAACAAACTAATTAAACTTATTTTTAACATGTATTATACTATTAAAATCTATAAAAAATTGACTGGTCGTTAATTCCTAAAGTAAAATAAATATCAAGATTAAATTATAATTAGTATAACAAATAAAAACTAAGGTGTGTGCTTTAAACCACACGATACGAGTCAAAACATCAACAAGGCGAGGTTAATAATATGAAATTTAAATTATAAATAATAGCTTATTATAAAGAGGATGAAATGCTGAACATTTCCTTCACTTACAGAATGCAGATCCGATTTTTAATTTCTGAGTTATTTCATCCATATGCAAAAATACTTTACACGACTCCAGCCGACTTTACCCGAGCGTTGAACATTGGAGATCTGACGGCTCAATCTAATCCACTCTCCACACAAAATGTACAAAAGGCGCTTAAAAAAATTTTAAATTCAAAAATATAAATCAATGACCACTGAATAAATATCCTAACACTTCTAGCCAAAATCCGATAACTAGATTATATTTCTTTTCACGAATTTAGCTGGAGGTGAAAAAAACCTCATGCAAGCTTGTCAGGAATCATAGAGGAGGCAACGCTTAAAATTAGTGGGTTCGTATAGGAATTGGGTTTATTAGTGAAGGATAGATATCTGGATTAAAGCAAGTTTTCAACAATGAAACATTAAAGTTCTTATGGTTGATTTTATTCGTACAAAATTAGCAAGCATTATGGATTGCTTAAACGAATTTGGCCCACAAGAATTGGATACAAGATAAATTCTGGGGTTTATTGGAGCTCCAAAACTCCAAATATGCCTTATTAAAGGCTTACCTTATTCCTTTGAATGCCTACTTACTAAAAAATTAATAAGTGTATATGAAATATCACATAATCGTTATTTAAAAAAATTTTTTTTTTTTAAATTCTGTTGTATTAGCGTGAGATTCTTGTTTCTTGTTCTTTGGGATATCCTTTTGAGCATATTAGGTCTTGTAAAGGCCTACATTCTATAAGTATATGTAATACAAATTATACATTAGTATAATTTTTTTTTTTTTTGTTTAATTATTGTAAGAGTTCTTAGCATTACTGAGAGATGTCATTCACCGATCAAGGTTGTTCATTCATCAGACATACCGTTTTATTATTTCTGATTGGTTTTCATTACGATGATCTCTTTGTTTTTTCTCGAAACTCGAGAAATGTCAGTTCTTCGTAACCATCAAGGACTTACTTATTCCTCCTACGTTGTTTATTCTTCAAACTGAATCCAAGCAACAGTTACGCGAACAATTTAGATGCAAATGGGCCAGTGTTGGTGGACACTTTAGCCCTGGAGCTAACATTCCCAGGTCGTTCACTTCGGCAGGACGGTGAATAGTTAATTACCGTTATTAATATTGAGAACTATTAACTCGTGCCACCATTTGCGGACTTATTCCCCGAGGTCTAGAATTTTTAAAATATTTTTTTTTATAATAATAATAGTTTATTTATTCTGGAAGTCCCTTTAGAATAATACACTGAGACATAAATGTAGGCTAAGGAGTCCCAGAGATACATAAATGAAAATACAGAGTAATTGAATAGTCTAAGTGAAAAAAAAAAAAATATATATATATATATATATATACATATATATGTTATATATATATAAATTACTTTCTAATTTTGATCAGCTGGATGGATAAGAAATCATTGAACAGGCGGGATTTAAAGGCAGGAAGGGTATTGGATTGACGGATGTGGGAAGGGACGGAGTTCCATAAAGATGAGGATCGGATAATGAACGATTTGTCGAAAGTAGCGGTTCGGTGGCCCCTTATGTATAAATCAGAAGACCGAGAACGAGTATTGCGGGAACGAACAGAGGATTTGAATTGAAGAAGCTCGGAGATATATGATGGACGGTGGGATTAGATGACTTGAAACAGGAAGGATGCTAGGAAATATTTACGACAGTAGGAAGGATAAAGCCACTGGGCCAAGGATAAAATGGGAAACAGAGGCGTCCCTTGGGATCCCGAAGATGAATCGTACAAAGCAATATAATGGTGGAGATATTGTTCAAACAAATTAAGAAAATTTGATTGAGGTGTGATATAAATGAAATTAAACGCCTTACATTATTGTTCTTCGACCTAAATTTTAGGTCTCCATCAAGACTTTATAAAGAGCATGAAAGATGAAAATGGTGTTAATATTTTGGTACGAACATGGTTATGATAGCCAAACTATGTACATTAAAAAAAATACTAATGCAAGTAAAACAATCATGGGCAGTGGCGCCCTCACGGTTGAAGGTTAGAAATGGAACTAAAGTAAGCTGAAGAGACAACTACAACGGGTACTTGAGTTAAGTTGATTAAAAAAATTAACTAAACTCATTGTTGATATCTTTCATATCCTATATTTAATTCATTAATCTTTATTTTATTTTAATTTTTACTTCCATACACAAATTTACCATAAAATATTTATTTACTGTTATACAGTATTTTACATTTTTACAGTACTTTTTGTATTCTAGTATTCTCTACATTTCTTTCACGTATACTGTCATATGTTACCGTCATTAGCAATACTTGTTCGTTTCAATTTACTATACGATCTCTTTAATTTCACGATTTTTAATTTATCTATCACTACTTCAGTTTATCCTCATAACATGCACATGGATGTTTGGTTTACCAGCCATATTTATTTATATTTCAACTTTCTATACTATTATTTTCTTGATAAATGTATCCCTCAACTGTGGTATACTCAGGAGTTTATATGAGCGCATAATAATTATAACTTATTTTAACTGAATAATTCTTAAAAATATTTTTTAAGGATTCTTACAATATAATTTTTTTTTCATTTGATTAAAATCTCTTAAAACTGCGTTTCCCTCATAGCCTCTGCCCCCTAAGGCGTAACCCGTGTATATGTTACATTGGCGTAATTTTCGCCTCTGATTTCCAATCTGTCTAATTGGTTCTTATTTTTTTTTAATTAGGCTTGATGAGGCCCTAAAACCTAGGCCGAATTCTCGTCATGCAATAAAATAAAGCTTATAATGTTTATGTAATTTAATTTGTGTATTATGTTAGTACATCAAATACACTTACATTATTATTTTTTACACGAACACCTCGTTTTTATTTTTTGGAAATTATTACATCATTATATACCTTCTTGGATATTTTTTATATAAATAGTTACCTAATATAGGCTATTTAATTAGTAATGATAGATTGCTACTGACTATCAATGCAGAAGGCTTGGTGACTGCAACTGTTGTGCTTTGTTTCCTGGTCAGATAGGATCAATCCTGAGTAGACCTGGTGAAAGCTGCTTCGCCTCATTTTACTTGTAGAGGGTGTTAACACTTGTATGTAATTAATAGTAAAAGCAAAACCTTGCTTGAGGTGTTTAAAAGCAGTTAAAAGTAGCAATCTGATGACTTTTATATCAAATATCTCAATAAACTGTTATTTATTTGGAACGAAAATAACCTCCATTTCTTATCTGTAAGCTTAGTGCACTTTATGCCTTTCTTTAAGCACAACGGCATGTTCCCGAAACAAGTTTTGAAATATAATTAATGAGGATCCATAACTGATGTTTTCAATTGGACAAACTCATTTCCTTTTTATAATTAATTCATGTTATGATTTCATCTTTCTTACTTTTCTTGTATTTTTTTTTCTTTTCTATTATCGGTGATAAATATGAATTTCTACATGTTTTATTCTTTATAAACGTTATGTTATAAACTGAAAAAATCCAACCACATGTCTTAAAAATGCAGAAAAAGAATAAAAAATCCGTCATCATTTCGCCAATTCAGGCATCATCAGGACAGAAGATAAAAGCAAATTTTGGATATTTTGGAACCCGTTGTCAAGCCTATAAATGATACACTGTTTGCTGGAAGTTATTGGGTTTTCCAGAGAGTTCATCTCTGCCTCGGATTGGCCCTCAGGAAGCCCTAATTTCAACCCAATTTAGTATCGGCTTTGGTCCGAACTGGAGAGGATGGCATACCACAGAGCACACCCTAATTTGAAAAGCCTCAAACAATCTCTGGTCCGAGCACTTAAGCGCTTTCAGCAAGAAGTGCTGCGTGCTGCTCTTAATGACTGGCCACTTAGATTAAATGCCAGTGTCAAGACAAAACGGGGACATTTTGAGTAATTTCTTTTTTGTTTTACTTTCTATAGATATAAATTTTATTTTATAATAAAGTTTTAGAAAAAAATATTTTTTCTGTCGAAATCTGTATATTTTTCCTTGTAACAACATTTATGACATTAGTAGGTATGTATGAAAATGCGTTCTAAAAAGGAGGTAATCATAAAAAACAGCTGATTAAGCAAATGAAGATAAAAAAAATGTTTCAACTACGAAAAACATATCAACTACATTTATCAGACTGATCCAAGATGCCCAATGTTATCTTGAAACTAATTCAGGTTTCTACTGTCCGTCCTATAACCAACATTAGCCAAGTTTCGTACAATATGCACGGGCTGAAATATCTTTCTTTTGGAACTATTCTTCTCTTTCAGAAGCACTCTGACATTGCCAAAATCTAATTCATGTTTAAATATTTTAGAGTGCTAATGCAGTTTTAGACTCTGTCAACATTCTTGCAGTCGTATTGATGCTGATCCATTCTTCTATGTACAGTTTGGAACGTTTTACCAATATATACCTTTGAGCGATGCACGCACCCAATGTCATCATTACACTACATCAGATTGTTCTGAGTTAATATTTTATCTTTGAGGGTAGTGTAAAACATACTCATCTTGTTTCTAATTTTACTAGCAATTTAGTCTCATAAATATAATATTCCTTACAAATGTTACACCCTTGTTCAGAGAGACCCTTAATATAAGTATTTTTTTTTCTCGAAAACTTTTATTTAGAATTATAACAACCTGTCACGTGGATAATAGTATATAGTGAGTGATACATGAACACATTCATACCACATATACAGAAAATATAAAATTAATAAAGTAAAATAATAATAAAAAACTATGTACAATAAAAAAATAAAATAACCGAAAGATAAGTAAATTAAAAATTCATATCCATATACAATATATACAATTAGGCAGGGAACCCAAACCCAGGCTTCTCCCTCCAACTATAGAAGGAAAAGCAGGGCTCCAAGAGATCCCTACGCTACTCTCTCAACCGCTTGACAGGTGCTAAAGCCAGTGGAGTTTGAGCGAGAGCGCTATAGCCACATACACTCATGTCTTGAGTGGAGAATCTGGCCTTTGCCACAGCTCCAAGATAGATACTACAATAGATCTCTGGGTCACTGCCGCTTCAACCCCCGCTTCGAGGAGGATTGTAGGGATTAGTGGAACTAGACAGTGATTGTGCTAGGGGATTTGCATGATTTATAAGGCTCTGATGGAATTTGGAAAAAATTTTAGGGATAAGGTCAAGGACAAATGGGATATTAAGGTCGTGGTGAAGGGTTTTGTTGGTTACATAGAACGGAGCATCGACTATTGTTCGGAGGACTTTGGACTGAAAGGATTGGATGCGTTTGAGAAAATTCTGATGGACAGGATCTGCGACGGAGTGTGAAGGTAATGTGTTTGCATTTGGATTCGTTTACTTTGATGCGCCATTTATTACACCAGTGCTCAATCATGGAGAGGTTCCTTTGCAGATTTAAAGATGCTATTTCGGGACCTGAGTCGGATGATAGGATGGCGGTATCATCAGCAAATTTTGCCAGGAAGGTATAGGGATGGACAGGAATATCAGCGATAAAAAGGACATAAAGGACGGGGCCCAAGACGCTACCTTGAGGAACATCGGCTTCAACCGGGTTGGTGTTAGTTAATATAAGTACATGAAAAAAATCATACTTTTACTACCGCCATTTTCACGATTCGCTATGACCTACTCTTACAACATTTTTGCTGTTAAAAACACCATTCGCATTCATATGATGTTCTTGATGATTCGAATTCCAAAATCTTTTGATTAACTATTTTAATAAACCCTTTTAATAACCTCAAGAATTTCTTATTTGTGCAATAAATAAGCAGAATGCATACGGTTTTAATACTTGTTTTTTTCTATGTACAATTACTGCATGCTATATTATAATTTAAGCAATTGCCGTCAAAAAATGCCTTTAAATTCACTTTGCCCAATAAACTGACATAGTATCTGCATGGATCAAAGAAATTTCTTTTGAAAATGCTACTTTCCACACGGTTTTATTATGCCTTTTGGCTTTAAAAATATAATTTCATAAAATTTTAAACTTAACCTGCTTAAAATTTTATTTATAAACTTAATAAGCTGATTTATTTTTTGATATTGGTATATTTTTTAATTCAATATTCTTATATTCAATTAACCATAATCCAGTTTTAAATAAAGGAAAAATTAATAGGTTTATTAATAATGTTTATTACCCTTAAAAATATTTATTAATTATTTTTTATATTCCGTTTGTATTTTTTTTTTTTTTAGTTCAGTTCATTTCCATTGTCTTATAAATATGTATATATCTAATTAATCGTTAAATTGTGTATAATACTTTTAGCTTCAGTTTGTTTACTTTCAATCATGGTTCATATATGCTTTATAACATTTTTAATTAATTTATTCATATCAAAGGGGGTAAACTTATATTTTTATTTCCTTTTTTCTATCATGTTTGATTTGCCCATGACAGCATGGTACCGTTATAAGGCATTTTCTTAACTTTAAAAAAAAAATATTTTAATCTAATTTAACCTATGACATTAAATGTTTTAAAGGATAGCGTATACAAAGATTTTTTTTTTTTTTTGTTAAGGAAATTCTTTGCATTGATAAAATATTCTGTACCCACTGACCAATTTGGCTAATTATAATATAGCGCGCTTTGCGAGAAATGCAGATCAACATTGCTATTCCGCAGGTTGAGCCACTCTTGAAGAAACAATGACGGCATAAAGAAAGGATCCTAAGTTGTCTGGAATCCGAAACCATAGATCCGTTTCGCAGAAAGGAGTCTTCAGGAGCTGCAATAGCTGGCTTTTTTTTGATCTTGATGAATGCCTTTCTCCGTCGGAAGTTTTTACTAAAAACCTTTTTAGGAATTAAAATAGCCAAAACTTTAACTGTTCGTTCTTGTCTACTGAATAACACTATTTTTTTTTAAATTAATTTATTTTCTTATATATATTAACATATTTACATACACAACCTCACGCGTGAGTAATGTCTCCTGTAACTGTTCTGATATTGGATTTTGTAATTACTCAGGAAATACTGCTTTATCTAAGCTTGTTTAATACAGTTATATTAATTATTATATATAATTTTGATTCGTGAATCAAACTAGGCAAATCAACAAAACTCTAGATAAGACTAAAGAATTAAATATATACCTTAAACTTCCGGAGATCTGCTCTGCGTTTGGTGGAGAGCTGATTGCAATCAGAGACGATTTAGCGTATATTGAGACAACGGAGTGTAACAACTGGGTTGTGGTAACGGATTCAAACAGTAAAATTCCATCGAAAAGAAAAAAACCGACAACCACAATGGCGAAAGATATTAGAAATATTTGGTGGAAACTAACAGAAAAGGGAATGGAAATAATGTTCTTCTGGGTCCCTTCACACTTTTGAATTGCCGGAAATGAACAGGCAGACAAAGCAGCAAATATGGTGAGAAGGCGAGAAAGAAATCCAACAGTTATAATTAATAAAATCCCCATAGAAGATATTCTACTGCATATAAAGAAACAATTACGAATAATCTGGCAAAACAGATGGTAACAAAAAGAAGAAAAATTAGCAAAAGTAAAAAGCCACTGTTCCAAATGGAGAACCTGTAACCGAATCTCTAGGAAAGAAGAGATAGTCTTCTGTCGCTTAATAATTGGGAATTGTGAATTTTCACATGCCTATTTACTAACAGGACTTGCGAAAGCTGTTAGAAGCAAAGAACAGTCCAACACATAATCCAAGACTGCCCAGTATTTAAGAATATAAGAAAAAAAAAATGAATATGACTGAGAGCCTAAAAGAAAATCTCATTGATAACGAAAAAGCTGTTGCAAAAATCTTAAAAATTTTAAAAATTATAAGATCTACGACAGAGTATGAACAAAAACTGTTGCCAATAACTCTACACGGTAGAGGCAACAAATAAATAAATACATATATACCTTCAAAATCTTTATATACCTACAAGTTTTTATTAATAAAAACAACTAGTGTGTCCACTTATACGATTTTTCTTCCAATTTCAAATTAGTTTAAACAACTTTAAAAAAATAAATTAATTAGCATAATTTTCATGATAAGGCATAAACCAAATAATTATTTAATTTCATCGATGCATCTAAGACGATCGATTTCTCACAATGTGAGACATTGTGAGATATTCACAGTTATTCACGAGTGTTATTGATATATTTTAAACTTTTATATTTAAAAAAAAAAACTAATTGGTGCAAACTTTGAGAAATTCGACCCAATCAACACAAATTCCAACACATTACTTTCACTCTACTATATGAAACTTACCTTCCTATTATTCCGATAATGTCCTAATTTCTCAAAAAGATAAAGCGCGATATCTTGTCATTATTTGACAAGAATCACTTGGGGTCCACATATGAACAAAAAAAAAAAAAACGTTACACCTCAGATTGTAACTATCATCAGTGCCTGATGCCACGCCCTGATGACTTATAAAATGGGTCGAAACGTCGGCGTAACCAATAAAATACTATTTTATTTTGTAATATTTATTTTAACGCACCTCGGACCAACTCGTTCTCATGTAACTATTATACTTTCAAGAGATTCAAAATTAAAACTATAACCGAAACTGGACACTTACATTTAATTACCTGAAACTTAAAAATGATCCAAGTAAACTACAAATATTTCAGTCAAAAACTTTCAGGACAATAACAAAAGCTCTAAAAACTATGGTCCGCCCTAAAAATTAATTCAAATAAAGACCTTCACATAGCAACACTACCTACAAAGACAGTCTACAAAAGATTTCTTGTTAACTTACACAGATATACTAACGCTCTCCCGGCTACAATTTCCAGGCCTAATAAAACACTTAGGAGTCTTAAAAGAAGCTGGATGAAAGATCTCGCTTAAAAATGTAAAAATGTAGCATAAATTTTTCATTCAATTATTACCGGTCCCGTAGTCTTCCTCCCCCCTCCACCCGAAACGACTGACCTGGTATTTCATATTGTCCAGTTAGGCGTCTGATTAAGGATTGTTTATTTAATTAGACCAAATCTGAGCTGGTCAGTATTTTCTGACGGAATAACGGGGATCAGTTTCTGCTAATTTGTTGTAGCGATTTATTTTTATTCGTTGTGCTGTTCCGTAGTATTTCAATCAGGCGGATATTTTTTTTCCTTATTTTTTGATGAGTTCCTTATTTTTATTCGTTGCTAATTTGTCCCAAATCCCTAAAAAACTTCGCCAGTTCTTCATTCCCTTGTTATTGTAAAAGATCTGGAAGATAACTGAGACCTAGTGACATACATCACATTTTTCACAAGATTGAAAAAAAATATATTTTTGTTTTAAAATAGTGTTTCGATGAAAAGGATAATTCCTAACAGATTGAGTTAATAGGTCGTAAATACCCTAGATATCTGACGGGGTTTATCGCCGGATGCCATTGTAACCAAGGTTTGCTTATAATTGTATGTTGCTATAATAAACGGGAGTGCAACCTGCAATTAACGTCAGCAACATTGAACCAATCTGGATTGCAGTGTTGTTTGAAAAGCATACCTCAATGATTTCATTTGATCACTAGATAGTCTAAATTGGTTGATATGAATGATTGTGGTCATTGACATCAGTGAAATGTTTATTGGAGTTGATGATACCGGACAACTATTTATACTTATATGTTGAGTATAAGCATTAGACATAAGATTTTTTTTTTACCCACAAACAAAAATCCTTTATACCATTTACCTCAAAATGTTTCTGTTTATTCTTAAGTTTTGTTTTCAGAATGAAACTTTGCCTTAAACGAGTAAGAAATAAGTATTCATCGATTTTATTTCCTTTGTTTTTTTTTTTAATTACACGAAACAAGTAGTCCGTGTTACAGACCCTTTTTTTTATCAAATTATTAACGTTCTTCTGAAACTTCGTAAATAGCTTCATCTCATCGTAACCTGCAAATATTTTATTTATGAAAAATCTCGGAATTGGGGCATTTTCAATCTGGAGTTTGGCAAAGTTTGTCTATTCAATTAGGTACTAAAAACTCGTAAATACCCATTTTCTTTCCACTTGTGTCGTAAGATAACTTGAGCACTAAGTTGAGAAAGACGGTGACCTAAAAAATATTGAACCGTTTGGCATATATAATCTCGTTATTTTGCCAATTTGGAGGTGTAGTTCACCCCAAAAGGCTCAATATTTTTGAAGGTCACCATTTTTCTCGTCTTAGTGCTCCAGTTATCCTACGACCCAAGTTGAAAGCAAATGGTTAATTACTAATTTTTAGTACCTAATTAAATAGACAAAGTTTGCCGACTTCCATATTTCATAAAAAACGGGTCTGTACCACGGACCTATTTGTTATTAACTTTTGTGTGAATTTTAAATTAAATACAAACTAAATTTAATTTTAATATAAACTTAAATTATTTTAAAATATCTAATAAAGTGCACATAAGAAATAAACATTCCATAAAAAATTAAAAAGGAGAGGGATAAGTTGATTGCGCCATTAAGGGTTTGAGTTATAATATCAAGTTTTTTGAAAAAAAAAACGTGACTGAGAACTTCTGTTAAATGACACAGAAAAGACTTGATGAACTATACATTAGTAGCATTCACGTAATAATTTTATATTATAATGTCTTGAGACTTCTTTTCAGAGGCCAAAGAGGATTATCAAAAATATAAGAGGATGCGAGATTATATACTAGAAGTTTTTGAATTAAATATTAATTAAATAACTGTTATTGAAATATAGGAGCATCAAGGAAAAAACGAGCCGGATCGGGAAGCGAATAGAATTTTATTAAATTGATAAATACTCATTTGCTTGTTCTTCCATCCGAAATTTCCTTCGAACCTGAGTCCAATATGTAAGAGGAAGTATGGGAAGAGTTCGAGAAAATCGAAAAATCGTCATTCCTTCATTAATGTTTGACTTTGGTTTGACTTCGAGATAAATTGAGCTGAAATTTATATGAGACAATTTGGATTTCAAACAGGTAAATATCTAAAAAAATTTGTCAAAATCGGATTGACTCTAATCGTGAATATTCCCGTGACCTGGATTTGACTACAGACTTACCGATAAGGAACTACACAATGGTATCGATAGTTTGAACCCCTAGTACTAAACCTCCTAGTAGTAATCCGAAACCCATGGTAATCCGAACTAGAAAGAAAACTAAGTTAAATTTGACTGACGATAGCATGGATAGAAATGACTCTGTTTCTCAGTACACATTACTGGAATAGTATCGAAATCGGATTGTGATGTCTGTAAATGGAAAACATTTAAACTAGGCGGTCATCCAGAAATTGAAGAATCTCATTATATGTGGTTTTTGCAGCGGATAACACGAAGGTTTCCAATTTCTGGGAATATATTACGTGAAAAGTCAAATTTTTTCTTTAAGATTTTTTTAGAAGGATGCGGATTCTAATACCAGTGAGCTTGGCTTAATAATTCTTTACACCCCGGTTATTTTTCTTTATATATAAGTCATAAAAACGTCTTAAAAACAATTAATACTTACTTGAAGAGGGCGAATGGATACAAAATCGACTACCGAAGCCTCCTACTTTTAAGGGAATTGTAAGGTCAGGGGTCTTCTTTAGCAGCAAAATCATGGACTCGACATCCAAGTGGGCCTGGTGGCTGAATAGACTAACGCGTATGCACTGCAATAGGGCAACCCGTTTTATCTTATACCCGGCAACCTGATACAAGATAAAAAATAGTCAGGAGTTAGCGTCCCGGTGCCGGAAGTCTTTTAAATCCACGCCCTCACCCCCTGGCCCAGAAAAACCCCGTATAGCCTTAAGGGCCCCCCCCCCAAAAAAAGACTCAACATCCATTAAAAGACCATTTTCAGAAATAATAATTTTATTTGTAATGCATTTGTTTTTAACTGATAATATATATATCAGTTACCTAGTGCTATTTTCCCATTATTTTAAATTTAACCTTTGAAAATTTGGACATTTTGATAATCGAAAGAGGCCATGTAATCTATGTACTGATTGATATGACCGTCCTCTATATTCGTTGCATGCTGTCTAATCCACCCTTATTTTTCTGAGCACAAAAATGATTTTAACCTCTCACACATATAAATAGGAAGAAGAGAAATTACTTATGAAATAGAAAAAGCATCATTAAATTCGGAGAATAACATTCATAAATTTAAACGTCAGACTTCCCTGTCGGTAGATATGATGAAAAGGAAACCGGTTGGGAGGCCTTAGGCTGCTGTATAAGATTAGTGGCTATTCAACTATTATACTCATCTCTATAGGACATTTAAATCTGAAAACAAGTTATAATCTGCAGAGGACGAAGTATGGCGGTTAGCGGTCCTCTCATAATCCTGGAGGCCTGTAATCTATGCCACAGCTACAGCCAGTTCCTGACCCGCGGATGGCTGTCGTTGACCTGATGGCATGTCTTGCGGGGGTCAGCAACACTGCCGAAAGGAGTACGACAGCTGTCGATTACTGAGTTGAGTTATTTTCTTTTAGTCTCTAGCACGCAATGACACACATATTCATTTTTATAAAAATGATATTTTTTAAATTAAAATTTGTATGCTCCAAAATTAGGTGTATGATATGAAGAATGGGTTATTTGTTTTGGGAGTTATTGAATTGAGCTTGTCTTATTTATTCTCTAATATTCTAAATATTTAAGTTCATTCTTATTTCTCAAATATAAATTCTTCTTCCCTTCCATATACACTAATAAACAAAACACACTAATGAAATAAAAATATTTTTTAAATTTTTCATAAATTCAAAATGAAAATGACCCAAGCAGTGGCCGAAACGTCGTCACATATAGTATTATAAAAATAAATAAAACACTGGTGGAAAATAATGTCGTTGAATTTATACAAAATGAAAACCTAATATCACCAAAGATTGGCAAATTTAACTTTTTTAATTGTTCATTTGAAGATCTAGCAAAATTATATTAATGGACTAAAGTTTGAACAAGGATAGTTTAATGAAACTTAAACAAATAAATCCCAATATTATATGTGTACTCAACTGAAGATGGGATTGATATTGACACTTCGTTATGAATATTTTATAATCATTTTTATTAAACAATGAGAAAAAGGATGAACCCGATGACCCAAATAAATCTTGATGCGTACTGGTCACAGAAAAATAATGACATTTCAAATCTCTTTTATAAAAAATATTACAGTCTCTCTCAATAACAGTGATAAAAGGGCATATTCATACCATACTTGCATAATATATAAATAAATAATAGTAATATATTACATATAAATAAGAAAAATATAAAACAGCAAAAATAAACTAAACTTATCAAGTAAAAAAACTATTTTAAATCTCCTACGGTATGTAGCTCCTGGTAAGTCAGAACATAACTTTACATAAAGACCTACAGATGCCAACAGTTATCGACCACATACGAACATACTACAAGATTTCACAGTAACTTACTCGGAAATACCAACTCACTGATTCGAGGCATGGCAACAACCAACATGCCTGATAGCATCCGTAGGAGGCTCTAAAGAAGCTGGATGAGCGATCTCCTGCAATAACTACAAATATTAAAATCAAGACATGATATGAAGGACGCCGCTGGGCACCCCTCCCCCTGACGTCTATTCCGAGACCTATTCCTATCATCTACATCCCCCCATCACACTCGCTGGTTGTCGGAACTTCTGACAGGTGTGAGTGAACATTTTTTTTTCTTTGATATTTATAACTGCATTATAAAAAAATACAACTAGTAAATGTGCACACAGTAATAATACAATCACATGAAAACCCTTGTTGAGAAACTAGCCATTGGTACCACTCTAATAATATATTTACATAAGTAGATCACAAAGCCATCTTCTTTTCAAATGCCTCGGAGGGAGAGTGGAAAAATAAAATTTACAAAAAAAAAAAGTAAAATATTTTTATTTGTCCACTTGATTGTTTTAATCATAATTCAATCAATGGTATGAGATAATATTATCTGAAGATGATATTTATTTCGAAACGCATTGCCTTAAAAGCTGAAATGAAAACTGAAGAAACGGAAATTAAAATTATGACCTTTACCCTCCGACGCAGATCCTGTCCACATATCCTTTTTAACTCAGTACCTCTTCCCATCTCAGACCAGTTCGGTATCTTGGATTCCTTTTAGACAAAAGACTAACATGGAACCCACATACCAGACTTAAAAGACAAGAGCTTAACCGACGACTTGGCCAGTTATACAGACTACTTAACAGAAAATCTAACCTCTCAATTGAAAACAAACTATTAATATACAAGACCATACTGAAACCCATCTGGACCTACGGACTTGAACTGTGGGGGACAAATAAATTATCGAACATCAAACGCATCCAATCCTTCCAGTCTAAAATCGTCCGTATAATAGTCAATGCTCCTTATTATGTTACGAACAAAACTTTACATCATGACCTTAACATCCCTTATGTCCTTGACATTATTCTATCCCGATTTTCAAATTTTCATCAGAACCTAACCTATCATCCTAATTCCTTAGCACAATCCTTATCTAGTTCCAGTCATCCCTACAATCCTCCTCGAAGGTTGAAGCGGCAGTGGCCTCGAGATCTTTTGTAAAGACGTCATTGGAGTCCTGGCAATGGCCAGCTTCTCCACTCAAGTCATGAGCGTATGTGGCTTTAGTGCCCTCTCTCAGTCTCCACTGGATTCCCATCCTAGTGATGCGACCGAGAGAGAAGCGCTGGGATCTCTTGGAGTCTTGCCTTGTCCTCCACACGTGGGGGAAAAGACCCGACTCGGAGCTCCCTCGGCTGACTGTAAATATTGTAAATAAGTTTGAATGTGTTTTTATTTATTATTTTTTTTATTTATTTATTTTTTATTTTAGTTTTTATTTAATGTTATATCAGTTTGATTTATTCTGTTACTCCAAGTTTTATTTTATTTTATTTTCTTATAATCTTGTTGTTCTTTTATTGTATATATGCTATGATTGTACTTCATTCATCATAAATACTCAATGCCCTTAATTGAAGTAAAATGTATTTTTTTTCTCAATAAAAATTCGTTTTAGTAAGTTTCAACAGTTCTTAGTGATACAAATCAAAGTAAACGCCATTGATATTCCTTTTTTTTTCATATCCTCAGTTTCATGTTTTTTTTTTGTTATCTTCTTTCTTGTTGAATGTTAATAAAATATATTGAATTTAATTAAATATATTAAATTTATTTAATTTAATATATTTTATTTATTAATATATTAAATTTAAATTTATTTAATTTAATTTAAAGAAAATGACCAAGGAACCTTCTCCTAAATTAATAACAAGGAAAAAAAAATAATCAAGCAAATTCGCAGCTAATGGCTAATACCCATCATTATCTAGATGGGCTGCAGTGAAGGTGCAAATTTCATAAAATTTTAAAATAAGTAAATAAGTTGAAATATATATTTTATAATAAAAACATATGATTGAGAGTATAGTGCTCGAATGACTTGATCTCTGGAAAGGTATCGTACAATGGTTTCTAACCAGACAAATTCCTCAGATTTTCCTTCATTATTAAATTTAAATTACATTAATATATAATAATGAGACATTTTTAATTAAAGTTCCGTTTTATTTTTTCTTCGTCGACTCCTCGATGAACCATGGCGTGTCGAAGATTTAAGCCGCTTGTACCTTATGGCCTGCGGTGTAGGATCCGTTTAGTGCGCGGTTTGATATAGCGGAAAATCCAAAGCCGCAGGGCAATCTTCTTTTTTCTTCTCGTGTGCAGCCTTCTGGAAAATTCGTCTACTTTTTTATCATCTAATCTCTGCCATCCTTCACGATGATCAGTTATTACTCTATTAGCGGTATCCTCATATCGATAGGCTATGAGATATTTCATGAAATCCTGATTACATCGGATATGCAAACGTAAATGGGCTTTGATAAAAATTCTATGTATTGAACTATCTGTTTTATCGTCTCAAATATAAATTAGGACACAGTTTCCTAAGTAGTTATTTATCTTGCAGCATTACATGTATTTATTTGTTTGAACACCATCGATCAAAGATCACTTAAGAAATTTATAAAAATTGATTGAAAAATTAAGAACATTAATATTTATATCTTGAGTCATCTCCCTCTTATACACGTTATATTAATATACCTTCCTCCACGACTTTTAATAATATTTTTATGCAGGTTGATCCCTCATCCAAGTCCTTTTGAGTCTCCTGATATTCTTTCGATTCCTCAGTGACAAACTTTTCTTATTAATTTATCAGGTGGATGTAGGGCCCGTACCACGGACGGTAATAATATAACAACACATAAGCTTCCAACTAGGAAAAAAAACATTCTTACCTTCTTGATTTCTTTACTTCTTGTTCCTCTGTTCATTCGTTCAACACGAGATCCCAATCCTCAAATTTGTTTATTCCTTCTCATAGAACTGTTTCCTTTAAAAAATCCTTCGACATACGTGCTAACTCATTTTTTAATTCCACACCAACCACTTTACGGAAATCCTCATCCCTGACCTCATTTAAACATAACTTTTTTTTATCTCCTCAGTAATCACTCTCCCGAATATATATAAAATTAAGTTATTTTGTACTTGGAGATGTCAGTGACATTATAACGATATCTTACAGATGTCTATGTATGTGTCATATTGCTTATTTGTACAAATACGTGACTCACCCGTATGTAATCATCTGCAAATTCATATATCTTCTTCAAGATCGTATGTTTACTACAGTGTCTTTATTTTTAATATTATGAAAATTTAAATGTTTCTTTATTTTAATATTAAGATTAGACAACTTTGTAAATTAATTTAATTTTAATTGTCATTTAATTATTCACAATCACCAGACAATTGTCATTTCTCTGTTCATTGTAGTCATTCGGAGGGGACTAAATGTCCCCGAATAAAATTTTACTTTCTTTCTTTCTTTCAAGTCATTCCCACGTATAAAATGAAAAAAATATAGAGTAGATAGGTAAAATATATATCAGTAAAAAAAAAAAGAAAAAACCTGTACCACTACAACCCATGAAGGGTCTTGGGTTCAGTACTATTTAGGGAAAGCACTATTTCTAGGTCAACGGTTGTGCAAGGAGGTGATTTGACCGAGATCACGCTCAACCGCCAGGTTTTCCCCCTTAATTAGTTATTTAATTAAGGTTACCCACTTTACAAAGGCTGGGTGTGCCTTAGGAGGGTCTCCCGACCCAGCGTCGCCCCAGTGCCAATGAAATAGAAGAAATAAATTTTCTGCCATGAGCTGGGATTCGAACCTGGGACCTTTAGCATTGGAAGCTCAGTAACCTACCACAGAGCTACCCCACTCCCTTATATATATCAGTAAGTATAATTTATTTAAATAAGTTTTTTTTTATTTCTTAAAGACATTTACTACTGTATTAAATAAATACATCTAGTAAATTAGAACATAATGTATATAATGACATGAAAAACACTTGCTGAGTAACTACCCAATGGCAGCAGTCTAATGATATGTTTACATTAGGAGATCACGGGGCCATCTTCTTTTCAGACGCCTCGGAGGGTTATCAGGAATTGAAGAGGAAGCAAGGTTAGAAACGAGAGGGTTGAAATGATTCTGAAGTTTATTATGGAAGGATATGTATTGAGTAAGGGCGCTACAACCACAGACACTCATCACTTGAATGCGAAATCTGGCCATGCCAGAACTCCATTATATACATGTTACAGAAGGTCACGGAGCCACTGCCGTTTTAATCTGCGAGGAGGATCGTAGGGGTGGGTGGTGCTAGATAGGGATTGTGCTAGACAAAGAGACATTTCGAGAATTCGCAACAAATAAAAAAGTTGTTAGTTATGATGAGATGAAGCAATTTTAGGTGTGTTAGGTGGATGTTAATAATTTATTAAAAAAGGCTCTGTAGTGCAGTGACTAAGAAAATTTATTGTATCGGAAAAATATTTACCCTACTAAACCGCAAACCATTAGCAAAGATTTTTTAAATATATATTTCATTTAGTCAGAACTTATCCTTGGCCGATATAAGAACAAGAGGGCGTATTTATGGTCCAAAGATTGGAATAGCTCAGCCAAGTTCTCTGTGGCTAATGCCACTGGGTCATGTGATATCGGGTGGCTCCGTCACAGAGGTCGGATTTTCAGCCTGTGATAAATCACCTGGTTAGAATTATTTTTTTTTTCAATTCTAAGGAGGGAGGTTGTTATTTTAACACTTGGGACAAGTACAAACTTATCTTAAGGCCTCCAAAGAAGGTTTTGAAGTTTGTTATGGAAAGATAGGCATCTGGATTGGGCCAGATCTGAAACAAAAGGAACATTAAGGTCATTATGGATGGTTTTATTTGTAACAAAGTAGGGAGCATTGATCATTTTACGAAGGATTTTGGGATTGTAAGGATTCGATACGAGAGGAATTCGATGGTTTAGTGGAGCCCCATAGCTCAACTCCGTAAGTCCAAATAGGCCTTATAGACATGTATATGAGTCTTTTGTAATTAATTGGAAGATTAGAGCGTTTGTCTAGTAAGTGCTGAAGTAATCGAAAACGTCGAGCGGCTTCTTGTCGTTTCAGTCTAGTATGAGGATTCCAAGTTAGTCGTTTGTCCAGGTGGAGTCCTAGGTATCGGATTTGCTCAACAGGGATAAGTGGAGTATTGTTAAAGGAAACTGTAGGACAGGAAGTTGTTGGTTTACGACGAAGGGTAAAAGTAATTTGGTGGGATTTATTGGAGTTTAATTTAAATAAGTAAATTATAATTCACTTTATAATTATAAGCCTTTTTTAGATTGACCTTGTATTCAATTCAGCCAAATCAATAAGCAATCCAAATCCATCAATAACTTGATGGGAAAGAGGAAGGAAGATTTGATAGAGATGTGGAAAAACATAACACAGCTCCACAACTTCCAGGGCTTTAATTTTATTATGTGATTATAAGATGACTCATCGAGATCCTTTCCAATCTTTTTCAGATATTCTCCAGCAAGAGATCCGTGACTATATCTTTTAATAATTGGTTGCCGCCGTGTCAGTTAAAGTAACCGTTTAGTCCTTTGTTTTATGTCCAAGTTCATAAACTGTTTGCATGAGTAGGTCAGAGCTTTGATTTTTGTAGAGGAATCGTATTGTAATTATTTTAATGCCTTATATTGCAGAAATTTGTTCATTTGGTCTTTTTATATGAAAGTAAAAGTTTGTCTAATTATGAATTTATTAGAATTTTGTTCACAGAATAATATTAAAACTCTTTAGTTGTTGGTTTGGATGACCGTAAATGCTTCATGTTTTGTTAATTCTTAACGTCCTGCAACAATGTCCAATTAAATTTCAGTAAATTAAAAAACGTGACGGAATGCGAGTTAGTGTACTTCAATTAAAAACGAAAGAAAATAAAAAGGAACTGAACTGAAGAAGCAAAACCGCTACCGAACCCAATTTTCCGGCCTCTTGCTTCGTTCCACACTTTTACCTCTTTGGACGTCAATTACTTCCGTCATGGAAGACCATCGGTAAGCCAATCACATTAACATTATTATGTGTGGTTTTAAATTAATAAATAATGTATTTCTAGGATTTTTAAAATGTCGTAATTAATGCAGCCTATGGGTATTGTAAATGAATGTGAAATGTAATCCTATTTCAAACCATCGAATGTGAATTTCATAATTATTTAAATTATTTCATTATTATTAAATTATTTTCAGGTCGGCTGGGCTCGGAAGTGTCTTCAGTCCGTCCAATCTGGCCGGAGTTCCCCAAGGCTCAATACTAGCCCCTCTACTTTACGTTATATACACTTACGATATACCTATTGACGATGAGATCTTGACAGCTACATATGCAGACGATACTACAATCCTCACTAAACACCAAGACCCTACACAGACCTCACTAAGTCTACAACATCATTTGCTTAAACTACAAGATTGGTTCACACTATGGAAAATTCGACTTAATCATGACAAATCCAAAGATATAACATTTACTCTTCGAAAAAACACCTGTCCTCCAGTTTATATTGACAACAATCAAATTCCTCAAACGGACACGGTACTTTACCTTGGACTCACCTTCGACAGAAGGATGACATGGGGCCCACATGTTAAAATGAAACGCATGACACTTAACAAACGACTCAAACTACTTTACTCTCTTTTTGCCAAATCTTCAAAACTAAAACTAAAACAGAAACTGAATACATATACATACTTTCTTAAGCCCATATGGACATACTCATCACAAATATACGGCATCGCTAAAAAGACCCACCTACAAAAACTTCAAACGTTCCAATCAAAATTATTGCGACTCATAACAAAAGCACCTTGGTACGTGACTAACAAAACTCTACATACTGAACTCCACTTTCCAACAGTTGACCAACATATAACGACCCTATGTCAACGATTTTACACAAATTTAAATGGACATAATAACAGACTTATAAGAGACATGGCCACAACTGACATACCTCAGAACATGAGCATGAGACTAAAAAGGCGTTGGATGAGGGATCTCCTTCCTTAGACAACCTAAGTAATCGGAAAAAGTTAGGGAAGAGGTACTGCTGAGTACTTTCCTTCCCCATGCCTGTCATGTCATTATATCATTATCGCCATCACATTTGCTGATTGTCAACTTATTGTTGACAGGCGCAAATACATATTTTAAAGACAAAAAAAAAAAAAAAATATTTTGTAATTAAATATGTGCATTTGTAAAATAATTGCCATAGGAGAGCATCACTACTTGAGATCTCGTTACCTCCTCCCTTCCTCTTACTAAAATAAAATAATTATTTTTTATTTTTTTATTTTTTCTTAATGATATTTACAACTGTATAAAAGAAGTACATTTAGTAAATTTGAACATATTTAAATAATGACGAGAAAACACTTGTTGAGTAACTACTCAATGGTAGCACTCTAATGATATGTCTACATTACTAGATCACGGGGCCATCTTCTTTTCAGACTCCTCGGAGGGTTATCATGAATTGAAGAGGAAGCAAGGTTAGAAACGAGAGGGTTGGGATGATTCTGAAGTTTATTATGGAAGGATAGGTATCTGGATTGGGCCAGATCTAAAACATAAAAAACATTTAGGTCAATATGGATGATTTTATTTGTAACAAAGTAGGGAGCATTAAGGATTTTACCAAGGATTCTGGATTGTAAGGATTAGATACGAGAGGAATTTGATAGTTTAGTGGAGCCCCAAAAATAAAATAAATCATGACACCAAATAAATAAAAACTTTTTATATAATTAAGAGATGTGTATATTAAAAATTGTTGAAGTCTTATTTAGTGATTTAGCCTTAGTTACTTAGTGGTCATTGATACGTGAATATGTATAAGTGCTTAATTAAACGAATGAGTGATGACAAGTATGGTATTAATAGTAAACCAGTATATTCCATTGAGAACTCTTGCGTCAAATCGTTACCCTTCTGCCTAATGGATTCGATGTAT
Source organism: Nezara viridula (assembly GCA_928085145.1). NCBI lineage: Eukaryota > Metazoa > Arthropoda > Insecta > Hemiptera > Pentatomidae > Nezara > Nezara viridula. The sequence goes on from OV725077.1 coordinate 179,727,614, forward strand.
AATCGACATCAGCGATACATGTTTAATCAATTATAATTTTATCAATATAATCTATTAATCAAACACAATTGGTAAAGCTTCATGTTTTAACATAACTGAATAAACTTGACCTCTGACAGTTTACCAATGAGACACAGCTATCATCGAACTAATCCATTATTTTACAATATTTCTATATTACAAGAAATACTCAAGGGACCTTAAAACTATTCTCCTCCATTTACAATTTCAGTAAATTTTTAGTTCGTCGAAGACTTCGATAAATAGCAGTAATTTAATTTATTTTTTAGTTTTAATGAAATTTACAACTGTATTAGATGAAAAATACAACAAGTAATGTGGCATTGGCATCATGACGTGTACAGCATGAAAAGAAACTACCCATTAGTAGAACTGAAATTAAAGTTCTATATTAAGGGATCCCGATGCCATCTTCTTTTCAGATGACTCGGAAGGTTGTCAGGAATAAGAGAGGAAGCAAGTTTGGAAACAAGAGGGTTCGGGTGGTTCAGGAGGATTTTATTATGGAAGGATTCGAATCTGGATTTGGCTAAATTGGAAACATATGGTACATTAAGGTCGTTATGGATGATTCTATTTGTGACAAAGTAAGAAGCTTAAGTGACAAAGTAAGGTATTTGAAAAGTGAAAAATTAACATAATTTTATGTCTGTAAGCCAGTTTAATTATTTGGGAAGTCTGGTTAAACATTAAAACAAAGTAGAGTGTGGAATAAATTCATAAAACATGGATGGATCTCAATCAACTCAGAAAACATGCTAAATTCCTGAAAGAGAAAAATGTTGAGAAGAATATGGGGCGGGATCACTGAGGACGGGATGTGAAGAGTAATAAGGCACCATGGTGCCATTGTAATAATAATTAGATACTGCTAAATTCAATTTGTAATTTATATATTATAAACAATTTATAAAGGATATCGTATATATACCTGTTTGATGTTTAAATGAAAAGGAAATACATATATTCATGATAGAAAATAAATTCCATTTATAGTAGTTCCGATGTAACTAGAAATTCATGTTATCATCAAACTAGATTGTAAAAAAAATAAATAAAAAAATCAATATAATATATGGATATATTTATCTTGAATATTTATTTATTATTTTTAAAAATTTTATATATCGAATACGGATCCTCAATCCGATGAGTGGTAAAACTTTAATTTTATTTAAAAAAAAAATATTATATTGCAATGTCTGTTTAAAATGTTGTATTTACTTTGTAATGTGGTATACAATTGATTAAACATTTTGACTTGTTTTCGTTTTATGATTTTAGAGTGTTTATTTTAGGGAAAAGAAAAACATTGTGTATTCTAGAAATTAGTGCTCCGGCACAATATTTGTTTTTACATGGTTCCGTTAATGATTTTGCGTGCCGTTCATTATTTTTCTCATTATTAAGTTTTATTTGCCTAAAAAATATATGGTTTCGCCAATCGCTGTGGATGTAGTTATTTATTTCTGTGTTAGTGTCTTAATTTAAAAAATATTATTATTATATTTGTGAGAGTTGTCAATTACTTCTAAAAATTCAGAATGTTATTATAATTGTTTAAACATTACATTTGAATAGATCATCTGCATTGAGAAAAATCATACTTTCGAAATTTCATTTATTAAATTTATTTTCATGGCTTTAATCAAGAAACTATATCTCCGGATAATATTTATAATTATTTTTTTTCTTACCGGTTTATATTTTCGAAAACCACTCCAACTCATGGCACTGTTTATACATACATACATTAAATACATTTCATACATACATATATACATTAGTTCCAGGGTGATTCTGGTATAATAATAATGTTTTCCTGATTTATTTTTTACCTTATTCTTCAAAAACATTTTTTTTTAAATACTCAACTTTTTTCAACCTTTACATTTTTTTTATAATTTACAGAAATTATACACAAAATATAGTTATATTTAAAGATTCAGTAAATTTCCTGTGCTGTACAAACAAAGTTAATGGTATCAGTTTGTGACATACTAAAGACTACAGATCTTGAGAGTCAATAATAAACTTAACCTAATCTTGGTTCATGATTTGACTTGATTTGCATACAATACCAACCAACTTTACAAATTTTTGAAATTTATTATTTTATTATTGCATATATTTTTTATCTGTTATTATGTATTTTATATATAATTTATGATCACTACATAACTTCACCTCTCTTCTAAGTTGAAACCATACTCGAATATGATACGTATTACTGTTGTCATCTTAATCAATTCATTTGCATTGCAGACTTTTAATTTAATTCCTCTTTTTATATCACTCTGGGTCATTAGAGAAATGACTACATACACCATTTATTCAAAAGTCTTTAATCTATATATTTCTAAAGCTCTAGTGATGTCATACTTTTTACTTCGAATAGTACCTGAATGACTTAGATTTGAATTGATTTATGAAATATCTGATATGGCTTGGGTGCCTAAGATCTTTTCTTTGTAGTTGGTTGAGAACTGTTGAGAACACAGTCGACATGGTTATTCGATTAAGGGATCACTTCTTATTTCTGTTTTTTAAAATTTTATCCTTGGTCCGTACTACGTGGAACCCATATCTATTAGATTTCAAATTTTCATCAGTACCTCAATTAGAACAATACGATAAGATATTTCAGCACATTTACATATCTGTGAATAATTATAAGTAATATTTGATGTTTTGGTAAATAAGAAAATGTGAAACTCTAGTAAGTGTCGCACGAGTTCGCCCTCGAGCTGTCAATTAATCACGTTCGAACTATAGCTACATGTTTGCAAGAAAACCTTTAAGGTGAGTTTAGAAATTTCACAAACTTAGGGAAAAGAAATACTTAAACGTGTTTTCTCTATACTATTTTTTTTTTTAAATTAAAGAAAGTTGGAGATTAATATAAAAACATTTTCAGGATATTTTGTTTTTTATTACCATAATTTTTTTTTTGGGAAGAAGTGCTTCATTCCAATTTTTTTTTAACTTTGTTTGTCATCTACTTTATTTCTAAATGCTAAAATAAGGATCAATTCAAGTGAGATTGCTGATACATTAGCGAAAAAGGATTCACAAAGTAATCTATCTTCGCCATATGCTAACACCTCACTCATACAAAATATGGGATCAGAGAAAATTCAATTTTATTAAAAAAAAGTCTCTCAGTTCGCACAGATTTATTCCAAAATTAATAAAAAGCAACTATAACTTACTCAAATTTACAAATTACAAACTGATGTAGATATAAATTGAACACTGGCAGACAAAATTCTACTTAAAAAGATTCAATTTAATTAGTGACGGTACTTGCTTTCTAGACGGACAAGTTCAAACTATTAAATACATAATTTATGACTATCAATTATACGAACGGCCTAGATCTAAATTGAATATGACAACACTTCTAAAGGAAAAACAAATGCCCAATATCCAAATTTGACTTCTACAATAGCTTTCGACAAGACCTCACAAAATTTATCAATAGCCCAGATTATGACTAACGAAAAAAAAAAAAAAAGAGGAAATGCTAAGCATATCAGATAAGGTCACTCATAATTTACCTGCTTCACAACTTTTTAATTTTAAGAAACTCTGTTCGTTGAATTTTGTACCTTTTTCTTATTTATGTTTATTTTAGTTTTGTTTATACTAACTATTATGTTTGAATTGAATAATGTTTCTATTAGTTAATGTTTATGTTATTTGATGAAATGTTATATTTAAGTTGCGTAATATACATTTGTATGGAATTTACCACAATAGACAGTCCTTTCAAAGGGTTACTTCGAAAGAAAAAAAAAAAGGATCAATGCAGAAGCTATGTGTAGGTATAGAAAAAAGAAAGAGAACTAGACCAATTTTTCCGAAGGTAGTACTATGTAATCTAATGGCTCTCGTGATAGATACATAAAATCGATTTATCTGATCCACTCCTGACAGACGCGACATCGATATAAGATTAGAATCGAGGCCAGAGATCTGCCCGCCTCTTTCTCAACTTCCCTTCCCAGGCTCAAAGTATGCTATGTATTGCGCCCTTGAGAACGGCTATCTTAAGTATATTTTATTATATCCGTTGTGAAACCGATCCCTTTTACTAAATGTAGGTAACTTTAGACATATAATATATGTATCTTTGATTAAAGAACTTTTCATTACTATTTTACTATTTTAGACATAATTCCAAACTAATCATTGATCTTTAAATATAGTTAATTTATGTCAAATAAAAATGTTGGGAAAGCTATACGTACCTATGCGGAAGGCATTTTTTTTTTTACGATTGGAAAAAAAATACATTAAATTGAAAATATAATTTCAGCTATTTTTAATTACTCTTTCTCTTATATAAGTTGAGTGCATAACTAAATAACAATGAACCATTATATCGTTGCAATCTGTTATTTAGAGAATGTAAATATTTATTTTATTAATAAATTAAATAGATTATCATAACTTAGGCTCGGATTTCTATGCAACAAAAACCTAATATATCCCATTTTACATGTCTTAAAAAGTGCGGTAATATACTGTATAAAATGTCATCAAAAGTATGATTATGCACTATAATTTGTAACCAAATAATGAAATAAAGTAATAATAAAATAAAATGAGCTTACAAATATTTTAAGAAATAATTTTTTTTTTTAAATTTCCAAATCTTTATTGAGATATATTACATTCTGTCACATTCAAGGACAATGCTAATAGTGATAAAGACTAGCTCATTCATACCATGCACAATAAATAAATAATAAACAGTAATAAAATAATACTAAACGTAAATCTTAAGAAATAATTAGAATAACTAAATAATTTGTCTTCTGTTCATTTTTCCTACTTTTGGTGACTTGAAGTTTTTTTATTTATTACAATAAATTAGGCCATTTTTCACCAACATTTTATTATTACGCATCAATTTAACGTTTCAACCATACTAAGGGTCATTTTCAAAACTGGAAAATTATAATAACATTATTAGTTAATATTCAGCAATTATAAAATGAATCTCTTATAACATTTAATTGAATTGTCTAACGTTCTATGTCAAATTATTTCCGATATACTTAAATTTATATAAAAATATACATAAAGTATACACTGTATACACATCAACCGGCCTTTCCCAACATGCAACATATAACAAACACCAATTTGATTTTAAAAATGCCAAAATAATATACAAGGAATGTAGTAACAATGAAAGAAAGATTATAGAGTCTATATATATTACAAAAAATTTACATAATTCTGTTAACAACCATACAGATGTGGACAATATAAATACTTTTTACGCAAATATAATTAATAAAATTCGTATATAATAATATAATAATCCACCAATGCAAAACATTAGAAGGAAAATCTCTCTCCTTTTGACTATCCCCACCAGGACGATATAAGTCAGTCCCTCCAGAAATGACGTGGGCGAAGCCCCTATAAAAATTTACAAGTTAATGTTCACTGAACTTATTAATTAGAACATTAAGGATGAACATATTAGGAGGTCTCATCAAGGTAATAGTCATTTGTTTTTAATTGTTAGAGTTTTAATGTTTATAGTTACGTACATGTAAGGGTTATTTTAATAAAACGTGTATACTTTATGTATATTTTTATATAAATTTAAGTGTATCGGAAATATTTGACATAGAACGTTAGACAATTCAATTAAATGTAATAAGAAATTCATTTTATAATTGCTGAATATTAACTAATAATGTTATTATAATTTTCCAGTTTTGAAAATGACCCTTAGTATGGTCGAAACGTTAAATTGATGCGTAATAATAAAATGTTGGTGAAAAATGGCCTAATTTATTGTAACAAATAAAAAAAAAAAAATTTCATTGCTAGAATATAATTAATATGTAATGGAATTATATGTACATCAGAATTAACGTGTAATTTTATTAATTAAACAATAATAACCTAAAATAAATTCAATCAATCGAATTATGCATAATATATGCATTTTAAGTCTAAATATGTAACAAAATCAAGTTTGGCATAAATACACAACATACAAGTTTGACAAAACAATTAGAATGACTTGTTTCATAAAGATATCGACCCATATTAAAAAAAATATATTCATTTGTATACTAAGTCTTAGTCATAATTGTATATAGATATGAATGATTTTCAGATTACTTTACATTTATTTATTTTTACTTTCACTTACCTATATATGAAATATATAGTAATAGGAAGTATTGCGATAGTGAAAATTTTCGGATCTCAGTTTTGAACGGAAATACACGTTTTGAGGTCCCCTGTGTCTAAATAACCAAGTCCCGCAAAATGATCTTTGTGTGTGTTAACAGTCTAGCTCAAAAACAAAAGTTGTACCCAAGTGAAATTGCATATTTATAGTTTTTTATATGCTAGGGACGTTACAGCCACTTTTTCGTCAAAATCGGCTAATCGGAAGTAGCACTTATATAATGGACTAAACACATTTTTGAGATTTTCTCGAAAACGGATATAACGATTTTGATTAAATTCATCATATCAGTGTAAAATTAAACAGTATAAAATAAAATATAGTTTTTATTCTGATTGTTGTTTTCTAACAGAGCTTAAATGGCTAATTTTGAATATTAGGTTCCCCTAAAGTCATTAATCTCTAATATAAAAGAAAGTTCAATATAAAATATAAAAAAAATTGATTATTAAGTAAAGGAGAAATAAGCGATCGTCAGAGAGAATAGTTGTAATTGAGGAACCAAAGGAATACGAGCGCACCCGAGTTCGCCCGAAATATTACAACACGCTCCCATACACAATATGACCTTAATATAATAAGGACTCCGTCAATATTACGTAAATATACATATGCGGTTTCCATAGATGCTATTGATGGTAATATTAAATATTTAATTGCATAGATTACAGCCATATACATCTTAAAATTTTTATATATAAGGGTACTTATGATAATAAAAGTACTCGCAATGAATAGTAAATCAATATATCGTATGTAATTTTTACTTTCACTTACCTTTTATCTAAAAATATTTATTTCTGCTAAGAAGAGGGATATGAGTGAAAGTTGTGTGATGCGCGCACCGAACCAGATTTTTTTTAACTTGAATTTACTTTTTTTATCTACTCATTTTTAATATATATGTATATAATTATATATATATATATATATATATATCCTTTTATTTGTTTTATTCATAATATAATATATTGTTTTACTTTTAGCATTACACTTTCTTTATTAATACTTACTATTATTTTATTTACTTGTTTGTTCATATTCGTTTTATTAAGTATTTATTTGTTTTAATTATTAACTATTTAATTTTCTTGTATGTGCCTATTGTATGAATGGGTATCTTGAGTACTAATACGTATTACTCTTGGTTGTGCCAGATCTTATTAATGTTTAATAAAAAAAAAAGTCATATCAGTCTCTCCATAGGGTCTTTGTACATGTCCATCTCAAAGACATCCTCATTCAAATTCAGTTCAGTTTCTCTTCTGGCACCTGCAGCCCCTGCCAGACTGTTACGGAGGGCGCACTACCTCAGGAACTGCAGAGGAATGTGGTTCCATTAATTTTCTTCTGCAGCCACCGCCACCGCCCTCTCCCACAATCGGACCGAGTTCGCACACTCGTCAAGTCGTGCCCCGGTTGAACACGACTCTTGCGTCACAGTGACCCAGCCCTGCCTTGACTCCTGGGTAATTAGGTCCTTCGGGCTGGATCAGGCAGTGTCTGGGTTATCCGCCAGATCGCAGCTCCTGCCTCTAGGAACTCCCTGCGTGCGAATAAATATTTAAAGCGGACGTGAGGCGTCCAAGGTTGTCTTCTGTGAAATGTTGGTAATAATGAGCTGTCGGTTGGTACCCTTGTAAGCACCGTTATTCGTATCGCAATGGCTTCTACCGATTGATTTATTGTGGGAATGGATTGGAAAAGGTCGAATTCCGTGGAACTTATAAGTTATTGCTTACTGAAAGTTATTTTGCTGTTTAAACAAAAAGAAAATAAATAAAAATATTGCTATCTTAATAAAATATGACAATTCTAAAAACTAAATAATTTTGTATTAATATAATATGACTATTTTAAAGAATAAATAATTTCATGTCATAGTAACTTATCAATATTTCAACTAAACATCAGAGCTTACGATCACAGTTGAACTTATCCTCAAGTTGTTATGTTACAAGTAATAGCTACTCATAATGATTAAAAGTCATCAACAAAAATATAACAAGAATCTATAGAAATACTCTATATATTTACATGTATACGTTTTATACATATAGACACATAAACGTACATACTCACACCTCATACAAAAAATTATAATTATATTTATTATTATTATTTAATTACTGAGAGTCAGAATCAGAATTAATTACTTATTGACAGAAATACTGCAATTTATTCATCGTTTATTAATTCGTAGTAACATGGCATTCCGTTTTATAATCAAGTACATATATAAATAAAATTTCTTAATATTATTTTCTCTGTCTCTTATTAAAAAAAAATAATAAAATTTTTGAATATATAATGGTATATGATATGGACATCACATACATCAAATGAGCCATAGTATTGGAATTAAAAAAAAAATTATATTAACGAATTCATTTTCCTGTATAAAGGAGCGTTGATCAAATCACATTTAATATTTTCCTACAAAAATTTCATATAAGAAAAATGAAAATTTAAATTTTTTATTAACGAAACCAATAAGCAATCTTTAAAGAATTTTGGAATCCATTAGACAAAATCTCTTACAAGAAAAAAATTACTATTTATGACTACTTAAAGCTATTTGAAAAAAAAAAAACACTTTTTATCAAATTATTAACATCCGCCTCAAACTTCGTAAATAGTTTCATCTCTTCGTAACCTACAATTATTTCATTTACGAAAACTCTTGGAATTGTGGCGCTTTTAATCTGGAGATCGCCAAACTTTGTCTATTTAATTAGGTACTTAAAACTCGTGAATACCCATTTGCTTTCTACTTGTATCGTAAGATAATTTGATAAAAAAATTAAGCCGTTTGGCGTTTCCTATAACCCCCAAATTTTCAAAATAACGAGGTTATATACAGCAAACGGGGCTATATTTTTGTAGGACGCCTTTTTTATCGATTTTGTTAATTATCTTACGATCCAAATAGAATGTAAATGGGTATTTACGAGTTTTTAGTATCTAGTTAAATAAACAAAATTGGTCTCCCTACAGAGTAAACCCTCCTCCCCAATTCCGAGAGTTTTTGTAAATCAAACAGTTGTAGTTTTCGATGAAATGAAACTATTTACGAAGTTTCTGGCAGATGTTAATAATTCGATAAAAAAGGGGCCTGTACCACGGATTATATGTTCTGAGTGTATTTTTTAAAATGTAACGCTTAGACTGATTAATAGAACAAAACAGAATGTGAATACCTTAAAATAGACTAACATGATTTAGTCCTGAAAAACACCCACTCGTAATGAACATATAAGCTAAATTCAATATAAAAACAAATATATACATAATGATGTAGAAATGGTTGATCGTGATATAAGTATACAACTCCTATACATATATATACATACATGAATGTTACTTACAATTAATTTACAAAAGGCCTAATTCTGTCTAAGACAAGATTAAAATATAAATCTATGTCTTAAGTGCAAATCTTTACAATTTAATTAACAATCCTGATTGGATTTTCCATTGTTCCCTGAAGAGCTATATGGGTTTTGAATTCCCCAAGACATTAATCGGCTATAAGATGGTGAATTTATGCCTTGTAACTACATGACTTATAGGTATTGATTTTATCTAACTTTGCATACTTTTATTGCTTTGTCTTGAATGAGCAGTCGTGTCTACCAGGACAAGCATCAGATTTATTGTTAGCTGTTTAGCTGGCGGTGATAAACCGTCATTTTTTAACACATTAAGTGACGAACATTTCTTACAAATAGTAGCGATTAATTATTTTTATTATTAAGTGATACCAATAAATAAATCTATGTACTTATTAAAAAGTAAGGATAAATAAATATGCTTTAGAAACAATCTAGACACGATATGGCGTACTAACCATATTTGTAGGAAATAGAAATACATCTAAAAAAGCAATTAACAAGTTTAATCCATGTCAAAGCATGAAAATAATCGTGCGATAAGATGTATTTCAATGTTGAATAAAGGTTAAGTTTTTTTTTGTTTGTTTCTTTAGTAAATTGAAATTCCACGCTATCTTTGTTACCTAGCTCAAACATTATGGCGCCAATAGTTCAATGTGCTTTAAATTCAAAATATTGTAAATTAACAGTCACTCAGGACCTCTAATTATCTCGAAACATTTTTTGAATTAAATGATTTGTTTTTACTTTGCTGTGTTAATGTTTATAACTGATGTATGAAGCATAATCCAAATAATCTTCTATGAATTTTTGTTTTAAATAATCTTATATGGATAGTCTATCAGGAAATCTTATATGACAAAAAGTTTTTACATAAATGGTTTTTTCTTCTGAATCGAAGGGAATTTCTCTGTCTTTCAACTTCACGACCAAATAAATAAAAAAAGCAACTATAAAAAGCTTTCAAGAAGTGAAATTTATTTTCACGAATTGCCAAGGGACTTCTTGAATCATGAATCTCTAAGTTTTGCTTTTCAAAAATATTTAATCCTTTTAATTTCATCTTTCTTCGACTTTCTTGGCTTCCGTCCATTTAGTTTGGATTGTTTTGGTTTTTTATCTCATCTTGTAATTTAATTTCATAAATATATAAATTAATTATTTTATTTATTGGTGAGAGGTATTTTCCTAATTTTACATAGAAGTTAAAAAAAAAAATTTAATTTAAAAAAAATAAAATTAACTGAATGTGAGAAGACTAATACGTGCATTATCAATTTATTTTATTTTTAAGAATATCTCATTTTGAGATATCTATGGTAGACTTCACATATGTTATATGCACAAATTTTGTAGTTGAAGTAAAAATATTTAATTCAAGGATTTTTTTTGGATTTTTTTTTTATGATAGCTACCCAGGACAATCTCATTTCTCGATATTATACTACGGTGAACTTTTGAGTATTCACTAAAACGATTTTATATTTGACTGCATCCTATTATTCCTAAATTATGAATTCTCTTTTTTTTCTTTGTATACTGTTTTATTTCTAAATTTATTTGATGTTCACTTAAAACATTTGCACAACTTGATTTATATATTCCAGCAGATTTTTCAGTATATTATAAATTGTTACTAGTAACATCTGTAAAGTCATCTGTCAATATATTTTTTTTTTTATTTCATAAATCGGATCAATGAAATTTTATTTTATAATCTTAGGTTACGATCCATAAACGAGCAGTATAAAAAATTATCATTTCACATAATTATATTTTTTATTACAATGAGTATATTAAGCTTCATGTAGCCATTCGTTTTTTGGAAGCCCATTACAGCTTTATTAATTAGTAGAAATAAAACAGACGGCTTTGAGTTATACGGGCTGCTCAACATCTGTGACCAATAATCTCCTTGCTCTTGCAATTTAATATACCAGACGATACTTATATTAATATAAGTCTTCTTGATTAATTCAGTCGTCTCTTCTCTCTTTAGTATTTTTATTTTATCCATGTATGTGTAGTTCCTGTTCTCTAATGGCTATTTAAATATAACAAAAAAAGTTTTTTTTATTCAAGATATTTACAACTGTAAAAAAATCTTGAAGAGAAGAATGGTTGGTCTGATAAGTAAAAATAAATAATTACATATTTATTTTTATTTTTCCCCACTTATTCCTCTTGAAGAAATCCGATACCTAAGACTCCTTCTTGGCAAACGACTCACTTGGAATCCTCATACAAGACTGAAATGACAAGAAACTGCTCGACGTTTTCGACTACTGCAGCACTTACTAGACTTTGCCCAATCCAGATACCTATCCTTCCATAACAAACTTCAAAACCTTGTTTGAAGGCCTTAAGATAAGTTTATACTTGTCCCAAGTGTTTAAATAACAACCTTCCTCCTTAGAATTGAAAAAAAAAAAATTCTAACCAGGTGATTTATCACAGGCTAAAAATCCGACCTCTGTGACGGAGCCACCCGATATCACATGACCCAGTGACATTAGCCACAGAGAACTTGGCTGAGCTATTCCAATCTTTGGACCATAAATACGCCCTCTTGTTCTTATATCGGCCATGGATAAGTTCTGATTAAATGGAACATGTGTATAAAAAAATCTTTGCTAATGTTTAGCGGTTTTTTTATAGTAAATATTTTTCTGATACAATAAATTTTCTTTGTCACTGCGGTACAGAGCCCTTTTTATCAAATTATTAATATCTACCTAAAACAACGTGAATTGCTTCATATCATCATAACTAACAACTTATTTATTTGTTGTGAATTCTCGAAATGTCTCATTGTTTAGTTAATCAGGTAACTCATCACCCTAATCCCGTAGCACAATCCCTATCTAGCACCACCCATCCGTACAATTCTCCTCGCAGGTTAAAACGGCAGTGGCCCCGTTACCTTTTGTAACATGTATATAATGGAGTTCTGGCAATGGCCAGATTCTTCACTCTAGTCATGACTGTCTGTGGTTGTAGCGCCCTTACTCAATCTCCACTGGCTTTTCAGGGATCTCCTGAAGCCTCGCTCTTCCTCCACATGTGGGGGGACAAGTTTGGTTTGGAGTTCCCAAGGCCAACTGTAAATAGTGTAAATAGGTATGCCTGTGTCTAAGATGTTTGTTTTTATTAATTTTTTTTTAAAGAAAATTTTAATTCTATTTTATTCATTTATTTTTATTCTATTATTACTATTATTTATATTTTCTTCCTTCACTATGATATTTTATTTTGTTCTTATTTAGTTGTATATTATTATTATTATTATATACATTTGTATATTATTTGGAAATTAAATTAAACTTTATTTATTTTTTTGATTTTGTAAATATGGTGTGAATGTGCTCTCTGAAATCTATTATAAATGTCCTTTATTGAGACAGATTGTATTATTTATCAATACACAAATAATCCAATCGAGAAAAAAAATCGATAACTAAAACGCCCATTTGTTTTTTCACTTGAATCATGAGGTAATTGATCGAGATAAAATGTGGCCTACAACAATGTTGGACCGTTCGGCGTGACCTCCACCTCCAACATGTCAAAACAACAAGGTTATATATGCCGAACGGCCCAATATTTTTGTTGGATGCCTTTTGTCTCGATATTGTTTTCAAACTATCATACTATTGAAGTAGAAAGCACGTGAATTATGAATTTTTAATACCTGATTAGATTAATTCATTTGATTAGAAAATTACTGAGAATTTTCGTACATAAAACTGTTGTAGTTTATGATTAGATGAAGCAAATCCAAAGTTTTAGAAGGTTATTAACAATATGAAAAAAATGGGTCTATGGAGCGAACTATTTTAATTTATGACAACCAAGCTGAATTTATGACCAACCTTCAACTATTTCGGTATATTTTGAATTATTTAAAATATATATTTTAAAACAAAAATCAAAGCAAAGCTAACTTAATGCAGGTCGATTAAATCAATAAGTTTGTGGTTTAACGAATACAATTTAGTCTAAAACCAGAAAAAGAAAAAGAAAAATCACTATCTTCTTTGTCATCGTCTGGTGAACAAATTATTAACTTTTTATTATTATCGTACAGTAGTACATTAAGCGATAACTATAAAATTATAATGTTATTGCAATTTGTAAATACCATAAGGTGAATACAAATTATCAGTCTAGAAAATGTTTTCCATTTTTGGTTTTGTATTCAAAAAGCGAAATGTCAAACTCTGCATAATGTGGCATTCTTTTTACGGTAAAGGTATCCAATTTCACATCTGCATTAGCCCATATACCGAACCACATATGCTTAGAATCATTTATAACATTCAATGAAAATTCTCAACATCATATTTTGTTTTTGGAAAAAAATATATATATGTTTGTAAGTTAGAAAAATACAAAAGAAGTTACATTATAAATATACTAAAAATTAAAAATATTCGTTCTGTTTCAAGACCGTTATCGTGTTGTATGTGTACACATATGGCTTTATCTGAAATCTAAACTGAGATTTCTATCAGTGAGGTCAGCCTAGTGGGGCCATCACACCTACACCTAGTGACTAGCTCTGACCTACACCTATATATTTACTTATGTTCCAGTTATAGCCCTATAAATGGTTATATATATATATATATATATATATATATATATATATATATATATATATATATATATATATATATATATGTATATGTATATATATTGTTCTATCATAGCAAAGATTTCTGATATTCATTTTCTTAAACTGTATAACCAATAAACATTTTCTATTTTTTTTTAATGTAATTTATATTTATTATTATAAGTTGTATTTAGTTTGTTTAACATCATTATTTCCCATAATCACTAGCTCGTTTGTGGATTTTCAACAGTTGATGATTTTCAATCATATTTTAGTATATATTTTTTGTTTTTAAAACGAAAACTTCGTCTATTTCTGCAAGAAGGTAGTATCTTGATGAATCTAGTTGCCATCATCATTCAGGATTCAAACAATAATAGAAAATAGCTAATCATCTTTACCATGTTGGCGCCATCTGCGAATAGTCAAACGATTTTATTCTGTCTCTTCCTGTGTTAGAAACTGGATCAGGCGAACTATAAAAATATTTTATTTCTTTCCTGTTTTCATTCCTAACCGTTTTATTGGGCCATATATACACTTTCGTTTTTCATTTATTAAACAAGCTTTCGACTTTCTTTGATAGTGTCAACGCTTAGTTACCACCCGTAATATGTTACCCGCGGATTTCCTCGCAAAAAAAAATCATTTCCACCTTCACCTTTAAATTTTCCCTGCCATGAGTTTGAAGATCATGATAATAAATAGTGCTCTGATTCGAAGTACAATTTTTATGTTTAGAAATAAAAATGTTTCGATAATTTCTGACAACTTTTAACCGCAACAAAGCTTTTTACAAAATTTTTATTTTTTTCAAATCTATAACAAGAGAGAAACTGTGGTGGTTATAAATTTAGTAAGAAATCAAAGTCGTTTGAATGAACAAAATTTATTCATGTAAATAAATACAAGTATAATAATAAGTAGATAGTATAGTAAATAAGTACAAGTAACATTGTACAAAGCATAATAATAATCCAACATATCGTCGGCTCCATATTAAAGTAACGAATATGCAACGTTGGACAGGCTAACAGCCATTGCTATAACATGGCTCCGACGATATATTTTAAATAAATTAGATTTATTTACACTTATATTTATGTCTCAATGGGCAGTATAATAAAAATCAAACTTAACTTCTGATAATTATTTATTGTACATTTCGTGCTATCTGTGTCCTTCTCTACAGCAATATTTTATTCTCCCCAAAAAATGTTGGATAAGTCAATCTAACTTAATAAGTTGGGTTCAATGTCTGATATGTAACTTGCGTATCGATGTAATTGAACAAAACTAATAATTATCATAAGTACTTTTATTGTTTTTGTCTGTTTGTTTCGATGTATAGCCCCAAAACATCCAGGTCATCAGCGCCCGATCAACTAACTAACACTACTTTTATACTGTTTGCATGGTCGGTACGAAAAAAAAAATTAATAGAATAAAATAAATAAATAGTTATACTAATAGAAACTTATAGATAATATGATAGAATTTATAAATAAATAAACTAAAACTTAAAATAAGAAACAAAACAAATTAATTGAAATTAATAAATCAATGTATTTTTAAAATTAAAAAAAATAATAACTAAATTTGAAAAGGATCATTAGTTATAAACTTGTTATATATGCTTTATAATGTTTTCATTGTCTAGAAACTGAATAACTTTGGTAAGAATTTCTTCCTGATTTCCCAGGGATGCTGATACATTCTGGGGTATTTCGAGATCTTTTAATCTTGCGGTATTATTTTATTATACCGATCGATGCTGATTTTATTATAATGCAGTCTTTTTTTATACTGATCAGTGAAGCTTAAACATAACTGTAAATTGACATTATATTATAAAAAATCAAACATTTTAAAAACTATAAAAAATGAATTAGATTTATTTTCCAACAAAAACCACCATTAAAACTTAGAGCGTCATATTTAAGACACAGTGATACATAAATCATGAGTATGGGACGTATTTCTTTTATATTTAATTTTGGGCTTTGTTTTGTTCTCCTTGATATCAGATTTGGTTATGTAGTAGTATAGCAAATTTGCCCTGTCAGAAGTAATTGTTTCTTAAACAAAAAAAAAAAAAATTCTGTAAAGTAAACTTGAAAAATATTTTTTTTTTCAATTTAAAATAATGATATTTTCCATACTACTAAATCTGATCAAGGCGAACCTTTCATCACATATCATAGATTCAAATCAAATCCACTTGTTCGCGAACCTATTCAGCCCATACAAATATTTTCCCTTTGCGAAGAGATGACCGCAGTCAAAACAGACCCCGATACTGAATAGAGTTCTTTCATGTATTGTAATAACACCGCCGACCTGGCAATGATGAAAGAGGATGGCAGACTTGAAAATTGTAACCTGCCTGATATAATTATAGCTCCCTCTTGACTGATCCATGGATGCATTAGGATATCAAAGACGGGCACATCCTATCATTCTTAAATAGATCAGTCGTTCTTCTGCAGTCGTTCATTAGATTACAAGGCTCATAAATCAACATTTTTTTTAATATAACATTAGCAGCGATTGTCAATAGTCCATTTGTAATAATTTCGTCGTACCCATGTCAAAGAAACGAATGTGAGCGTGTTTAACGATGATTTGTAAATTTATTTTGTAACATCAACCCAGAAATGAATGTGTAGATTAAAGCAGAAGTACAAGAAGTTCATCTGAAACAATGTTTTAATAATTCTGGTAGTTATCATGCTTCATGGTTGAAAAAAATAGAGAAAAAATGAACAGAAGCTATTATATATAGAAAAAATAAATTAAATTTAGTAGTTTGTTTAATGTATTCAGTGTCCATTTTGTTGGTTGTTATTTGCGATAAAAAAGTTAATATTATATTTGGATTCAGCAATCCTGAAAAACCCACGAAATACCTGAGGAAAGATTATTTCTAGTTTACCAAACTTTTATATTAGTTTTTTTTTTTATTAAACAAAATTGCTTAATAAGGTAGTAAAATACATCGATGGCTTATCTCGAAATCCATTAGTTCCCTAAAAATAAATTTTAGACAGGAGAACTTCTAATTTCTATCAGGGAAAAGTAAGTAATTCGATTTTTTTTTTATACTGAAAAAAGGACTAACGTTTTAAACATACAGGGTATCCTGTAAGTAGAGAGAAATATTCAAAAGGTTAATAGCAGACATCATGATAAACATAACTTTCTGTTTAATTAGTTTAATAAAATATTTTTTGAGTTATCGTGTTCTATTTAACAAAAACGTGATTTCCTTTAAAAAAAAACACCTCTTAAATTTTCGACTTTTCCGCTAGAAATCGGACAAATATTTGTATGAACTTCTTTTTAGACATTGATTGCTACTATCAACCTTTTAGAAATTTCCCTCTACTAACAGGCACTCTGCATAGTAAACACATTGTAAGTATTAAATCAAATGAGTGAGCACTAGTTACTACAAAAACTTATAATTTGATTGAATTGAACTTAACAAGTTTTAAAAATAACCCATAGAAATAATGAAAAAAAAAATATTCAATAAATTACGCTTGAGAAAAAAAGAAAGTTATGAAAATATATGTGTAATAAAATAAAAAATATATAATTGTTCTTCTTTTATACATTTTTTTTTAATTTTATTTTTTGCCTCTTTTTACGTTATTTGTAAATAGTTATTAAATAATTTTATTCTTGATCGAAGTTGAAGAAACAATTTTTCCCCTAAAATCATTAGCAATGACCTTTGTTGGAGACCTTTTATAACAATACCTCAGCTATTTATTTTCCAATTTTTTCATCCTATTACCGATGACAAACAGACTTATTGTGTACTATTTATATTTTGATTGCTTTTTCAAAGTACTATTCCATGATTTATTGATGTGTTATAGCTGTATAAACACGACCCTCTCTTAAATCAATGTCGATGGGAACATAAATGTTGATTGCTTGTCCTTAAGTGCACTTTTTCCGCCAGTGATCCATCATAATCAAATATTTGTTATTGTGTTCAATAAAGTGGAAAAAAAAAAAAAAAAGATCGAAAACGTGCATAGAAACAAAGCATCTTTAGCATATATATTATCTACTTTTCCATACGTTTAGGACAATTACAATATTCAGAGCTATTGGATTATTTATTTTGGTATACTCAATTTATTCCCAATCGGATAGCATTAACCACAGGACATTTCGTTTTTGTTCAATAAATCTCTTCTTTTTTTTTTTTGAAGTAATATATTGAGCTATGTCAATTTTTATGTACAGGATGTCAGGTTTGATCCTTCTCTTATAGCTTCGAGGATCTTCCTTTCAAATATTTTCCTCTCATATTCGGTGATTTCTCATATGTATGCACCAAATACAGGTTACTGAGTTCTGTTCCTATTCCTGTTCTTCTGTAATTCTATAAATTCTGTTCCTAGAGGAAATGAATATGTGACGCTTCGATTCCTTGACACTTACTGCCGTTGTTTTCATTTTGATGAAATTTTTAAAGGTTTGTTTTTCCTTGACAAGACTATATTTCAAAAATGACTTGATTTTAAAACGAAAAGTTATTAATTTTGAAATTTGAGTAACTACATAATCAATAGAAATGATGAGGAAGTATATATATATATATATATATATATATATATATA
This sequence comes from Nezara viridula, assembly GCA_928085145.1. Lineage (NCBI taxonomy): Eukaryota > Metazoa > Arthropoda > Insecta > Hemiptera > Pentatomidae > Nezara > Nezara viridula. Next base: position 179,746,514 of record OV725077.1, read on the forward strand.
TATATATATATATATATATATATATATATTTTTTTTTTTTTTTTACTATATTCTTTTGGTTCAATATAGACCGAAAAATCTCAATATTACCAAAATAGAATTTATGATGCCACTAAGAACTATTCTAGTTCGGTTTTGTTTAAACAATCTTATTGGATTATTAAAAGCCGTTAAGTAATATTTAAGAAAATTAAATTATTGAGTGATTTACTGAATTTCTTCACTGTGAAATCAAATCATCGTGTACTTAGTGTAACTATATCGACACAAAATGAACATGTTTTGTGTAATTTTGATGCACTTAAATAATTCGTTAATAAATAAATATCATTGAAATTCACAAATATGAACTTAAGATTAGATCCATTAAAAATATACTTATACTATATGTTAGTCTTTTCCTGGAATAAACGGACTAAACAAACTTTTTTTTTTGTTTATGATCATTCAATAGAATATTTTCAGAATCTTTATCATGTTAACACTTGTCCAGGCTATTAAATAAGAATTAATAATTATCATATCGATCTTTTAAATATAAGAATTATAACGACAGTTGAATTAGCGTTTAGTTATATGTTTGGGTGAAAAACATAGATTTAAAAAAATTGAGTGCTACATTTCATGTACCTAATTAGTGATGGATTGAACAAACTCATCAGAAAATTAAATAGAGAACGAAAATATGTGCATAAAAGTCATAAATATAATTTTATTATCGCACGCATTGATATGTTATTAAATCATATTTTAATGGATTAATAAAACCCAAGGACCTTCAGAGCGCAAGCCGTTATTCATTCATTTCATTGTGTGTGACGGGACTCTCCATTCAAGGTGACAGCGTCACACAAAGACAGTAAATAAGGGCTGATTGTGTTAGGAAAGCTATTGGCCTTACTAATATGATTGAAAGCCTCGTCGCGGACAGATGGTCACATATAGTTCTCTCTTTCAGGGTTGCAAGTCAGTGATATGGCAATTTTAAAGGTATTTACTCCATTTTTAATGTAATAAGGAATCATGATTATTATAGGGTGTATATCATGGAAGGTATAGGTCAAAAGCTTAAAGAAGATTCTTGTAGACAGACAGAGCTTTTATTCTTATTTATTTATTGAATAACATAGCATTCAGTCACGCGGAAGGTGATTATAGTGAGTTAAGAACACGTTCACATCTTAAATATAGAAAACATGAATGAATGAATTTTTATCGAGTATTTATACAATAACAAACAACAATAGTATCCAAGCTCAATAAAAATATTTACGGCTTGTTTCTTGAAACCGTCAGTCGGAGGCTGGCCTTGGCAAAACAAGTATTACTGATACAATAATATAAACTAAAACCTATTATGTTAATGTTAATAAATACAATGTTAATACTAACAAATACAAAAATACAATGTATTAAATCTTAATATCACTAAATGTAACAACACATATACAAATGCATACAAATTTTTAATATAGATATTTTAATATAATTACATAAATATTTTTTTCCGGCTTAAGCGTTATTCAATTATAATTAAATTCTTGGCATATCTGTATCGCCAGGCTAATTTACAATAATTGGATAGACTTAACCAATTTTTTCGTTTAAATGTGCAATTATTTCTCCAAATGTCAGGCTTTTTTATCTTCTCCAAAAGTTCCGGCAGAACAGGACATAGAAATAGAAATAGAAATAGAAAATAATTTTATTCTGGGACGAAGTCCCTTCAGAATAACAATAAAGTACAGAAATTAAAATTGTTGACATACACCAAGGAAATGCACGATATTTTCTATTTCATTCCTATTGCATAATGAACATAATTTATTATTTGTTTCATAATACACCCTACAGTTTAATTGTATTAATTCTGCTATGGCCTTAAATATCCATTTTATTATTGTTTGATTATATTTCTTATCGAAATAATTGTTCCCTGATACATCATGATTTAAGTTTTTGTATATATTAGTTCTATTTGAATTTTTCGCTAGGGTTTCCAACCGATTTTCTAATTCTATTGACAGTTTTTCTTTTATTTTCTGAAAATGCACATTCCAGTTATCTATGTTATTCAAATAAAAATCTATTTGGTATTGACTTGTTAAACGTTTTACCTCTTTATACCATCCTATTTCTTTTTTAATTATTTCTTTTGTTATTATTTTGTGTGACCTATTATCCGAATACTGCATAACTCTACATATATAATTATGGTGCGCTTTTACTTTTTCTAGATACAAGCCATAAATATATAAAACATAAAATAAACAAAAGCAAAATAATAATATAAAATTATAAACAAAAATGAATAAAATTACTTAAAGATAAGTGAAATGAAAATATAAAAAACACAGTCATACGCGATATACAATCAAGCAGTGAACTCCAAGTCAGGGTTGTTCCTCCAACTATACAGGAAAAATCATTACTCCAAAAAATCTCTGGCCTACTCTCTCAACAGCGTCACTGTTGCTAAAGAATGTGGAAATTGAGCGACTTTAGACTCATACTAGAACAATCATGTATTCATATAGAAGAGCTTAGGCTGCGAAATTAAGTTGAAACTTTGTGAAGCATACCAGCTTGGTTTTTTTTTAAAATATTATGGTATATTATGTATCCCTTCAATCATATGAAATAATTCTTAATTTTAGTAGTGTTTCTATATAAATTGATTCCATCCATCTTAATTTGGTTACCCATCCTTAATTATAGGTTATCCTGCCTGACATTAAAAATTAATTTGTTTTTTTATGATGACAAGAAAACCTCATCTGAAAAAATATGAAATAATCTAATATTATATTGTTAACTCATTTATTCCTTAAGATTTGTTCAACCATTTTTAATAATTTTCTTTTCTCTTACTAGAGTGTAATCTTTGTCATTTCCATATCAAGAACTAATGAAAATCAAATACTGCGTCACATGAGAAACTAAAGATATAATTATGACCTAGGATTTCGTTCATAATTGACCGTCGAAACATATAATGTTTTTCATCTTACCTTACACTTGGTGATCCTGGTTTATTCTATACCATCGCAAAGTTTGAGCATTATAAAATGATGGTTTTACACAAACAGCAAAATGCACGTCGGACGGTTCTGAATTGGTAATGTTACACAGATTGCGGTTTTGAAAAACAAAAATGGTTTTAAATTGAACAAAACGTTTTATAATTTAAAAACCGAATACAAATAGAACGAATGGAAATACATACATTTAATCATATACTATTTCAAAATATTCTTCAGCGTTGTAATTACAAAAAAGAATGTTCACAACTGATACTTAGATTAGATAGCTCGTTTCTAACCCAACTTGAGTCATGTGGTTCGTGAAATAATCGTTCTTTATAAGGAGCGTTTGTTAAAATCCTGGATAACGATAAGTATTTGTCATGTTATAATTCGAAAAAGACAGGTTAATGAGGATACGTTAATAAAAAAATGGGTATTTTTTATAAATACTTTCATAAGGACCACAGACAAATCAAACAAAGTAATTAAAAGGCTGAGTACTTCATCATCATATACATCTAAATAGACTCCATAAATTTAAGCCTCAGAAAAAAAAAATATTCCCCTGTGTTATTGGATTCATTTTAATGTTACTGTAGCAACTACCTATTCATTTAACAAAACCTCTATTATAGGTTATTATAAGCATAGAGATACATTATACTGGTACAAAAACTCAACTAACTCTATTTTATATTAATTAATATTTTAAATATATTAATATATATCTTTATAAACTTCAAAAGTAATTATTATTATTATTATGCTAAAGGGGTGAAGGTATATTAAGAAAACCTGTCCTCAGTCAATTACCATACACCTAATATCTTAACTAGACTTCAATAGCTTTTGTATTCGTTTATTTGTCTGAAGCTTTGATAAAGTTTCTCTTGATTCTAGAAGGCGCTATAGCTATACTATAACGCATAGTCAACACTCTTTGTTCTAAGTATCTGTAGGGCACATGACCTGAAATTGTGGCATAAATTATTATAACGAATTTTTTCAACGAATTATCATTTAAATCTTTAAGCGTTATAGACAATAATCCAAAATCTCTGATCTATTAGTTACAGTCGTCTATAAAATGACTTTTGAAGGAGGACGCGAAAATAAATAAATAGAAATAAACCTTTTCCAGGTGGCTATGTTCTATTATAGTTAATAAGTCTAATAAATACAGAAATTATACTTTTTACGTAGAATACAAACACGGTCACCTAAATTAAATTAATAATATTACTAAAATGTTTCTTCGGGTCATGCGAAATTCCGTCGTATTTTTATTTAGGAGGAATATGTTTAAAAATATATGATTTGCATATGGTGATTCCTTAACACATAGAATGACACCAAATGTCTTTATCCAATTTTTTCGTTTTCCACGTCCTGAAGACGTTTAAGATTTTGGTATCACCTTATCAACCTATTATTCTTCAGTTTTTCAGTACCATCAAGCCGAATCTTTTTTTTTTTAAAGGAATCTATCCTCTGGTCGATTATCTGTCCCTCATTTGTATTTAAATTTTGAAAAAAAAATTATATTTTCTGAAAAAGATAACTAATTTATTTTTGGAGCATTTTAACCTTAAAAAATCACTTTTTAAAGATATTCTGACTTTTTTCATAATTTTTATATATGATGACTTTCTTATTTATAATGATTTTTTACTAGATGTATAAATTAAAAATGGTATGAATAGGATCAGCTAAAAAGAGAAGTTTAAATGGAATATTTATATGAAATTAAAAAAACGGAAGCGGGAAACTTCGGGAAAGATTTTTATCATGTTCCTCACAGAAAGCTAAATACTGAAAGCTAAAAAGATTTTTAGACATTTAATAAGATTTTGCAAATTTAATTTATGTGATTAAATTGTAACGACTTTATGACAAATCTCTAAAAAATATTTATTATAAATAAGAACTGAAATAATGTGAAATTTAATTATTTACAGCACAAGGTACTATCGATATTAGTTTGGTTAAAAAGTCACAAAAACTCAATGCTATGGACATCCTTAAATAGAATTGTAGATATGAACATTCTGAAAGACCAGATGGAGTCTTTGGAGTGAGTTGTTGCAGTCAATCGAAGTTCATTTCTGTGCCTGTTTATGGAACTCGTCAATAAAATTGGATCGAAAAGGAACATTTAATTTTTCGATTTTTGTCTAGTTTTAGGATTGGTTGAACTAGAAAAAGGTTTACATTGCACACTTTCTTATTTCTACTACTAATTGTTCTACCAGTTCTGTATATAGCTTTCTAGGAATGATCAAGATTGGCCATCATGTTCTGAAACACCCAAATAATTACCAGAAAGCTACTAAATCAATCTAATCATATTTTAAAATTGTCCATTATGTAAAAAATATGCAATTTTACGCTATTATTATTGCATCGACCTCTTTGGAAATATAACTGTGATATATCAATAGCCTCAGGTACTCGCAGGACTGGTTTTTCTGGTCCATATCTTATGACTCACCTTTGCTTTCTTAATTTTTTCTTTTACACAAATAGCTTTCTACTCATCATCAGTAATGTGATAATAAATTTGACTTATTCAAAGAGAATAAGCTTATAAAATATTTGTTTCTATTACTTCGAGATTCCTTGTATAGATTTTTAGGTTACTAAATTTTTATGTACATTTCATCAGTAGATTTGACTTAGTATTGGGTTCTGAAAAAAATAAAAAAGGTGTTACCGGTTTCATATGAAAGAGACCTAGATAATCGGACTGGAATGGCGCACAGTATGCCTCAATGGGGCTATGACTAATTTTTCATTGAAATTTTATTAATCGAAATGGACTGTAATCTTAGAATTAACCACCGATTTCGTATTTAATTATATTGTTTTATTATTGGTGTAATATTGAGTTAAATTATAATTGATAGTGTCCGCTCAGTGATCGAAATTCGACCATAATAATTATTGAACATGTGAGGAAAACATAAATGAATTTCAATGTTTCAAACAATTTTTTCTCCTCTTATATAGATTCATACATTCACTTTTATACGTAATTACAAAATAATACAGTCCAGTACTATTTGAGTACTTTTTGAGTTACTTTAGTACTTTTAAGTTAATTGGCAAATAAAGATGAGAATCCTATAATAAAAAAAATTTTATAATAAAAAAATATTTGAACCTAACTCGGTGAATTTCCGAGGGTTAGTGTTTTATTTTTCTATTGCTATAAAAAGTCATGACATACTTAATAAAACCAGATTTCTTTTATTATGTTTGTATTTACGATTTTATTTCATTATTTCATTTTATTATATATTTTCATTTAATATTAGTTTACTAATCTTTTTTATTTATTTTTAGGTAAGAGATGGTACTAAATAATCCATCGTTGTCTCAAATCGGAGGTAGGTTTGTAGCAATTAATTACTAAGTAATGTATTATTATCGCTTAGCCGTTGGAACAGCTAAGCAACTGTAATATATTGGAAATATCCCGTTAAATTGTAAAAAAAAAAAGACAAGTTTAATCTAATTGGCGTCGTATTATAAATAAGTAATCAAGAAAAAAGTAAACAAGAAAATTTGAATGTATAGATGAATTTTATATTAGTACAATCAATTTTAAAATCGCCGCAAATTATTATACAATAATTTACTATTTCCTAACAGTTAATATCATTCCGGATTCCTGTTATAGGACTTAAGGATTATTTTTATTTTTCATTATTTGTGATTTTCTAAGAAATATAGACATCGATTGCTTTAAGTGATAAAAGGCTTTACTAAAATAACAACAAAGTATATCAGTTTTGCAGCAGAACCTGCGGAAAAAATTCCAACAACATATCTTTGCAAAAAATCGTTCTATTTTAATGATTTTTTGGTGAAATTTCATAAGATCATAGACAACATAACACCCGCAAAAAGTGTGTTCAGAAATCTAATTTTGTTACCCGTAACTTTTTTCCTGGCTTCTTTTTGGTGAATTATCCTATAAAGATAAATTTAAAGGGCTTTGAAGGAGAAGGCTTCAGCCGAATTTCATTGAAACGAGCACATTCCAGTAGGCACTACGTTCTACAGTGACATAGGTTTTTCGGCTGCCATCTTGAACGGAAAGAGCGGATGGTAATACCGATTCCTGAGGATCGTCCTAAGATGCGCTTCGATATTGGTACTAAATCTCAAAACAGTCGGTCACGTATTCTCGAAGAAAAGCCGCGGCCGGTAGACAGATAGTTTTTTTTTGTTGTAGATTTTTGAATTCTACGTATCTTAAAAGGTAAAACCTCAAATTTAGAGGGAAGTTTACTTAGTTTTTTTTCTTAAAGTTAATTATTAAAAATTATAAACCAAAGAACATATTGTGGCCAAAAGAGTGGTCGAGCGGTCTAACGCTTGTATACAGCAACGTTATCTGGCAGGCCGGATAGAAGATAAAGTGATAAAATAATACTGAGTGCGCGTCCAGATACCAAGGGGGCTCCGAGGGGTTTTAACTCTGGCATTAATCCCCCGCCCTCATCCCCTGGCCCGGGCAACCCCTGTATAGCCTGAAAGGTGAGTAAGGAAAGGAAAAAGAAAATGTTTCATCGAATTGATGCCATACTATAAATAAGTAAAATTTGAATGGATAAATGAATTTTATATTACATACTTTAGTGATAATTAAACGATAGTACGTACAGTATTGTAGTTCCATTGTCACTTAATTAATCGTTTTAGTATTATCATTCACCAACAACTTTATAATTGTTAATGTAAGTAATATAAAATATTTCCAAACTACATCATGTACAAAATTATTGAAAATATTAAATACTACCAAGTTAAACTAATTTGATATTTATTTAAATATATATTTGATATTTATTTTAATCTTATGAGCGTTTAGTCTTACAATTAGTAAAATCTTGCTCCGGACGTTTACAATCAAAGATCCAACACTGAAGGAGAAGGCTTCAGCCGAATTTCATTGAAACGAGCACATTCCAGTAGGCACTACGTTCTAAAGTGCCACAGGTTTTACGGCCGCCATCTTATAAGGAAAGGGCGGATGGTAATACCGATTCCTGAAGATCATCCTCAGATGCGCTTAATCATATGTGAACAAGTACGTTATGTAATGTTCACCTTGCAGCCATATTGGGAAGAGTACTGTATGCTCTTTAGTGGACATCTAACAACCTTGGCTCAGGCCTCTGTGATGTGTAATGTATGATTATGGATAATTATAATAAAATGGTGGATTGAAAGGTATAATGATGCTACCGAAGGCTGCTTGACCAATTATCGATTGTCTTCTATCCGCATACTATAGATTTCTTCTTATATCTTTTCTTCCTTCCTCTTAAGTTTTTGCCATTCCATAGCTCCCTTTATTGACACCTTTTATAACATTCTATTATATTGGTTTTCTCAGAATAATTTGTAATTGAATTATTCGATAAATAGCAAAGCAAAACAAAATCCAAAGACTTTCTTTGATGACTTATAATTTATAATGTACAATAAATGCCTGATTTCTTGTAATAATTAAAGCTACATTGTAAATACGTATTTTGAAGCAATTTATTTGTAGTTAGTTTGAAGAAAGGTAGTTTCCAATTTTTCCAGGAGTGTTGAACTCGATTTTGCCACTCATTTAATTACCTCTCTCTCATTCTTTCTATTAAAAAAAATTCCAGTTATTTTAAAGGTATTTCAGGTCATATCATCTGACAGCATTCATTCATTTTATTGAGTGAATTAATGCCGAAAGAATTAATTTTTACATAACCTAAAATGAAATTTTCCTGGAAATTTGGACGCCCTCAAGTTCTGCCGCCCGGATCAAGTGCTTCATTTGTTCCACCGTTGTTCCTGCATTAAGACAACGCAAAATTCTGTATTTAATAGGTTTCGGGTTAAGATTTTTTATTATAGAAAAAAAATTGTGGTCGTAATGGATCTATTACTAAATTACTAATTAATGAATTGATCAAACTACCCTTCCTAACTTGGTCAACCTAACTTTAATTGTATTTTCTTTACTGTAGTAGTGTGTACCTATTTCATTGTAGTTTGCATAAGTGACAGCTCGTTTCAAAATAAAATTTCGATAAATCAAATATTTTCATAAGAAAAAGAAACGTATATTGTTTTCATTATGAATCATCAATTTATTAAAAAACATTACATTGTTTTGAATATTACTTACAATAAAATAAATTTAGCCTATAAAAGTGTTTAGAAAATTCTTTTATTGTGAACATTTTTATTGGTGAAATTCATTTGAGGGAGTATGGTTGGTATTTTTAATCTTTAATCTGTTTTTGATTGAAAATGAAACCTGGTAATAAGAAAGAATCCCTCCCTTGCTACCATATCTCCACTCTATTCCAACAATCTCTTGGAACAGCCCTGAAGAAGGCCTGAACATCAGGGTCGAAACGTCGGCAAATATTAAAATAAATATTATTATTTATTTCATGCCTTTTTATTTCTGACTGATCAGCCCAACCATCCTCCTCTTCATAAGAAAGAATTATTGAAGGAAGTTAATCGACTGTACTTCATATCACGCAGAGATAAATAATCAGAAAGCAATAGTTTTTGATATTTTTTTGTATATATATCTTTCGTTATTACTACCGAAGTTTCAACCCAAACATGTGGGTCATCAACCGAACATTTTTGGGTTGAAACATGATAAAAAAGGTTTGAATTTTATTGTTTCTGTAAATTTTTAATTAATTGGCTAATATCCAAGCGTTTTGAGATTTATTTGACTCCAACTAGAAAAGTTAAACCGCTCTTCAGAGACCCAAGATGACACCGCAAAATGTATTGTTTAGTTCCAGCAAGAGATATACCACCAGACTACACAGGACATACAAGACATCTTGACGTTAGTGACCCCAGGAGCGGTTAGCCAATAGGCGGGTTACTCTTAGCTGCTGAGTCACATGTCGTCATCCTTGGGCAATACTCGGAGGGAGGCCTTCTTCGTTATCCTTCCAGAAGTGGTACAAACTGCTCTAATGATCCTTTGAAATAAACTTCCGATTGGAATAGACAAGCCTTTTGGGTTTTTCCTTCCTGTTTTGGACCGCCGTCCTTGACTTAACCTATTTGCAATCTACATTGGAGTCCTATTACTCAAATTATCTACAAAGTATAATTTCTTCTGAGGAATATAAATTGATTTTATGTTTTTTTTTTTTTTACATGACTTAAAGAAGATTAAATAAAGCTTGTGCTTTCTCTACTCTTTATGTTATTGTGTGTACCACTATTTTTTTTTTACAACAATGTACTTTTCTTTAGGTGGGTACAGCTGAAGTAAAACATATTTCCTATGTTACTTTTAAATACTAAAGGCTTTATCATTTACCTTATCATCAATATATATATATATATATATATATATATATATATATATATATATATATATATATATATATATATATATATATATATATATATATATATATATTTTGTCTTCATGTTTCTTATTTTTAATTAATGCGACTACTGTTGACAAACAACTAATGTTTTGGTAAACTTGGCATAGTGGTCCAAAATAGAATAGTAAAGTTAAAAATGCGCGGAATGTACTGCACGGGAGTCTCTCTCGATGTAGAGCAGGCTTTTGATCGAGTCTGGCACCCGGGACTACTTTACAAACTCCGTAAATTCCTGCATCCTACATACTTCCTCATTATCCGTTCCTATCTAACTGATAGATACTCAAAAGTGAATCACAATAATGCTTATTCATCCCTCTTTTCCCTGTCCGCTGGTGTTCCTCAAGGTAGTGTCCTTGGTCCTATCCTTTACACAGTTTATACAGCTGACATCCCAACCCATCCTAACACTGTTATTACCACGTATGCCGATGATACATGTGTCCTATCCGTTAATAATGACCCAACCATTGCATCCCAAACTCTTCAATCGCACATCACAAGCCTTGAAGAATGGTGTCAAAACTGGAGGATTAAAATAAATTCTAATAAATCCCATCAAATCACCTTTACCCTTTGACGTAAACCTATGACCTCATGTCCCATAGTATCCTTTAATAATACCCCACTTATTCCTGTTGAACAAATCCGATACCTTGGACTTCACTTGGGCAAACTTGGAATCCTCATACCAGACTGAAACGACAAGAAACCGCTCGACGTTTCCGACTACTCCAACACTTGCTAGACAAACGCTCTAAGCTTCCAGTTAATTACAAAAGACTTATATACATGACTACAATAAGACCTATTTGGACTTACGGAGTTGAGCTTTGGGGCTCCACTAAGCCATCGAATTCCTCTCGTATCCAATCCTTACAATCCAAAATCCTTCGGAAAATCCTCAATGCTCCTTACTTGGTCACCAATAAAATAATCCATAATGACCTTAATGTTCCTTATGTTTCCGATTTGGCCCAATCCAGATACCAATCCTTTCATAATAAACTTCAGAACCATAAGAATCCTCTTGTCTCTAACCTTGCTTCCTCTTCTATTCCTGATAACCCTCCGAGGCGTCTGAAAAGAAGATGGCCTCGAAATCTCTTATTGTAAATACATTTTGTTTTTAGAGTGCTACCAGTCATTTATACCAGTTTCTCAACAAGTCATTTCATGTTATTATTTTCTGATATCAAATTTACTTAATGTATTTAATTTTTTAATACAGTTGTAAATATCATGAATAAATAAAAAAAAAAGTTAAAAATGAAGTGAAACTAAATCATTTTCCCTATATTGCCTTATTACCTTTTAAGGTGATATAAATACGGCTGAAATACTAATTTCGACGGAGAATTTCCTTGCAGTCCACTTTGACTATATACCAATTTCGCAGAATCACTTTAGTGCTCGACGGACAAGAAATTTAAATCATCAAAGCCTCTCGTAAATCGTTTGATTTACATTTATGACTCATTGCAAAGCTATTAAAAACTTTCCAAATAAGCTATTATTTTGGCATTTTATACTCATTATATAATTTTATACTATTATACAAACCCAGAACAACTGTGCGTTTTTCTGCTTGGAATGCCTGTGGTTACCAGATTAGAACGAAAACATGTTTTCTTGCGTAGATAAGGATAAAAAAAAAGTACTTACTTGATTTTTATGTTGGAGTTCATATGTAAACTCACTAATCGTTTCACCAGATGTAATCCACAAAAACATATTGAGTGATTTGATATAGGTTTCATTTACTTTCCTATCGTCATAAAATGGATGGACATTGACTAAAAGAAGATTTTTTTTTTTCTACATATAAACTGATGAACATTTATCTATCAACGACTTAACATTTTAACCACACCTTCATTTGGCATAGACTTAAACATAGATATATGTGTCCACCTCATTGTAAATTAAAAATAAACCTTAATTATGAATTAAGCAAATTATGATTTTCTCTAATTACTTCTCCCAAAAAACTACTATGTAAAATATTATATTGCTATAAAAATTTATTACCACCCTTTCCTAGTGTTTTCCTAGTGGCAAGGATGCAATAAACACCGAATTGTGATTATTGCGAGTTGTAAGTATGATATAACATCAACGATTAAGATTCAAAGATTTTTTTCAGATATAAGAGAATAGGGTGCAAATTTCAAATTATAGTAATACATTTATCTTACTTCCCTATCATTTAAAATTATTATTATGATTGTATATAAATATTAAATAAGCAATAGAATTTCTATTTTGAAGAAAAATATTATTTAGTAAATTCGTATCTATTTCACATCTGCAAACCGTGGAGAAAACAGACTATTAACGAAACCTTTTAAAAAGAGAAATTTCAATAAACCGGCAGTCTTCAAAAGAAAGTGCAGCTTGCTAGTGCATTATTTAATGCAGTAATCAATGAGAGGTTAAAATGTTGAATTAACTTTTGATCTACCGATTAGTTTGCTTCCAGTATGTTCTGAGTTATTCGAAAAATTATTGTACCCACAACTATTACATATACTCCATAAAAAGACAGAGTACAATACCTAGGCCTTGCGTTCGATAAGAGAATACCATGGGTTCCACATGTTAAGAAAAAACGAATCACATTAAATCTAAGACTAAAATCGTTACATTCACTGTTAAGACGACATTAAAAAATAAAAGCAAAATAGAAACTAAGTATTTAAGCATATCTATTAAAACTTCTTTGGACTTACGGACTACAAATATACGGAATTGAAAAACCAACACACATAAAAAAACTTCAAACTTTTCAGTCTAAGATACTACGACTAATAACTTAAACACCATGATACATGAACAACCACACTTTACACACCGACTTACACGTTCCGACAGGCAATGAGCAGATACGAACGTACTACAAATGATTCCATGTTAAATGGGCAATCCAACCAGCTGGTAAAAGAAATGGCCACAACTAGTATGCCCGAGAACTCCAGAAGACGACTGAAAAGGTGTGGATGAGGGATCTACTTTAATAATGTTTTAGTAAATAAAAGCCATAGAAGGCATACCACTGGGTATTACTATTCATCTTGCCTATCAAGCCTTTTTTTAAATTATTATTTATTCATTTTTTCTCATGACTATGCCACCACATCTGGTCGATAGTTGTAGTAATTGAAAGGGGCGGATAAATAAATGAAAGTGCAAAAAAACAAACAAAAAAACTTGGGATTTAAATGTGAGTGAAGGATTGGATAATAACAAAGAAACTTGGAATTGTTAAAGCCGTACATCTGATGATCAAAATTGTTATTTTGAAAAACATAATACAAAAAAGCATACAAGTTTTTCTGATTTAATTTTTAAAAAATGTTTAGTGAATCAGCGTTATTTCCTCACCAGTATTATTTGATGCTAAAAAAAAAAAGATGCATATATGTCATTGAAATTATTACTTTATTTATAACCAAAAAGATTAAATATGATAAAAATGTAATTTCATACTATCAAATAACAAATAATGATTCTGAAGTTTATTATTTTAGATTACCTTTAGTGGGAAACGATGTTCACCAAAACCTGAACAATTTTTATGTACATTTCGTAAATTGTAAATATCATTTAAAATTTTCTTACTTTTGCTCCAAATTTGGGTCTTTTTCTGTATGTAACCGTACGTTTGTGCATCCGCTAGAGAATATAATTTGATGAAATTGATACGGCACCATCTAGACATGGATAAACAAGATAAGAAATTCTTTATTCAGTTTATATCTTCGAAAGGTATGTTATATTTTATATTGATTGAAATATAAAAACATACACGATAAAAAATTAATTGTTATTGAAATGCCCTGAATTTTAAAGAATTTTTAAAGCTTATTCAACTCTACTAACTGCTTGTACGACTTTTTTTTTAAAATCTCACTAAACATATATATAACTTTTTAAAAAATGACAAAACTATTCGAGTAAGTTTTTGTACTTTGTTTTCCATGAAAACTTGAGAAACTATTATATATAGAATTATGAATATATTATATACTTATATAGGTCCTTTTCGTCATATTTTTAACTACACTAAAATTATTTTGTACCTCAATTACAAAAAATAGTTTACATTTAAAAATTGCTGCAATATATATTATGTATATTTGACGTAACATTGACATAACATTGTATAGAGGCGGACTTACCCTGGTTGAACGGGGACCTTGCACAATGCCACAAAATACTGTTATCACTGGGCCAGAGGAAAACACCCACTGCCTAATCATCGCTGCCTGGAGGTCGCCTGATTGCGAGTTTCGCATCCTGCCTTTTTGTTTCAGGATCGATTCCCGCTGTCGACGATTTTCACTCAGGAGTATTCGATATTCATAACAGAAAGCGGTACTGACGCAACAGCTGTTGAATATGTGATAACTAAATAGAGAAAGAAAAGTAGAAAAACTCTTCTTTATTTATTTAATGTATTATTAAAAAACTATGTCGTATATTGAGTAAAAGATTATATTAGCCATGTTTGAAAGTTTAATTCTAATATTTTTTTTTCGTCTACTCAAAAACCAAGGACATTTTTCCGTAGAAATAAAGATATAACTTCCATACTGAAAACATGGGTGATTGCAAAGTATAAAAGAAACAAGTATAAGGCAAAACAAAAGTTTCTTCTTTTAACTCTTTGTTCATTTCCAAAATGTATGCAACTCCCTGAGGTTCCAGTTTATTTTTTCTATTTTACTTTAGATTTTAAAATCTGCTTATAGAATAGAAGTAATTATAACAGATTAATATATATATATATATATATATATATATATATATATATATATATATATATGAAGCCGAACTGTTCAGTAAAATATAATTTTTGAGGAACATTCATTTTCATACTGTTCGTAATCAAATTAATACGCCTTCAATTTCGTTTTTACTGTAAACTTATTTATTTAAAAATTAATAGGAGGTCAGAAGAACTATTCAAATTGGTTAGAGCAAAATATTAAATAAAAATAATGTTAAAATTTCACTTTATTACGTTTTGGTACTGTCATCGCTAAATGTCTCCTTTAGAGTTACTTCATTAGTACCATATTTTTTTTTTTTGTATTCAAAATATGTTTTGCAATAATTTTTTGTGTTAATAAAACACGTTATTTTTGTTGCTTTCCCCTTGTTAGTCAAATGGTGTTTTTAGACAGCTTTCCCGTTACCTAATGTTTATATTAACTGGAATACAGACTAACACTTCAGTTACATTAACGGAAACATATATTAGTTGTAAAAGATTAATCTGATTATTATATAATTATTTTCTTGGAGAAAAAACACTTCATTTTATTATGTGCCTTAGCCATTTTCTTTATAAAACATTTCTTCCGCATTAGAAGGAACCTAAATGAAAATCTTACATTTAAGTATTAACAATTAGCAAGAAACATATTAATTCGAATAATTTTTTCCACAGTTTAAATTATTCAACTACTTTTTTTTTCTATTTAAACTGTTTCTTCAGCTCTATACCTTTTTCCTAAATATCATTATTGGTTTAAATTTTGATTCCATCTTCTATCTTCAGTCATTCTGTATGTTTCGCCATATTTCATATCATATCTAAATCTATAGCGTCAAATCGAATGAGAATATTAATTAATCCTTCTGTCGGTATCATTATTGTAATTTCGTTGTCATCGGGTGTCGAAAGCGGAAACCGCCCTCCTTTGATAAATGGATCCAGGATGTAATTATAGGTCTATCCATATTGACATCTCTGCAACTTATTTATTTTTTTTATTCCTTATAGCCGAGGTAAAAAAGATACCTATTTAATTTATTCATTAGATTTAAAGAGTGGATATATAGATATACTTTTTTTTTGACAAATTGCTAGGCGAAAAAATCTTATTGTTCGGTTTGGTTGACTATTATAATTTATACTGATTAATTGTTTTTTAATCTGACTCAGCCGCATGTGGTTTTGAGATTGCTGCGGCCTCCGAACTTTTAGGCGCGATGTTTACTAAACTAAATTAAATTAATATTTAATTGTTTAGGTTATTTAAAACTTAATAGAATTGAACACACCTCAGTTGAAATACGAGTGTGGTTGTATTTAAGTATAAATAAATTAGCAACAGTAAAATATATTAAAATATTACGGCTTCTCTACCAAAGCATTTAATGATAAAAAGGTTTCTCCCGCGGTACCAACTATTACACCTATTACTCCATTTCTACATGTAACATAAGAAAAATAGATATATCTTTAGGTAGCTATTGTCAGTTTTAGAAAAAAAATAAAAAAACAAATATACAAATGTTTAGGTAAATAAAATCTTCCTACCGGTGTGCCTTTTATCGGTTGTCTCTTTAACGTGTTGAATGGTTTGGTTGTTTTGTTTTGCTTACTCACTACCGAAGGTAGAGAAGCTTTGTATTGGTGCGAGAAGTTAAAAAAATATTTGGGCTCAGAATCGAACATTTTTACTCACGTTTTAAGTTTCAGACATCAAGGATTAAATTTAGTTCGGCGTCTGTCTTTGTGTCTGTCCGTCTATAGTCAAATCGATGTAACGGACATATTACCTACGATTAATCCATACGATTTTGATGAAATTTTTAGAGGTTGTGTTGGTTGGTGTACAGATGGTCCCATACCAATTTTATCAAATTCCATTCAGCACTTCCGCTTGCACACGCGTAAATGTATTTTCTTAGATACGCCAATATTCAGAAACGGCTTGTTCGATTTGACCCAAACTTGGAGCGAATTTGGAGAATGGTATAGAAATTACCTCGTATTAATTTCATTGAATTACATTTAATAATTAAAATTAATATAAATAATTTTTAAAAATATAGTAGCTTTGAAATGAAGATGGTATTGACCATATGAAGTGAGAATTAGGCTAATACAATATTTTTATAGGGTTATAAAATTTTAGCTTTTATTCAAATATATAATTTTTACTATATTGTTTGGTCGATCACAAAGTTTACTGGCATGACGCTTATTGCCGTTACTTAGATTTCGTGTTATTTTCAGTATATTTAAAATAATTGATACTCTGACTTCATAAAAAAAAAAAAAAAATCTGTGTTTATTTCTATTGAAGTTCAACCAGTTTCTCATGGCCTCGGTTTCCTCTATATATCAAAATTGGGATTGCCGAACTAGGAGGACAAAAACAACTTTCAAAACATGAGAAATGTAATATATCATCCTTTTTATAGATAGTTGGTAACCTAAAAAGTGGCCTAGTAAAATTTCAAAGTTCGTTTAAATTCTCATAATAGAGTATAGAAGAGGGAGGTTCGGGCGAGCAAGCATTCAGCCAAACCAGTTGACAATAGTTCCAGCATTACTTTATTTATAGATTAAATCAGAGTATGTGCGGGTTAGCGCTTCAGACTGCTTTTGATAATTCAGTCAATTATCATTAGTTATCAATTATCACACCTTGCCATAATAATTTGTGTGCCTTGTTCATTGAAAAAGAGCATAAGTAAATTTAATTATTTGTCTTAAACATTTTTTTACTTAATCTTACTGTAGATTGAGATATATCGAGTTGAACGTTCTATTGAAGTTGATTGTGAAATCTTCCTCATCATGCTGATTGGAGGTTGAGATGGAGCTATTTCGTAATGTGTTCTATCAGTTTTATTAATTAAGATATGCACTTGTCTTATCTAGGGATCAAAATTCCTTCGATTGTATAACTCGACGCTGTTAAAAAGTGTCAACTTCAACGACACGTCACGCGATCCTAGTTGGGTGAAAGGTTGCAAAGGCTGCGAAGGGAGCACAATGGTTATCGCAGATCTTGCGCCAACCACCCGCGCTGATAAGGCAGCTCACGATTTGCGCTATCAGGTGTACCTGCAACCACCGTGCGCCGCCGCTCCGCAAGGTGCACGCTTCCGAGCTGGCGAAACCGTCGGGTGTGGCCTCTATAATTTGTATAGATTAATTATAATTAATTATTGATCAGTATCTGTTAGGAAATTGATAACAATTAATCAAATTAAAATAATGAAAGGGATACTTGTTGAATTATCTTCTTTCTGATAATTTATATAATGAAAGAAAAGATGACCGTGATTGCTTAATAAAATACACCGTGAAGTAAATTATATTGTTTTATAGTGAGCCTACATAGTTAGTTAGAGCAGTTCCTAATCCGTCGTCAGTTTTAAAAGAAAGGAAGATACAGAATTATGAAGTTTTTTTTTTTTTTTTTTTTTTTAATTTCTTTATTGAGTATTATAACAATCTGTCTGTTGGACATTGGTTATAGTGAGGTAGGATGACATTCACACCATATGTACAAAAAAAAAATAAAATAAATAGAACAAAATAATAATCAAAAGTATATACAATAGACAATAAAATAAAATAACCTAAAAAATAAGAAAATTAAAACTAAGGAAAAAAAAAAATAACATGCATACCTATATACAATCAGGCGAGGGAACTCCAGGAGAACCCTGCGCTACTCTTCCAACCGCGTCACTCGTACTAAAGCCAGCGGAGATTGGTCGAGAGCACTTTAGCCACATACACACATGTCTTGAGTGAAGAATCTGGCCATTGCCAGAACTCCAATTTATATAATCTACAAAAGGTCGCGAGGCCACTGCCGTTTCAACCTTCTTGGAGGATTATAGGGATGGGAGATGCTTGATAGGGATTGTGCAAGAGGATTTGGGTGGTAAGTAAGGTTCTGGTGAAATTTGGAGAATTTTTCTGGGATAAGGTCTAGGACAAATGGGATGTTAAGGTCATGATGTAGGGTTTTGTTGGATACATAGAAAGGAGCATCGATTATTGTTCGAAGGACTTTAGACTGGAAGGATTGGATGCGCTAGATGTTAGAAAATTTTGCTGATCCCCACAGTTCTAGTCCGTAAGTCCAAATAGGTTTCAGTATTGTCTTGTAGATCAGTAGCTTGTTTTCAATGAAAAGTTTAGATTTTCTGCTTAGTAGTCGGTATAGTTGGCCTTATCGTCGGTTGAGTTCTTGTCTTTTGAGTCTAGTATGCGGGTTCCAAGTTAGTCTTCGGTCTAAATGAAAGCCAAGATACCGGACTGTGTCTGAATAAGGAAGCTGGATGGAATTAAAGAGTACTGGTGGACAGGAATTGCGTCGGAGTGTAAAGGTAATATGTTGGCATTTAGATTCATTAACTTTAATGCGCCAGTTATTACACCAGTGCTCAATCAAGGTGAGGTGACTTTGGAGATTTAAGAATGCTATTTCGGGATCAGAGTTGGATGATAAGATTGCGGTGTCGTCAGCGAATGTTGCAAGAAAAGTATCGGGATGAACAGGGATGTCAGCAGTAAAGAGGATGTAAAGCACGGGACCCAAGACGCTGCCTTGGGGAACACCGGCTTTAACGGAGTAGATATTGGAAAATTCTGTTCCACAGCGAACTCGAAAGGAGCGGTCAGAGAGGTAGGATCGGAGGACTAGGTACAAGGACTGAGGTAAATGGATTTTAAGCTTGGAGAGCAGTCCGGAGTGCCATACCCGGTCAAATGCCTGTGCAATGTCCAGAAAGGCACCCGAACAGTATTCCTTGTTTTCTAGGGCTGAGGAAATATGATCAACAACTCGGAGTCCTTGTTGAACAGTAGAATGTTGAGAGCGAAAACCAAACTGATGGGAAGGGATATTTTGGGATTCTATAATGGGTAGGATTCGTTTCAAAAGGATCTTTTCAAAAATTTTTGAAAGGATTGGGAGTAGGCTGATTGGTCTATAGGATGTTGAGCTATTGAGAGGTTTTCCTGGTTTTGGGAAAAGGATAATAGTGGAGTGTTTCCATAACAGAGGGAAGTGGGTGGTGCGTAGGATACAATTGTAGATATATGTAAGGAATATGACTGCTTTGGATGGAAGTTGTCGAAGGATTTGAGGTGTAAGGAGATCATGTCCAGGAGCTTTACGGAGGATTAGTTTTTTTAATTGAAATTTTACTTCGGAAGGATGAATAGCTTTTGGGGGCAAGGAAAGGGGGATTGGTGATGTAAGGAGTTCTTCTACTGTTACGGTGTGGGCAGGATGGGATTCCGGATGTGAAATAAATGTATTGGATAGGTGAATGGCGAACTCCTCAGCTTTATCTTCGTCAGATGCTGCCCAGGAGCCATCACCTCGTCGGAGAGGATGGGAAATGCGGTGAGGATTTAGGATTTTTGTTGTGGTTTTCCAAAGGGAATTGTCGCGAGAAGAGAGGGAGGATAGGTAGGAGTTGAAGGATTGTGATCTGAAGGTGGCTAATTCCAGTTTTAATTGTTTGCAGTAGTAATTATAGGAGCAGCGGTCGGTAGGATGTCGGGTACGTTGCCATAATAATCTGGCACGGCGTTTGGTGCGGATTAGGTTAAGGAGGTGTTGGGGTAGAATGGTCTTTATAGAAATTCTGGAGGAAAGGAGGCAGTCCAGGCGGCTTGTTGGATTGTGGTAGTAAAGGAATTTACGGCACTATCAAGGTCATCGGGAGTTTTGAGGGATATGTTGAGATCAATATTATCGGAGATTATTTGGCGGAAAAGGTCCCAGTTTACTGGGCCCCTAATGAATGACGGTGGAGAAGGTTTGGGAACAGGTTCAAGTGAAACATTAAGGATTAGAGGACTATGGTCAGAGGAAAGTTCATTTAGACGTGTAATGGAACAATTGAGGGGACTTAAGCCGCTGTGGATAAAGAAATCAAGAAGATCAGGATTACGGTTGGGATCTGTGGGCCAGTAGGTAGGAGAGTTGGGGGAAAGGAGGTGAAAACGTTGGGAATTGAGTGCAGACAGCAGGGTTCGGCCACGAGAATTCGTGGTTCTGGAACCCCATTGTTGGTGCTTGGCATTTAGGTCTGCACCCAAGATGAAGTGATGTCCTAAGGAGTCGAGGAGAGAACTGAATTGGGCATTGGATATGGATCGGTTAGGAGGGCAATACGCTGATGCAAGAGTGACCGGAAAGGAGAAGGTTTTTATCACGATAGCGGTAGACTGTAGGAAATCATGTATTGGTAATGGGAGTACGTGATGGGAGAGGGATTGGTGTACAATTACAGCAGTACCGGCATGTGCTTTTCCGTCAGGGTGGTCAGTACGATATGTCAGGTATTGTGGTATATTGAAGTGCTGTTTAGTGGTTAGTCGAGTTT
This sequence comes from Nezara viridula, assembly GCA_928085145.1. Classification (NCBI taxonomy): domain Eukaryota; kingdom Metazoa; phylum Arthropoda; class Insecta; order Hemiptera; family Pentatomidae; genus Nezara; species Nezara viridula. Next base: position 179,768,136 of record OV725077.1, read on the forward strand.
CAGTAATTAGTGCCACATCAATGTTCTTGTCAAGTAGTAAAGTAGATAGTTCGTCTGTATGATTTCTAACACCATTCGCATTCCGAAGGAGAATGGATATGGGTTTAGGGATGTGAGTCATTTAAGGATTTTTCAAAGGAGGGATGAGGTGAGATACGAGATTCGTGAGGAGTGATATGAGTGGAGTAACTAGGGATTTGAAATCGGTGAGGAAAGATGCTAACAAACTTGTGAGATCTGTTGCATTTGAAGGAGGAGGAATATGAGGAATTTGTTGTTGGTGGTTAGGTATATTAGGATGAAGAGGATTTTGAGGTTGGGTTTGAGGTTGTTGTTGTGGCAGGGCTTGACATTTATCGGTTAAAGTCTTACCTCTAAGTAGTTGGGAGAATGATACATCATTGTTTACAATTCTGGAAGGCTCTCTCTCTCTTCTTGTTCTTAGTGCTTCATCTTGAATCCGGTTTTTCTGGTGTCTGGTTTTGAGATTCTTGTAAATTTGGCAGCCTTTGTAGTTGGCCGGGTGTCCCTCCAAGCATAGGGCACATACTGCTGGATCTTGTATAGGTTTGGTGCACTCTACAGATTTGTGCTGTTCACCGCACTTCACGCAACGCGGCAGATGGTGGCAATATGTCTTCGTGTGGCCATAGGTCTGACAATTATGGCACTGCACGATGTCTCTCTTGGGATATGGCTTCTCAACTTTCACCATTGTGTAGTATATTCTTGTGATATCATATATTTTTTCGATACCTGGTGATGGCTCCAAGTCCACGAAAAACAATGGTAGTGGGATCCTATTTCGTAATCCTGGCTGCTCCCTGTCCTCCTTCAAAACGTTTGTTACCTGGCGTACATTGAAACCAAGCGTCGTTAGTTCTTCTTTAATAACTTCAGTGGGGGTTGAGGAATGTAAATTTCTTATCACTACTCGTAAAGCTCTTTCCTGCCTCAGCTGGTAAGTGTGAAAATTCGCATTTGTTTCTGATAAGTACTTCACTATTTTTCGGTAGGCTTCTGCAGAATCAGGTGTTATTTTGGTGTCATTGGTCCTGTTAAGGCATGAATAACTGCCAGAGCAAATTTTATTTAGTTGGGTGCAGAACATCTGGAAATTTTTTATATTCTTCACAAATATCGGAGGAGGCTTTGGTTCTCTGGGTATTGCTGCAGACTCCATTACTTCTCTGTCATTTTGAAGCATTTGGTAGGGGTTTGGAGTAAAGAAAGGTGATTCTTCAATCGTTTCTTGTGCAGACGTACCTGGTTGGGGCTGAGGTTCTGGTTCTGAAGTGTTCATTTTGTTCACTGGAGGTATTTCTCGTATGCAGCGACGAGTCCTTTGTTTGGCTGGTGAGCTAACTCCATCTGACCGAGACATCTTGGGCACCTTACTGGCCATCACTTGCTGATCATACCGCATATCATAAGAGAAAAATAAATAAATAAATAAAATAAAAAAAAAAAAATTTTTTTTTTTTCTTAAAATAACAAAAAAAAAAGATGCCAACAGTAAATATCAACTGCTCTGATATACACTTTAACTGTATCACGTGAATAATCAGAGAGATTCCGCTATAAAATTGGTAAAAACTGAGAGAGGAGTTGAGGAGACAACCTTCTCATCAGCTGATCCACTGCCTATCGAATTATAAAGTAAAGACCTAATCGAATAATGATTCTTTCGCTCCCACAGTCCTTTACTACAGAACATCAAGGCTTAGGAAAATATTCGAACATCATTCATTAGTAAGAAGAAGACAACGAAATTTCTTACAGTTAGCTGCCTCAAAGATTTGAGCTTTTTCTAATATTTGAAAGGAATACAAACAGAATGAACGTCCATTCAAGTTTTGGGTGGCCACCTTCATTCAAAAATAGTTTAATGTTTCTACGCTCATATTGCCCATTACGTATATCCCTGTGAAATAGTAGGATCGTGATATTTAATAATTGTGATCGACCAAAATGCTAAAATAAAAACGAATTTAATTGCTGTAAAACGCCAATGACCCTTGAGATTAGAGGCGTGAAAGAGGGTGAAAAATTAATTTTAAATAAATATTAAATAAAAATGCTGTGTTAAAGGCAAGATGAGCGTAAATACATAACATTTTTATTTAAAATTAATCTATACTTTAGCGTTCTGCGTTAAGACAATATAATAATCATTGAAAAATATATTTGGAGTGTAGAGCTGAATGATTATAGTAAGATTTTTACGAATCTATAAACTAAATTAAATAAAAATAGCACGTATTATTTTTAATACGTGCTCTATTTACGATAGGATTAGCAAGTATTGAAGATCAGTATTATAAATCAGAGCACGTACTAAAGTCAACTTATAAAATTCAATAAACTGTAACTTTGCTAAAACTGGTCCGATTTAAACAATTTTTTTTTTAGTTTGTCCGACATTTAATAACCTTTTACAAAATGGGCTAAAAGCTTTAAATGTGTTTTTTAGACTCAGGGGATTCTGAAACGGAAGTATGAGGGATGAGTAAAGGTACATTTAAAACCAGTATTTGAAATTTAATATGATGTAACAGTCCTACAGTATCCTTCAACAATAGCCCTGTTATCCCTGTCGAACAAATCCGATATTTAGGACTCCACCTTGACAAACGACTCACTGAAACGACTAGAAACCGCCCGACGTTTTCGACTACTGCAGCACTTACTAGACAAACGATCTAAGCTTTCAATCAATTATAAACGACTCGTATATATGACAATAATAAAACCTATTTGGACATACGGAATTGAGCTTTGGGGCTTCACTAAACCACCGAATTCCTCTCGTATCCAATCCTTACAATCCAAAATCCTTCGTAAAATCCCCAACGCACCTTACTTAGTCACAAATAAAATCATCCATAAAGACCTTAATGTTCCATATGTTTCCGATTTGGCCCAATCCAGATACCTGTCCTTCCATAACAAGCTGCAGAACCATCCGAATCCTCTCGTTTCAAACCTTGCTTCCTCCTCGATCCCTGATAACCCTCCGAGGCGTCTGAAAAGAAGATGCCCTCGGGATCTTCTTATATAGAACTTTAATTTGAGTTCTACCAATGGGTAGTTTCTCCTCATTTTGTACATGTCATGTTACCAATTTCACATTTACTTATTGCATTTTCTATGTGATATAGTTGTAAATTCCATTAAAATAATTTTAAAAAAAATATATGATGTAACTTTGCTAAAATGGGTCCTGTCTGGGAGATTTTTTTTTAGTCTTGTCAGAAATTTAATATCCTTTAAACGAATCAGTAATTATTCTTTTCTTTAAAACTTTTTTCCCTGAATTTCCTTGGGAATTCAATAAATACGTAATTGCTGATAGGACTTTAAGTATATTATTGGAAAGCTTCATTCAACGTAAGAGACTTTTTTTGGTACTATAGTTTATAGAAAAACAAGTTTTTCTTTCTCTATGCAGATTTGATTCACAACCATCGGTGGCTGAAACCGTAATTTTTTTTATTATTATTTATGAAATTTACATCTGTACATTTAATATACATTCAGCAAATGTGAAACAGATAAATAGATGACATGACAAAGCTTGTAGAGAATCTGTCCATTAGCAGCACTCTAATAAAGTTTCTAAATTAGGAGATCACTAGGCCATCTTCTTTTCAGACGCCTTGGAGTGTTATCAGCGATCGAGGAGGAAGCCAGATTAGAAACGAGAGGATTAGGATGATTTTGAAGTTTATCATAGAAGGATAGGTATCTTTATTGGAAATGGAACAAATGGGAATGGGAAACGTGGAACATTTAGGCCATTCTGGATTGTTTTATTTGGTACAAAGTAAGGAGCATTAAAGATTTTACGAAGGATTATGGATAGTAAAGATTGGATACGAGAGGAATTCGATGGTTTAGTGGAGCCCCAAAGCTCAACTTCGTAAATCCAAATAGATCTTTTTATGATCATTTATATGAAGTTGTTGTAATTAATTGAAAGGTTAGAGTGTTTGTCTAGTAAGTGGTGAAGTAGTTGGAAACGTTTCTTGTTTCTTGGTTTCTTGTCGTTTCAGTCTGGTATGAGGATTCCAAGTTAGACGTTTGTCCAGGAGAAATCCTAGGTATTGAATTTGTTCAACAGAGATAAGTGGATTATTATTAAATAATACTATAGGGGCTGAAACCCTACAAAATATAAATGGAAGCAACAAAAGAGACCGGTTCGAACAGCTTCACCAGATCATCATGTCAGACAGAGAAATTGCTAAAAATGCGTTTTTCGGATTCAAGGGTCTGTGAAAAGTAGTTGAACGTTGAAAATTTGAACCGATTACAGTTTTTCTCTTACCTAGCGATACTAAGTTGAATGATATTGAACAACCGTATTAAGCTCAAGTTATTGAATATACCAACAAATCCTTGAAAACTTTTCCGATATTTTTGTAAAGAAAACTTCAAACACTGCGGAACCTTATGAACTAACAAAAAATTGAAACTGGTCTTACAAAATTATTAGCGTGATAACGCATAAATGAGACAATCTACTCAATACGGTATTCGTTTCTTGCCACCAATATCAAGTTCCTTATTTTAATAAAAATGGAACTTAAAATATTTTTCATGTAATTTTCGATTAACATTTATTCCCAAAATAATTGATAGATAATTAATTCAATATATTAATTTAAATTGACAAATAATTTTATTAATATTTCTGGTTTTTATAAAACTATAAATCTTTTGAAATATAAACATATATGTCTATAATTTTTTTTCCAGTTATAATTTACTCTTTAGAAGTTGAGCCAGCATATTTACCGATAGTTTACAGCCGACTCTTGCCAAATAAGGCCGGAGATTTCTCTTATATTTTATAGAACGTTTTTTTCCAAGGTCTGAATTTCTAGCACAGATCGTAGATTACCATCGAATATTAAACTAGTACTTTCATTATCGATATTTATGGTTGTATCGATAGCTGTTAAATAGTATCTGATCCATAATTATAGTAATTATATCTATTGCAGTTGAACAATCGAAACTTTTTCGATCATGGTTTCGCTATAAATAGTTGTACTGCAACAGTAGCTGCCAGCCATATTATGGTTCGCATGTGTGTGTATATATATATATATATAGTTTTTATTGCAACGATTAAATTGAAATACATAATAATATACTAGTTTAATAAAATGTAAGAGAAATCCCCGGCCTTATTTGGCAAGAGTCGGCTGTAAACTATCGTTAAATATGCTGCGTCAACTTCTAAAGAGTAAATTATACTATACATTCCGACATGAAATATATATTTCATAAATCCACAGTTTCCTGCATGATAAGGCTGCCTTTTTTTTTTAATTATTTATTTTTACCTGGAAATTTTGATCTAGTTCCTAACAGAGTAACCGAGTATGTACGTTTTAAGCCTTAATATTGAGAAATTAATATTAACTTTTTTAAAATTTATTTATTATAATCCTTTAAGTTCATACTATACTTTATTCTCAATTATGAGCCAATATTTTACTTTTTAATTCGATGATTTGGAGTTCATATCACCTCATACCCTTGATTTATTTTTAAACTGAATTTATTCAAGTTTTCTTACATAATAAGGCTGCATTTTTTTTTAAATTAATTACTTTTACCTGGAAATGTTTATAGATTGTATTATGCAAATAAGAAATCAGAATTTTAATTTAACTCGTATAATCACTTTTTTCTAAATTAATATTGAAGATTTGAAAAAAACTCAATACATAAACGTACCTACTCAAACCCATATGGACATACACCTCAAAAATTTACGGTTCTACAAAAAAGACGCACTTACAAACACTTTTTTTTCTCATGAAGAAAATATAATATTTTATTGAGAAAAAAATACATTTTGCCTCAATTAAGGGCATTGAGTATTTAGGACGAATGAAACACAAACATACCATATATACAATAAAAGAAAAAACAAGATTATAACAAAATAAAATAAAATAAAACTTGGAGTAACAGAATAAATCAAACATGATACAACATTAAATAAATAAATAAAAACACATTCATACTTATTTACAATATTTACAGTCAGCCGAGGGAGCTCCGAGTCGGGCCTATTCCCCCATCTGTGGAGGATAAGGCAGGACTCCAAGAGATCCCAGCGCTTCTCTCTCAGCCGCATCAGTAGGATGGGAATCCAGTGGAGACTAAGAGAGGGCACTAAAGCCACATACGCTCATGACTACTTACAAAAACCAATTTTAATTTTTGCAATAATTTTAATCCAAAATTTTAAGACTAATAACAACAGCTCCCTAGTACGTAAACAATAAAACTTTACATACCGACTTACGACAACCAACTATCGACCAACACATAGGTAATCTGTACTCCCTATTTCATCTTAAACTACACAGACATCACAACGGACTTATTATTATCTACATGGCCACAGCTGACATGCCCATCAATAGGCGACTAAAGAGGAGCTGGCTGGATGAGAGATCTCCTTTCCTGAATTAAGGAAGTAAACCAAGACGAGGAAGAGATATTGCTGGATGCTATTCTTCCTCGTACCTAAAATGATATTTTTTTTACAATGGCATCACATCTACTTATTGTCAATATAATGGACAGGTGTGGATGAAAATAAGAAAAGAGAAAAAACAATTTTTATTTTAATTGAGTAATTTTAATAACATTTCCTATTAAAAATATCTTAGTTTTTCATAAATATTATTATTTCTGTTATACTTTGGAAAAAAAAATGCAAATTATTTCATGATGGTTTATTTATTTTCATGAAATTATTTGAATATGAGTGACGTGTCTATCCAGGCGGCTTTTCTGTTCTCATTCGGGGCAATGAAAAAAATGTGAAATATAAAAATTAATTGCGAATATTGGCCAAATGAAGATTTATTTTCTTGCTGTAGAGGTATGTTAAAAAATAAATGAATTCATACTCTGAATATTTAGGGCGCATCTTTGGATTTACATTTTTTAAATAATTCCATGGTAACGTGCACGAAACGTAATACATTTGCGAAAAATTGTTCATTTTCGTTGTTTGAAATTTGTTTGTTATTTTTCATTATTGAAAGTAACACAACAAAATGTTTTATATTTATTTTTGACTATTGACTGTTTTATATTTTTTTCAATACTGCTCCGATTTCGATTATTTTTGTCAACCATTATTTTATTTTGTGGTGCACATCATATAAAATATTTATTTTTTTGGATATTGCTCACTATTTGTCGAATTTAATAGTCATTTAGAACAAATATCCTATAAAACAACAACAACAACAAAAAAATAGAAATGAGTTCCTAAGATGATTCTGGCGTTACCTATGACTTTGTTGTCGAATTTCAGAAATATTGGTCAAGAGAAAAGATTCGGACGTCTTTTGCTCGGGCGAATTTTTTAAAATTCGATTTTCGGATTCTACATATCCCCTGACACCTAAAACCGAAAATTTGAGGATGTGCTAAGATTTTTTTTTCGTCATTACAAAAATTAAATTTAGTTTTGCAAGGAATAATAATCAATTCGTATTATTGTTTGTTTACCACTAAACACGCATCATAATACATCCAAAAATAAGCGTTGTTTAAAAAAAAAAAAATGTTTCTTTTTACCGTTGCCACAGGTTTTTTTTTATTTCTTGATTCAGATTTCAATTCAGTTTTATTAATGAATTCTGTCAAATATAATTATTTATAATACGTTTTCATCGGCTTTTTAATCTTCTTATGACTTTTATAATAATAAATCCATGTTATGACTTCCTTCTAATCTTTCTGATTTATTTTTTAAAATATCTATAATAATAATCACTAGAAAAAAGCTTTTGTTAAATTAATCTCTGTTAATTTACATTCATTCGTGACCGTGCTTAAACCCGTAGTTTCTATCTTGCAGAAGAAAGGAAAACCCATCTCGATTAATGTTTTGCAAGTAAAGGCTCATTTACACGGTGCCAGTCGCTGGCGCCAGTCACTGGTGCTAGTCGCTGGCATTCCAGTCGACTGGCGCATTACAGTTAAAGCTCATTTACACGGTGCCAGTCGCATTCCAGTTGACTGGCGCCTAAAGTTTACACATTCCCGTTAATGTAGAACGATTCGAGTGTTATGCCTTTTATGACTTTTTAACCTGCCATTCCAACGCTCAGTCTCCTTCGTCATCCGGGGACGGTCATCGGCTCGAACCCTTAGGTTTGAGTCGTGTCCCTCATTGACTGCGGAGGTGCAGGCATCCTCCTGTACATCGGCAGGCAATGTAAAGCCGTAGCGATCTACTGATTGCGGAGCCTGAGACCAATCGTGCTCTGAGGTCAGGGAAGCAGCTTCCCGAGCAAATTGGTACTACGGGGCGTCGCCGGAGCTCCGGCGGCGCTATGGGTGGACGGCGAGAGTGCTTGCACTGTTCGGCCGTGGCGGTCGTAGTGGTCGATGTGTTTACGACTACTCGCTACACGACACCAGTGTTCAGCTAGTCTTGGCGTTGTTCAGGCTATCTTCTGGTACAATGTGTAGCGAGTGGACGGAAGTTATGGTAGTAGTAGTTGTCTTATTCCGTGGGCTCCTGTTGTGTGCCTGCATTCTTGGTGGTGTACCCGGTCCAGGGAGTAAGGTTGGAGGCCGGTTAAGGCTAAAAACGCTAGGTATGGCTTCCAACCGATGCTCCTTTGGTCCATAGTGTACCCGATGGTACTCAAGTCTCCTTCGTCATGACAGAGTGGATCGTACGGATGGTGGAGTAGATCTCTTTGTCCATGTCAGCCTTAAATCCACAATCCTTCGTTGCTCTTCCTTAACCGATTCTCTGCGCATTGAATACCTCTTTGCCGAAATCCTCACAACTTCATCTGCCATTCTGTTTGCTGTCATATATCGTCCTACTAGAATTGTTTTTGATGTATCATTTGAGATTTCTTTGTACAACTTAATTCCTTCCTACTCAAATGTCATCCTCTCCGGCGAATTTAAAACCAATTTACTGATGTAATCGATCGATTATTCTTACCTAACAAGTGCCCTCCATTATCTCAGCCTTTAGCCATTATCTTATAGTATCCTACAACTCTACCATATATACCCAGTTTTTTTTTTTTTTTTTTTTTTTTTTTTTTTTTTTTTTTTTTTTTTTTTCTTCCCTACCTCGCCTTTTAGGCTATACGGGATTTTCCCGGGCCGGGGGGTGAGGACGGGGAATTTAAAATCCCCTCCGGCACCAGGACGCGAACTCGTACTTTTTATATCATCTCAAATCTCTGTTATCCGGTTGCCAGGCAACTAGCGGTGTTGTGCACACGCTTTAGCCTATTTGGCCACCCCGCCCCCGATATACCCAGTTCTCGGAGTCCTGGCTCGAGGTGTTTATCCTTCTGTTTATCCTAGATTTCTTAGACAAACTCCTTCCTGCATTTCAGCACTCGATCCCATTTCTATCTTACCACGGTCTTATCCAGATTTCTTACAAAATCCCTACCCCATCCTTTTCTCCTCGAACGATGTCCTTCCGAAACCTAAATCCACTCACTCACGAAACATTTTCAAACGATCTTGACGATATTCAATGGGATCGTATTTACTTCTCAAAATCCATCGACACCATGGTAGAAACCTTAACCACTCATCTTCACTCCATCCTCGACTGACATGCTCCTATTATCACAAACAAAATCCTTCCGCTCCTTGGTTGACTTCTGCTTTGAGAGAGTGTATGAGAGAAAGAGATGGTGCAAACCGACGGTTTAAACGAACTCGAGTTCCTGAAGATTTTCTGTTCTTCGAACAGCTTCGAAACAGTACTCAATCAGCAGTACGCCGTACCAAATCCATTTAATACTATTATTCCTTATTGAACTTCCCTAATACCAATGCCACTTGGGCTATTCTTAGAAAACTGACCATTGGTAACACACCTCAGTCCCAGTCCATTTCCGTTTCTGCTGATAACCTCTACGCTCACTTTGTCTCCTGCCATTTAGCAACCACATCACGTCCAGTCCGGCTCCTATGTTTTTCTCTTTTAATACTGATCACTAATTTTTCCCCCACATTATCCCTAATGATCTTCTTAACTCCATTCAGAAGTCCCATACAAACGATTATGGTCCTGATTTTTGTTGTAAATCCTAAAACCCCCCATCAGAATCTCCTCCCTTGTCCAGAGGTATTCCCCAATCTTCTCCCGAACAACTCCCCTATCTTATTCCATACTACTATTGAAAAACTAGGTGTTACTTTTGATTAAACCCTCTCCTGGAAACCACACATCTCCCAAATTTCTCTTCGCAATCTCCTCATTAAAACAGTTCATCTCCTTCCTTCCATATAAGTCCGTCAACTCCTAGTTACCTCCCTTGTTTTCCCCCACTTCGACTATGGCTGTATGGTGTACGGTGGACTCTCGGGAGATTGCGAAGCCAAACTTAAACGCCTAATGACTTTCCAATTACGTTTTATTTTCGGGCTCTCAAGAGATGCGCCAGTATTACACCGTGTTGAAGTGGCTCTATCCATCCTATCACCGTAGGTAATTCCTAGCTACCTTTCTGTACCAAATCATTAGAACTCATCGAGCCTCCTATTTTTTCACAGCTTACAATTTAAATACTTCAACCAATCCCGTCCCACTAGATCTGATACTCCGGTCTCTATCCTCCCCCTCACCAAACTGCTGTGTTTGACAAATCCTTTGCAATTCAAGCCGTCTCCCTCTGGGATTCCATCCCTGCTGATATTAGACACACATTGATTTTCCTCTTTCAAACCTCTCCTCTTTAAAGACCTAGTTTTTTCTATTATATTCTAGTTTTTTGTATTATTCTGTTATATTTCGTAATCCATCTGATTACGAAATATAACAGTCTCAGAATAATAAAGTATAATTTCCATTTTATCTCACTCATTGTATTATTTTTACTTTATCTTAAATAATACAATGTAAAATATTGTATACAATATAAAATATTGTATTTATTCAAATGTTAACAATATTTTGAAACGGTTCTGTTAAAATTCTAATTGACTTTAAAGTCGATCTAATCAATGACCAAATGGTAATCTGAAACGAAGGACTGTATTTAAAATATTAATAATTTATCGAAGTAATTTAAAAATTTTGTGTAAAATAAATAAATTACATTTATGAAATAATAAATGAATTACATTGTTTACAATGGAAAATGTCATGTAGCCGAAAGGCAAGGAAGGGAGGAATAAATAAATAATCGACTATCATAAGTTATTACCCTCCATTTTAAGCTATACATTTAAGCGTTCTTAGTTATTCACCATCATCTTCTACGATTTATTTACTCAATATAATATTCTCTAAAATCTTAATCTTTCCGCCCATACAGATAGACACTGTCATATTAAAGATGCTTTTTATATTTTCTGGTTTCGATTTGGCATATACGTGCCATACAAAATAAGAACAAATCTTCATCGTTTAAAAGTGTTAAAAGTTATGAAATACAGACAGATTAGTTATAAGCGATTTAGAACTAAAATAAAACACCTTATTGCAGTGTAATCTATTACCGATATCCACAATTTGCTAAGCTTATATTACGAATGTTGGCGTTCGCACAGGATATATTATTTTAAAATTTTGGTAATATTTGCTTCAGCTGATTTATAATTAGGCATAGGTTTTCATCAATCATAAAAAAAAGTATTTAAATAAGTATTTTGGACAATTTGTTTTGCTGGTTAATCATACCTTGCCGAGGGTAGGGGCTTGCCAGTGTGCCAGTCAAACAAAAATATTTGTTCTACTGGCATGTGCCAGTTGACTGGCAGACCAGTCTCTCTCTCGTGAACTATTTACTACCTGCCTCGCTATTTCTAATAAAGGGGGGTTTTGTATAGGGCTGTTTAAGAGGTACAACCAACCTATTTTAATTGGATTGGAGCTAAACGCACCAAAAAAAAAAGAAAAAAAAAGAAAAAAGAAATTTAATTTAATTACAAGTTTAAATGGTAAATATGTTTGGTGGTAAGAGAAATGTTAAATATTGTTTCTTACTTTTTATTTATTTTTTTTTTCTAGTTCTTGTTGTCAATTAGTGTTATATCAATAAAAATGATGCCATTGATTAACTTGAAACGAAATTCCTCGCAACCTCAGTATTTTTAAACTCATATAAACATACTCTACTTATTTATTTAATATAACACGTTAGCTGCAGAGAATGATATCTCTTAAATGTGTTTTCCGACAATATCGGTCATCGGCGACCGACACTATTTATGAAGTTCCGAACGGCATCAGACGCCGGAGGAGGCATACATAAGTTTCGCGGTATACCGCTGTCTTTTAAAAGAAAAGGTGAACTAAATTCCCTATTCGGAGTCTCTATCTGTTGATTGTGTTCTCATTAATGGCCAGCAATCGTAGGAGTGAGTGGACTCCAACGTCCGAGGCCGTTTATCATTATTTCATTAAAAAAGTGTTATTTTTAGGGACATAAATCTTAAATATTGAAAATAAAATGAGAAATAGTTTATTTATTACATATAATTATAGTTTTTATGATATAATTTGTACATTATTCGTGTAATAGCTTTTTAAATGTAAAGATAAAAATGGAATATTAAAAAAAAAACGAAGTTTCCAAATAAGTACCATATTCTGGAAATGCAACAAAAGTATAGGTATTTGGGTATTCACTATTACATTGGAATTTATTTTAAGAAAAAGAAAAATTAAAGTGAAGTATTAAGTTGCTAACTGCTTGTGATACTAGTTATTTGCCTCATTATTTCCTAGGATCTTTCTCAGTTCTTATTAGCATTCTCTGCTATCGCTGTTTTCCTCTCTAACCTGAAGGCTTAATAAAAGAATGGACACAACCCAGACGTGGTAACGATGTTTGGCGCTGATCAGCGAGAACAGATAAGAATTTTCTAATTGATATGGGTTTTTCTTTTTTCATATTAAAGATAATCCAAGAATTGACCTCTAACGTTCCAAACATTATCTCAATCACCATGCGTAAGCACTGTTCTGTCACGTCAGGAATATGTATCGGATGTCGGGGGATGATGCCGTGCGGAAATCATATTTAATCAGCCTCGAGCGGTATCGGTCCCAGGCGTCCTACACCTTCATATCGTATATAATGATTATTTACGTTAGCATCTTTACATCTATCCGGCTCCCATTCAAATATTTCTAAAAACTACAATTTTATAGGCTTCGTAAGATAGACAAAATTCGAAACAATCCCGGCCACTTGGCAGTCTAGACGAATATCGGAATCCGGGAACCTTAACCGTAGTAATAAGTATAGTTACTGAAAGTCTATTATATATAGCATACTTAAAGCATAATTTTGAACCATAATGAATAAGATGAAAGCACTAGAATCAAATGAAATCATACTATATTATTAAGTCATTAAGGTGTTTTTTTCTATACCTTTAATTACAGTTTTTCTTAACAAGCAGATATCTCGTTTTAATAAAAAAAAATAAAAATTAAAAAAAAGAGAATCATTTGGTTTCTTTCTACTTAATATTTCAATAATAATTATAGTTATTATTATAACACAATATTACTACAGCTTGAGCCAAAATCTAATATTATATATTTTACTATCACTTAAATATTTATATAAAAATATTAAAACTTCTAAACTGGGCTGAGATGGGATGACATTTTTTAAATTCACATTCAAATAATATAAATTTGAAATATGTATATATATATATATATATATATATATATATATATATATATATATATATATATATATATATATATATATTTACATTATAGTCTATATTATAGTTTGTGCCACGGACTATAAGTTTGTATAAATTTTTATTAAACTAAAAAAAAAGATATTAAAATAATGATTTGTTTTGCTGGTTAGTCATATCTAGTTCCAAGTAGGCGCTTGCCAGTGCGCCAGTCAATCAAAATTTTCTTGCCAGTGCCTCGCTGGCCTCTCCAGTGACTGGCATGAACCGTTTACACGTTGCCAGTCGCTGGCATTGAGTGACTGGCGACCTCGACTGGCAAGCCAACTGGCACCGTGTAAATGAGCCTTAAGTCTCAACAATTTTGGAAAAAGGGTATTCCTGAAGGATAAAAGGGCTTCTTGAAAGATGGAAGAAGGTAATAGAGCAGAACGGTCCACAGTGAATCAATCTTAAACAACAAATACAGGAAAAGGATGGATCTTATGCGACATCCTAATATTTTTAATAAGGAGGGTACAATGAGAAAAAGTTTCGGTAGGGTAATGGTTTATGAAAATTTTCAAAAATCTGTTAAATTGTTATACGATTTTCATATCAATAAAGCCCATTTAAATGACTTCTTGCATATCATTTCAATGATGACAAGGGAAATACAGTTTTAAAAGTTAATCCAACTACACTTTGTTGAACATGAGACAGTTGAGCATGTCGTCATGACTACTACGCTAAAGATGCCGCAGTTCCGAAGATTATACTCTTTAGAAGCTGTCGCGGTAAGTCACGCCCTCAAATGTAATCAGTTCTCCTCTCAACCTGATGCGACCTTTGTTGAGTAATAGGTTACTTTAATAGCTCACGACCCGGCGGGGATGTGGCCACTAGCGGGTCAGCTGGTCTGGGTTCGATCCTCGTGATATATCGGCTCAATTATATCTTATATGTTACATTTTCGTGATTGTGCGTGTACTAGTTTGTATATTGAAGTATGATTACAATAATGATATGGTTGCAGTACACGATTGTAAAGAGGAACATGTTTATTATGTCCGTATTTGATGGATGGATCTTAATACATGAACTTTTTTTTATTATTGCACAACATAGAGTAAACCGTGAGATCAGAAAACAAAGTTAAACAAAAATTATCCGATGATGATTGAAAAGTATTTTTTTACAAAAATAAAAATTAATCTTTTGTTTTTTTATTCTCAGCACAAAAATAAATTTAAGAATTAACTTATTGATATTAACTTTTCTTCTTGTAATATTCAACTTTTTAAATTTAATTACACTAGTGTTTCTCACTTTTTAAAATAATTTAATTAGTAATACAGTTGTCCAATATCATGGACAAAAAAAAAAAAAAATGAAATTGTAAATTTAACAGTAATTATTTTTTATTCCTAAATTTTGGTAAATAATTTCAAGACTCTATTTTTAATCTAAGTATATAGATATTAGTATTAGTTGATTTAATAACACGTTCTGGACGAAAATGACCCAGATGGCGAGAACCTAAAATTAATTATACTATATTAATATTTAATTAATATTATATTACAATTAATTGGGTGATAATTACTCAGGCACAGTCATTATAAAGTTTTGATTAGTGCCGACGTTTCAACCCAAACTTGTGTGTCATCATCATTGCTGAATTGTTTAAAAATACAATCAGGGATATAATGTTGTTCGATCGATAATAGTTAATAATAGACTATAGGGATTGATGGTACATGAATGTTAAGTAATTTTACAATATACAATATTACAAATGAAATATGTAAAAAGTTTTACAAACCAAAAATAATATATATAATCCATTTATAAAAATTTGTAATATTGTCTCTTACTAATCGTGATTCGAGCACTGAAGGTATTCAAGTACCTTATTAGTATTAGTATTAGTATAGTTTTCAATCAAACTATGTTATATTTGTATTTATATTAATCTTTTGCTTATGTTCATTTAATTACTAGCCAATAGTCATAATTCTGTAACCATAAGAAGTAACGCAAATCTTGTACACATCTTGAAAATTTAGCCAGCAAATTATTTACATTCTACAAACAGAAATGTTACCTCTCTCCTCCCCTCTAACTATGTTTACCTACCTTTTGCTATCTGAAAAAGGACGACTGGAGAATCCTCCTCCGACCCTTTCACTTACCTACCGAATGTGTCAGTATTTGAAAGCCTTCAGTACTCGAACCGCGGTTGGTAAGAGAAAATATTACAGCTTTTTATAAATGGATTATATACATATTTCATTTGTAATATTAGTTAAGATCATGTGCCATCAATCGCTATAATTTGTTATTAACCATTGTCGGTCGTATAACATTATATATCTGATTGTATTTAAAAATAATTTCAGCCCTGATGATGAACCACATGTTTGGGTTGAAACGTCGGCACTAATAAAAACTTTATAATGACTGCGTCCTGAATATTTATCACCCATGATATGTAGAGCAGTCAACTAACTTCCTTCAATAATTAGTAAAATTAATTAAAAATTATGATATAAATAAGTAACGTCTCGCTGCAGCCTCCTAGATTATTCCTACTGTTTCTAACAGTAGTCTTATATTATTCACTACTTAAACATAACGATCCAATAAGTATTTTTTTAGATTAAGAAATCTTATTTTCATTTTCTCTGGAATATGCCAGAGGAAAGAAAGGGAATCTTATCCACGCTCCATCATTCTAATTCTATTACATATTGAATCAATAGTATCGATAGCTGTCTGAAAATATTGCCGATATTATTAAATAAAAGCTGTCAATCTATTTTTAACCCTGTTATCCGCGTTGTTAATAGTCGAATAAATATGTTAATGTAATCTTCGTAGTGAAGATCAATTGCTATTACGGAGATACTCTCAGTTATCTAGTGAATTATCCAGTCATTCGCTAATTAGTGAGGATGAGTGGACAATGTTTTAGCGCTAGCTCGGTGTGTCTAGGCGCCAGTCATGGGCAATGCCGGAACGTAGGCTTCATTTCGCAGGTCTCGTGAGGACAGCTATATCCTGCTCCCAAATATTGATTCAATCCATCCGAAGCACGAAATTTATGATGCGGCTTTAATTAAATATCAAATAGAAAATTTATTACTAAGTATAATAAAGGATAACTATATATCTTATTTGGCATGGCAATTAATATTTCGTGTTTGACCTTTCGCAGTCTCTTGCCTTGTCATTAAGGCAGTGGATTTTCATTTTATACGCTTGTGATTAAAAACTTCAAATCCGGATATCTATTCATTTCACATTCTGTAGAATGACAAATTGAAATTTTATATTGGTCGTTTTTTACATTGGACGTTTCACTCTTTCCTTTTGTTTTTTTATTGCATGATATTCATATTTTACGTTTGTTGAATTAAATTTCGATTTTAATAGAGTCAAATCGAATGTTTGACCTAAATTTTTTTTATTAAATATACATAGTAAGGAGCGAGGTAGCTAAGTGTGTAGGGAACTATGCTCCAATGCTCAATGTCCCAGACTGGACTCCGGCAGTGGCAGGTAATTATTTATTTTGTTAAATCAGGGGTGGATCGACTATGGGTTCGGAAGACCCTTCTGGAGCTCACTAGCTTACATAAAGGTGGCACTCTTAAATAATCAATTAAGAAGAAAAACCTGATGGTTGAGCGTGATCTTGGTAAAATCACATCCTTAACAAACGGTTGTGTTTGTCAAAAAAAGGGCTGTAGTTGTACAGGTTCCTTTTGCTTCCTATATGTTAGACATGTATATAAATGTTTATTTAATTTAAGTAATTTAATTATTTATTGAATACTTAATAGTTGACCGTTGTATTTTAGAGAAAGGAGATGGCCCGGGGTGGCGGTCATACATAGCCTAAAATAATGGTAAAACTATTTTATTTTATTCCAACGTTTCGACCTGACTTTGCAGGTCTTCTTCAGGAGTAGGCCGTAGAGTAAACTAAGTAGCAAGATTCTAAACTGAAGTAAATAAATGGTAACAATTGTTGTAGTATAATATATGCAATTATGAATATACCCCTACAGATCTCAAGGAGAGATTGGAAGAAAAGGACAAATAATCTGAAAAAATAGACGTAAGGGGATGTGAAAAAAAGAATAACCAAAAAAATAAAGAAGTACAATTAAATTTTAAAAAATTGAGACTATCAGATGTATTCAGCAAGGAGTTTTATCTACAGTTGGAGAAACTTTGGGAAGAGAACCCTTGGGGAAATTTATTGACCTGGTTGGGGAGTGGTGAGGGGGTAAGTAGTTAAATTAAAACAGAACTTGGAATATTACAGTATCTAAAATTTAAAGATATTGATGGATACAAGAAAAATACGATAAAATAAAATAAAATAGTTGCAACTATTTTAGTCTATTTATGACCGCCACCCTGGACCATCTCATTCCTCTTTAATAATTTATGCTTCTACTAAATCTATCATTAAATTTACAGTAAGAACAATGGTGACTAACCAAAGATCCCAATGTCATTATGTGAAGGGCGAGGATTAACACATGCCCATAGATTGGGTTTTAAATTTCGTGTTCCTAATTCTGTTGAATTTATCTTCTCTTTAAATTAATCCTTAAAATGCCCTCGGGCAGTGGAAGGAATTTGTTACATTTATATATTGTATTATTATGTATATTATATATGTAAATTGTTTCAATAAACATTTTGGAGGGTAAGAAAAAAAAAAAAAAATTCTCTTTAAATATTTATCCGTAACTGTTATATTCGTGAAAATCGACAGATTTGCTGTGGAATCAAATGAATGACATGTACCATTAAAATTAAAATGGCAAACAAATGTACCATTAACAGTTTTATGACACTGAGTTGCATCGAACCTCCACCAGTGGAATTCCATGAGACATATGTCCAAATGAGTTTAAGTACTTATGTGTTTATATATATATATATATATATATATATATAGTTTTCGTATGTTGGAAGGTCCGAAGTGGATGTCCGAAACAAGGTAGAGATGGCACGAAAAGCTACTAGAATGCTGCATCCTGTTCTCTGGAACGACTCTATTTTAAACGCGAACAAGCGGCGTATCTTCACGGCTATTTTCGAATCCATATTAAGCTACGGATGTGAGGACTGTGGAAATGTATTTCTGGAGAATGTGCCTACAGTTAACGAGGCTGGACAGAGTCCGAAATGAAGTGGTGAGATAGAGAATAGGTGTAGAGGAGACCGTCTCTGAGAGGATCGGGAAACGGCGATTGAGGTGGTATGGGCACTGCAGGATAATGACAGAGGAATATTGGCCGAACAGAATCCTGGACTGAACCACGTGGATGGAAGGAGTCCGAGAGGAGATGGCCGGCCGAGGTCTACAGTAGGGTGACTGGGAGGATCGAGATGTGTGGAGCTCTGCTCTGACCTGAAGAGGTATCCCACGTTGGAACACCGGAAATAACTAAGTAAGTAGTTTTCGTATAATTTTCATTTTGGTATGGAAAAAGATCATGCTTTCACTCACTTATTTTGAGTCTTTCTTGCCATTTTGACGAATGAGCCCCAACCAGGTCATCTTTCAGTTCAAAGTGACGCACTGTCTTTATCTGAGGAATTTGGTTCTTGCCGATATAAACTGGTTGACACGCGTCTCGCCCAAGTATAAATATAATATATCGTGATTTGTCCTAATTTTATTTTATTTTCCGACGTAAGCACCAAGTTTGTGAATTTATTAAGTGACTTTGTAAATTCAGTGAGATTAGTATGGTATTTTTGTGTTAGGTTAAAATTGTTGTCTCGTCAGCGTAAGTAGCAGTCAATGTGGAGTAAAGTATTGTAGAGTAAAGGAGGCAATATTGACTCTTGAAGTACTCCTTTAAACACTGGTCGCATCGGGGAAATTTTTAAGCCTTGTCGGAACGAGAAAAATCTTTTGGAAAGTAATAATAAAATGAGATGGTAAATGTGAGGTAATACAGTTTTGAATTTAAAGAGACGCCCTTGGGCTCAGTTGGGTATTGTTCTTGATCTAGTACTCCAGCAATGTAGTCAACAAGTAGAATGAAAGTATCGTAAGTGTGACTTTGAAGAATCACGGGATCCAATTTTTGGAACCATCCAAACTACTTGCTTAAAATTTAAAACTTCCTTCCTTTTATATATAATATCCTAACGTTAATAATTAAACATGTTTAGTAAAAACCATCAAAGCCAATACTGTTATATTTTATTTATTGATTCTAATAGATTTAATATAACACAGCTCGCCCATTATTGACTTAATCTCCAAAATCCTATCACACTTATTAAGGAATAATGATAGAGACCTATCAAACAACTAAATTGTTCATCCGAGACTAAGGATACCCGAACAAAGAAGAAGCCTGATAAAATTTGGTAATAAATAACAATAGCGGATAGCCGATGCAGTTGGATCTGGAGTCAGAGCTGCCCGAACTGCCCGCGGCCGCCCAATGTTGCTTAATGGAGTCGTTCCTCTCTTGGTCGTGGTCGCCCGTCGTGGCGGCACTATCCCAGATCTTGCACAACTCCTGCCCCCAGGGTACCATGATCAGGGGATAAGGTGTCTGGCAACACCTTTCCGACATTCCTCATTTGTCTTATCTTTATTGTGGTCCTTTCTGTTAGTTTTGCAACCTTCGAGGAAGCGACCTGCAGTTCTCAGGTATCGAGGATGATGCTATTATATCGGGATCAATCAAGTCATGATCTTTTCAAACTCGTTGCATTTCAAAGTTCAGAGAAGATCGTAGGTTCATCATAAAGCATTAGTTTTCCAATAAAAAGTTGGTATGCATTGCAAACTGTACGCTACTTTCCCAACGTTACCTTCTATTTCTTGACAGATGTGTAAGAGGCATCAGACAAGTAAATAAATTACTATTTTTATAACTCTACTTTTTATTGCACTGTTTTTAAAAATGAAGAACAATGAAACTTCTTGAGTGGGGTGTTTACTTTAAAGATGGGCACCTCTGGTGAATATAGTACGTAATTTTCATTTCAGTTTAGGTTGCAGTTTCCAGGTTCTCTCATTTTCAAATGTAAATTATTTAAAACATAGATTAAATCATAACATTTAGAGCAAGTTGTACAATTGGAGTTAAAGTCAAGCATCCATAATTTTCATAGTTGACCCTAGTTCAAGCTTCAACTTGATCTAAACTCCAGTTGTACAACTGGCTCTAAGATCCACATAGATAATTTAAACCATTTTTTTTATTTTCATGTTAATAACAAGTGAATTATTATTATAAGTATTAACAAATGAATAAACTTTATATTTAAACTGATACATTTTTGTTTATTATTTTCAATAATGAACCATGGTGATAGAACAAAAAATTCAAAAACTTAACACTAAAAATTTGAGGTTTCAAGTTTCAGGATACGTAGGATTCGAAAAACGAATACAAATTTTTTTTGTACGTCCACCATCAGCACATTTTCTATGAAACTACATTTATTTAATTTTTATCAAATTGGAATTTAAAATTAGAGGTTCGTCCGAGGATGTTCATTCTTCATTGACATGTCTATCCACCTTTTCCTTTCAAGATGGCGACCAAAAAACCTACTTTGCTATAGGCTGTAGCGCCTAAACTGTCTGTAGCGATTTCAATGAAACTTCGCTAAAGTCTTCTTCTCGGTGCCCTTTAAATTCATCTATATAACATACTTCAACGAAAAGAAGCTAGAAAAAAAGTTTCGAAGGATGGTAAAATTAAATTCCGAATAACTCAAAAAGTATACACTTTTTTGTATATATTGTAAATGGTTATTTAAAAGTTTACGGAATAATCTTTAAAAAAAATCGTTAAAATCGGATAATTAGGGGCAAAGATCACATCGTATCTTGCAAAGAGCAAAGACCATAGTCTCTAGATGTTTTTTATATCTTATACAACAAAAGTTATATCCTTTGTTTTGGTTTTTGATTTTTAATGTGTTACTAAGGTAATGCTATTTTTTATTTAGCATATTACTAAAGATTAAAAAAAAAAAGTTTAGTCCAATAAATCCAATATCTTTTATTTATTTTCCTTTGTCACGAGCAAGGTAATGTTACTGTAGATGTATAATTGTTCGGAAATAATAATAATTTGCATCGTTTTTTTTTTCTTCTAAGAGTTCTAGAAGTCCTTTAAAAAAACATATAAATATTAATTGTTTAAAATAATATTTTGCACCGTCTGTAATTTTTAATTTCACTATCCTTTCTCTGAAAATAACTATTTCCGCTAAAAAAAAAAAGGAAGGGTGGTAAGTGAAGGTTACCTGATGCGCTCACCGCACCCGATTTTTTTTTACTTGGTTGTAGTTGATTTTTACTGTTTTTATGCTTATTGTTAATATATCAATTAAGTAGTTGTAGGAACTATATTCTTAAGCATAAGGGAATTTCCTTACCAATGTTGTAAATAAATTAGGTGTGTTTTGGTTTTATATATATATATATATATATATATATATATATATATGATTATTAGAATCACCAGTCTCCTAAATTTCTACGTTGTGTTATAAAAACTTTATCCTTCCTGTTATTCATCTTATTTCTTAGATTATGCATCTAAATTACGTTAAGTCATGTTTATAGCAGACCTTCTCTACTTATACAATGTATAAATACAAATTTAATCGTTGAATCCCATTTAGCATTATGTTGTATATAATTCTAAATATCATTCTGATATCAAATTTTCCATGTTCCAAATCCAGTGGGATTTGGATTATGAATATAGTTACTTAAAATTATTTTTATAAACTATTTGAATTTAGATATATGAAATAAATAAACAATATAATATTGGTAATATATAACAATAAAATCATAAATACAAGTAAAGATACTTTAATTCTTTATTTTTATCACGTCTGGTCATGCTTTCATTATAATTTTCATTTTTATCGATTTAAACAGATTTGGATATATTATACTGTACTTTTGTAAAAGGAACGTCAACGAATCTTACAATTTTTCTAAAAATGTGCTGAGGTCATAACTTCAGCAATTATATGCAGCAGACGTCCATGGTCTATTAAGTTTAGTTTCATTATTTAATACTGGTTGATTTCTATTTTCTTCAACTCTAGGGCAAAAATAAATAAACTAGAACCCATTCCGTTCAATTTTATTATAGCCTTTCAATCTCAGTATGGGTTATTACCAATTGGCTTAGTGGCTGTTGTACTCGAGGAGGTAATCTAGCAGCACTAACTGAATGGGTGGTCCAGGCTCCAGGCAGTCGGAGTAATGGAGTCTGGAAATCCAAATGCAAAACTGTACACAATTATCTTATGATCTCAACTCCTACATTCTCAAAGGTGGTAGTTGTCTAAAGACGGATTTGTGCGACAAGATTTCATTAATTTATTTTAATTCACAATCGTATAATAAACCATTGCAATATAAGCTGCCTGATTATATTCTGTAATAAAAATGTGTGAAGAAATCACACATTAGTAAATTTTCCTTAGGAACTTCACAAATCATCTTCTTTTTAGACTGCTCTGAAAATACTGGGAAGGAATATTAGGAAATAATAATAATAATTATTATTATTATTTATTTATTCTGGGACAAGATCCTTTTGAATAATGTACAGAGATAGAAATGTGGGCTTTGGAGCCACAGATAAGAATTACAAAATAAACAGATTTATATAACGAATAAATAAAAGAAAATAATATTATTTACCTTCAATATTCAATTAAAAATAAATAAATAAAAGTGTTTAAAACAAACTAATTACTTATATACATATTTACAACATCTATTTTTACACATATTGTATGAGAACTGAACTTATAAGAGGTAATTGAACAAGCGGGATTTAAAATAGAGAAGGGTATTGGAGCGACGGATGTAGGACGGGATAGAATTCCATAGGGATTTGGATCGAGTAATGAAAGATTTGTAGAAAGCAGCGGTTCGATGGGCCTTGTATACAAACCTGAAGACCGGGAACGGGTTTTGCGGGATTGGACAGAAGAATTGATGGAGCTCGGAGATGTATAAAGGGCGGCAAAATTGGATGAATGGGAAGAGGAATGATGCTTGGATATACTAACATCGGTAGGAAGGATAAAGCCACTTCAGCTCTTCATAATAACTGGAAATAGTGAGAATTTTTAGTTCATTGTGAAAGGAAAAGTATCGAATTAGGAATTATTAGCTAGAATAATGGGTTTTGATAATTCTGTTTACATTGTGCGCAAATGTATTTACTGCATAGCAAGAAACAATCAATGTTTGAACATTTTTTTATTTATTTTTTTCAATAATAAACAATTATAATCGACCAAAAAAATCAAAAGGTTAACCTCTCCTCTCAAAATTTGAAGTTTTCAAGATACGCCGAACTCGAAAATCGAATAAAAATAATTTTGTCCATCCGCCGTCTGTGACTTTTCCGTGAGACTACTGGTTCAATTATTTTCAGATTTTGAATCAAGGTCCTCCCACATCGGCATTACAATCCGTTCATTCTTTTCAAGATGGCGGACGAAAAACCTATGTTTGTGTATACTGTAGCATCTAAACGAATGTACCGATTTCGATGAAACTTAGCTAAAGGTTTCTCCTCGATGCCCTTTGAATATATGTGAAGAACATACTTCACTGAAAAGTTCTTGCAAGATGGCGACCGTAATATGTCTGTCGTACAGGCTGTAGTGCCTGAACGGATCGGTACGATTTCGATGAAAGTTGGCTAACATTTTTTTTTCCTTCCTAACCCGTTAAATCTATATACATAACTTCAAACTAAAATAAGTGTAAGAAAAAATTACGAGGGGTGGTAAAATTAAATTTCCGAATAATTCAATAAGTATCTACTTTTTGTAATTTTTATAATCATGTGTTTCCTAAAAATGTGAAAAAAGAGACATCGAAATCAGAGCACTAATCAATAAAGATTCTTTTTTTTTTAGATGTTGAACAATATATTTTCGTTTCAGTGGCATTCTATGTTTGTCTCTTATCCGGATACTGACATAATTTGAGGAAGTGAAATATTAACAAAATAAGACTGTATTCATATGCTAAAAATGACGACAATTTTCATAAGCAACAATTTCAATATTGTTGATATTTAAGTCTTGGATTATTATTTTCTATGATGGACCTTTGTAATATATCAATTTAGGAGTTACATTATATTGGCCATTATTCAAAATAAATTTCAATTTTAGGAACATTAAAATATTTAACGAATAGTTTTCATATTATTGATGATTCACATAACGCATTCGTAACTAATCTCCATAAATGTTGATGAGCCGACGCCATTCAACCCACAATCGACGCAACCGGATAAAGCGATAAAATTGCTCCATCAGCCTCGCAAGGTTTCAGTTTACGTCCGATTCGTGATCCTATAAAAACAGCGTAATGCCTTTCTTATTGCCCTTAATGGGGAGTAATTGAGTTCTCACGATGCCTCGGGTGTACAGAGCGTAAATACCTTTACTAATTGTGCAAGCAGCTGCGCAATGGTTTGAGGCACCAGGTCGAAGAATGTGTATCATTGTGTAAATGACAAAGTATATCCAAAAATACCTCGCATTGATTATCCTTTGTGTGAAAGAAATAACAGTATTGTTCGCACCATATATTATGCAATAAAAGGAATGCATGTTGGATGTTGCACTGTAACGAATATGCTCTTTTAATATCTAGAAGGCGAAAAGATAGAAAATTTGTACTTTGTTTTATTTTTTTATCATTATAGAAATTTACAACTGTATTAAATGATAAATACAACAAGTAATATGACATGTACAACATGAAGCTAAACTCCCCATTGGTAGCACTCCAATTATATTTCTATATTGCAAGATCCCGAGGCCATCTTCTTTTCCGACGCCTCGGAAGGTTATCAGGAATAGAAGAGGAAGCAAGGTTGGAAACAAGAGGGTTCGGATAGTTCAGAAGTTTATTATGAAAGGACAGATATCTGGATTGAGCTAAATCGAAAACAAATGGTACATTAAGGTCATTATGGATGATTCTATTTGTGGCAAAGTAGGGAGCATTAAGGATTTTGGATTGTAGGGATTGGATACGAATTTGATAAGGAATTTGGTGGTTTAGTAGAGCCCCAAAGCTCGATCCCGTAAGTCCAAATAGGCCTTATTATAGTAATATATATGAATATAATACCCGTATCATCGGCATAGGTGGTGAAGACAGTGTTGGAATGTCAGCTGTATAAACTGTATAAAGAATAGGACCCAGGATACTACCTTGAGGAACACCAGCAAACTGAAAAAAAAGATATGAAAAAGCATTGTTATGATTTAGTTTGAAGTATCTGTCAGTAAGGTATGAACGGATAATGAGGAAGTATGTAGGTTGTAGGAATTTACAGAGTTTGTAGAGCAGTCCCGGATGCCTGATCAAACGCTATCTATCAATCGCCTGTTCAACGTCGAGAAAGACTCTCGTGCAGTACATTCCGCGCTCCAATGCAGCGGAGACTAAATGTGTACTTTAAGATAATGTTGCAATTCATTCAGGATATAATAAATTTAATTCATTTGCAAGCTCGATTTGTTTGTCAGTCGATTCTCTTCTAGATACTTCTTGAACAAAATGATCTGTTTTAAGATTTTCGTAGCATTGTTTACTTCAACGAAAAGAAGCAGGAAACAAAGTTACGAGGGATGGTAACATTAAATTCCTGATAACTCAAAAAGTATTCACTTTTTAGTCGATGTATGTTTTTTTAAAAGATTACGTGAATTTCCTGAAAAACAAAAAAAAAAAAAAAAAATTGTTAAAATCGGACAATTAGGAGCAAAGATATGGTCTCTAGTTTTTTTTATATGTTCTGCTGCAAAGGTTATATCCTTTGTTTTGGTTTTTTGAATTTTGAATGTGTTACTGAAGTAATGCTATTTTTTTTTAGCATATTACAAATGATTAAAAAAAATAGTTTAGTACAATAATTACAATAATTTATAATGTTTATTTATTTTTCTTTGTAATTAGGAAGGTAATGTAACTTTAGATGTATAATTGTTGAGAAATAACAAACCATTGTGAAATAATTTGCAGGGTTTGTTTTCAATGAACACCATAGAAGGCAATATATATCTGTATCAGAGTAAAATTTTATATGCACGACAAATACCCTGTTTTTCAATCTTCAACCCATAACTATTCTAATCCACTCGATCTTCTGTTTCATTGTAACTCAAAACTTGAAATTAAGAATTATCCTCAAGTAAAAATTCAATTAAATTGAACGTTAATTACTTGTCTTATGACTTGATGCGGTGAATCGAGGTTAGTCGTTCACGATTAATAAAAAATCTAAATACTTAAGTTGATTGAAAACATACAAAATTTTTGAGACCCCTTTCTTCAAACTTGGTCATTAAGAACTATTAGTAACGCCGTGCCTCCATCTTCCACTGAAGAACAGCTATCCTTCCGGTAAAAGTAGCTGAGGTACCAGAGGTAGAAAATGACTTCATTTCTAGCCAGCACATCTTGTCCTGTTATCGCATTACGGCAACAGGTCGTTAAAACGTGTTCTGAGTTGCTCAATGCTAATTTGCC
Organism: Nezara viridula; assembly: GCA_928085145.1. Classification (NCBI taxonomy): domain Eukaryota; kingdom Metazoa; phylum Arthropoda; class Insecta; order Hemiptera; family Pentatomidae; genus Nezara; species Nezara viridula. Next base: position 179,795,425 of record OV725077.1, read on the forward strand.
GGTTTACGGAAGGAGTGATGATTCTGCTTTCATACATGCCTTCTGATTCAGAACCGTCCATACATAAAAAATGGCGTGTTTCAATTTGACTCTATATGGAATTTTATATTAAATTAAAGAATATTGGATTTGTTGGACTATTCATGGATATCTATTAGATCGGTTATTCAAGATTTTTTTTTTATGATCTATAATTTAATAGGAGGGACCTTTTATCCTTCTATAATGAATATTTTTATAATATTACGGTTAATGAAGTGATAACGTTTTTTTTTTTTATTCTCCCCTTCATCGCCTTTTAGGGTATACGGGGTTTTCCCTGGCCAGGAGGTGAGGACAAGGATCAATGTCGGAGACAAAAGTCCCCCACCCTAAAGACTCAAACTCGTGATTATTTTATACCTTTAAATATATTTGATATGTATTTTTCTGTTTATATTGTATGATAAGTTTTTATCAAAACCGTTACAGACGGTTTAGTAATGTAGACTATCGAGAAACGGATTTTTCACCACCATCTTGAAACAAAATGGCGGCTGTAATGGGACTCCCCAATCGTTTTTCTCCAACACCAACTGAATATAGGAGAATAAAACAGAAGAAAAATATGAAAAAACATTTTTGACAACATTTATCCAAAGTTTAGTCCAATGGACACCAATGGGAAAGCCTGTATGTAGCGGAATGTACATATATATAAAACTGACTTCTCTAAAAATTGCAGAATCTTGTTCTGGGGTTTTCAAAACATATAGAAAATGCTACCTCATTTTCCACTGACGATTTTTGATACAGTGCAAATGTCTATTGTTTCCGAAGAAAAATAGGCAAACAGTTAAAATGTTATCATGAACTAAGAAATTTATGACATAAAAGTCTCTTGGAGTATTAATAACTTTTTCCTTAAAAGATTCAAATGAATCATAGAGCTTTTTAAACAGTTCCAATTCTAGTTTTGATAAAACAGTTACAGTAGAAGTATGATAATTTCTGAATGCTTTGTTTCGTTATTAATTCAAATTAAATTTATTACCTGATCATTTCATTTTTTATTTTAGTTTCTGTATATCGTGTTTATGAAACCACAACATTACTACATAGTATTCCTTTAGGATGCTAATTTTAATAAAGATAATTCTAATTGACAGAATATTTTAAAATTAAAATTGCATTGAGTTTATTTTATATGGAACATGTAATGCAGTAACGGTTATAAAAAATTGCTCAATGTGTGTTGAAGGTGTATAATGTCACTTTGTCGGGTGATGAAAGACATAAAATTCTTTCTAGGTACGCTGTCGAATGTAAACACAGCTTTATTGTTAAACTTGGCAACTTTCATTCATAATTAAGAGTCATCCCACTAATGAACCCGTCCATCTTGTAAACGTTGTTTTGCGAAAGAAAGTACCAGATGGCAGCCAATAATTAACACAGCTCCTTTGCAATTCCTAACACAGTTTACAAGCTGATATTACCATACCTGCTTCCAGCAACTGTTGAAGAATCCACGGCTGCCCACTTTACTGTCACTAAGAGCGGAAGTTCCACTGCCTTATGCGTAGCCGTTGATAAATGCGGCAGGCAACCACTTCCCTTATCAGCTGGTAGGCGGGAGGGGCATAACCTGCTGAGTGCCCGCCTTAAATTACCTTCCCTTTGTTGCCTTATGCAACTATCAAGGGAGCCGTGGTCTGTACATCTTGCATAATGCAACTATTAGGAGCTTTATCATTCCAAGGCCTCCTCTTACAGTTAGTGTCGTCGAACATACTCTGGAAGTGGCTAGCCCTGAACCACGCCTTTCAAGTCCGCTATGCTCTTCGCTAAGAGATAAATTGTCCACTTAATTCTGCAACTTATATTTATAGCTGTTGCTTCAGGAGGTATTAATGATCCCGAAATTGTGAATTCTCCTTTGTGCTCTTTGAATAAATAACATTTCTAATTGAACTTGAAAATTCATGATATCTTTATCATCGTCCTTTATTCTATTTAAATACATAAAAAATAATCCAAATGACCACAGTAAAAGTTAAATTTATGAGACATATATAATGTCCCCGTACACACATTTTTTTTATAAGGAGTTTCCATTGATAGTGGGTTTCCTTAACCTAAACCTTGGCTTCTTTCCATAATATCCTACCTAAGGTTCATTCTTCCCGTATAACATGACCCATCATAGATTCCTCCATTTCGTTATCCCAGGTGTTCCTTGGTCTTCCTCCTCTTATTCTTTCCCTAGTTTTCCATAAGTGGACTCCTTTGGGTTGTTTTCCTTCAATCATTCTTTTCAGATGTCCATACCAGTTCAGGCGTCTGAATCTCTTACAGAATGATTCTTTTAGCCTCCAGCTTTTCTCTGATGGTCGTATTTCTGACTTATGTCGTATTACCTCTGATGTCCATTTCGGTGGTTAGAAGTTTCTTCCTGAGGTTGCTTTTTATGGTCCAAGTTTCTGACCCATTTGTCATAATTTTCAGTGCTATACTATTTTAGATGTTTTTTTTTTTTTTTTGTTTTTTTGGGGTTAATGTTCCGGTTTCTTAATACAAAGTTGCGAATTGATATGGCCTTTTTTCCATCTGAAATTTTTCTTTTTATTTCCACATCACATGCACCATCTATTTCAATTATGGAACCAAGATATTTAAAATGTTTCATTATTTTTAGAACTCCGCCTGGATTCAATTCTATATACTCATTATTGAATGTCATGTATTCTGTTTTCTCTGCATTAATAACTAGTCCCCACTGCAGATATGCCTCATTTAATTTCCTTAACATATATCCAGTATCTTCTGCGTCCTGTGTAATGATGACCTGGTCATCTGCGAAGGATAGGTTATAAAGGAACACCTTTTCTTTCAACTGAATCCCCATGGGTTCGCATTTTATTCTCAATGCTTTCAAACACCCACTCACACCTATATCGCAAAATAGGAAGAAGAACGGCAGAAGCTAAAAATTTTTTTTTGATATGTTTTATTTATGGAAAGTTAAAACAATATTAAATACAAATACAGCAAGTGAATGTGAATTAAAATATGACTTATACAAACTTGAAGGAAAAACTACCTATCGTCAGCACTCCAATTATAATTGAATATTAGAACGTCAGGATGCCATCTCCTTATCAGAGGAATAGACGTCAGATGACAGGAATCGAAGTAGGTGCAAGGTTAGGAACAAGTGATTTGGATGGGCGTGAAGTTTACAATGGATACAAAGGTTACAATAAGTATCTTGATTGGGCACAATCGCTAACATATGAAACATTCAGGTCATTATGGATAACTTTATTTTTTTTAAATAAGGGTCATTTAGAATTTAGCTCAGAGTTTTGGATTGGAAGGATTGGTTATGAGAGAAATTTTATGGAATAGTGGAGCCCTAAAACTCAACTCAGTAAGTCCAAATCGACATTATAATGATCAATTTAAAAAATAAACAATTTAAAAATCAATTTTCAATACATATATACACTCATTTACGATTGTATGTATATATATATATATATATATATATATATATATATATATGTTGAAACCTAAATATGCTTACATAATTGCATATCACTACTTTAAAAAAAAAACTGATGCCAGAGAAATATTAGCGATTTAACCACTAAAACACTTTAAAATAACATTTATTTTAAACATATCTTGGCACATATCTCTTGAAACTTTTTTTTTAGGTAAATTGTTATTTAACATTTAAATGATATTACTCTATTATAAAACTATGGTAAAAACCAACTACAAAACCGGTACAATGAATTAATACTTTTTTTCATTATAATCGTTGAACGATTTCAGGTGGGCCGATATACTTTTCATGGAGAGGGCCTATGGATTGGTCACTATTGGGAATGATGCTACATGATTTTTCCACGGATACTTTTTAAATTTTCATAAAAAAATAGAAGCTGAGATAAGATGCCTATAACAGCTTAAATCAATTCCATTGAAGCGGCATAGTATTTTTCGACAGCATATTAATTTTTATATTCATCGCAATGGAATAAATAGTTTTAGTGCCATAGTTTTTAAAATAAATTTAATTAATTAATATCATAAAATATGTTAATTATGTAAGAACATTTTAATTATGTAAGAGTCTTGCATTTGGGCAACACTAGTTACTGGCCACTTGGTTTTATATTTGAATATTATTAATACTTCATTTATTCTGTTTATATTTATAAGAGTGCTACCAGCGGGTAGTTTCTCAACCAGCGTTTTCGTGTGATTATATTTCTGTGTACACATTTGCTTGATGTTTTTATATTGATACAGTTGTAAATATCATAAATAAAATAAAATAAAAAATTTAAATGTTATTGATACTCACATACTTTTTATTTATAATAATACATTATTTATTCTGGGACAAGTACCTTTAGAATAATACAAACATACAGAAATCCAGTCTAATGAGCCTCAGAGAAATATAAATAATATTCTCAAAATAAATAAATAGTCACAATAAAAAAATATTAGTTACTTTCTGAATTTAATCTATTAATAAAAAATGAATAAAAACGTTAGAAAACATTTTAAAAAAGTTAATAATGACCTTTTTATTTATTTTTTTCCAGGTAAGAAGATTTTTAGAAAATCAATATATGGTCTCTTTACCTTTAACTATAACAAGGTATGTAATCATCCTTCATTAGGTCACTATTGTATAATTACTTCAGTTTTATAAAGATTATGTATTCAGTATTTTATTTTTAAATTATCCATTTGCTTATAAATATTCCATAATTGATACATATATAAGATAAAATGACAATATAAGAATCTAAAAACAATGATGATAGTCCTTGTTCTACTGTCTACATATTGTTCAACCGATATATTTATTTATATGGTAAATCCAACAACGGGTCAGAGTCTTATTACTGAAGCTAAAACCCTCCAAAATTGTAGCGTATATAAAAATAAATACTATAATACAAATTACAAAACGAAATCCATTTGTCAGTTACAGTAAAGTGGAGTGGAAGACACCGGATTGCTACTCTATTTTCAATATTCCCTCTAAGACTTCAATCTGCCTAACTGCCTACCGAGATATTTATGTAGATTGTAACGTTTTTAGTTTTTCAAGTTTTGACAATTAAAATTCAATACCTTTAATCTGGAAAGAACTAATGGTATAAAATGAAACCAAGAAAAAATTGAGACCACATTTTTTTTTTTAATTTATTTATTTAGATATATAATATTCTGTCTCGTGGACAATAATTATAGTGATACAAGAACAAATACTTGCCATATATACAGAAAATATAAAATTAACAAAAGTAATATAATAACTAAATAATGATAAAAAAAAAATATGTACAATAAAAAAGTAACCTAAAGATAAGTAAATTAAAAACATAAAAACACAGTAATACCTTTATACAATTAGGCAGAGAACCGAAATCCAGGCTTCTCCCTCTAACTATAGAAGGAAAAGCAGGACTCAAATAGATCCCTGCGCTACTTTCTCAACCACGCCACTGGTGCTAAAGCCAGTGGAGTTTGAGCGAGAGCGCGAGAATACACAATAAAATAAAATATTTTTCAGTATTATGTGTTCAAATTGTTTTAAAAAACTCATAAGTTCTCACTGAATAATTTGTGTCCTCTAAGTTAAAAATCGTTTGCTCAAAAATTCATCAGACAACTTTAAGGGAATTGGTTGAACACATTTTATTTAATAATTAGCCAGTGTTTTGTTCTAAAATTATTTCATAACATTAAAGAAGTGTCACTGAATAATTTGAGATATCCTTTAAAATCGGTCCCGTTATTCGCTCGAAAAATTATCACATTGCTACAGGCTGTCAACTCAAAGAATTAACCCTCCCTATGCTTCGCTATGATCGATAAAGAAGTCGTTCTATCTAGCTTATTTTATTTTTTTTAATACACATCGATTTTTATGCCTACGTCCCATCTCTCTCCCTTAATAGTACACTTTTATTAGATAGGCGTGAGCATCTAATAAAACTGTACTACTAATGAATATTATCTCGTGACAGTAAAATATAAAGTGATAAGTAGCTATCATTAAAATGCTATTACAACTATTATTACAGCAGCCATTAATATTTCTAACTGCTTAATAAAGTTGAAATTATTCTACGCCTTAGTTGGAGAGTGGAATATTTTAACATATTTATAACTGTATTAAAATGAAATGCATCTATTAAATGATAAAACTTGTCGAAAATCTACCATCTTATAGTACTCTAATAATGTATCCATAGTAGGTGATTACGAAGCTGTTTCCTTTTCAGACGCTTTTATATTTGGAGGGTTATCAGGGAAAGCAAGGTTAGAAACGAGAGGTTCTGAAGTTTATAGTGGAAGGATAGATATCTGGATTCACATTAGCTTTATATCAAAGACGTCTGCCATTATAGGCTCAAATAAAATCGTCTCTGATGATTTTATTTAAGAATTTTCAAGTTATATCATGGAAAGAAATCATTATAATTGGTTTAAATTGAAGATATGTTACAATACTTGGCTTTTCCTCAACTTTTAAAATGACAGATGTCCGCCCTTGATATGAGGCCACTCTTACGGAATATTAAGGTCTTTATGGATGATTGAATTTGAAGTAAAGTGTGGAACATTGAGGATTTTACGAAGGATTTTGGATTGCAAGAATTGGTTGTGGGAGGAAGTTGATTGTTTAGCGGAGTTCTAAGCTCAACTGCATAAGCCCAAATAAACTTTTTATATTGTTATATATACATATAAGTCTTTTTGTAATTAATTGGAATCTTAGAGCGTTTGTCTAGTAACTGTTGAAGTAATCGGAATCGTCGAGTGGATTCTACTTGTTTTAGTGTTGTTGATTGTTTATGATGATTAAACCATATAATCATAAATTTCTAAACAATTTAATATGTGAAACACTAGTTTTTATTGATAATATCATTTTAAAAGACAACGTTTCGACCAGATCAGAATCATTTTCAAGACTTATTTTGTACTTCTATTTAAAATCGACATATCAAATTTTAATTCATTTGTTTTAGTGAAGAAACAAATATATCAAGTTTGGTCTCCTTAGTCGGTCTCTCTACGTAACCATAATAAGACGATGTGAGATACAAATTAAGATATTTGTTCATTTACCATCAAAAATTATTCCATGCATTCATTTAAATCCAAATATCCATTTGGAATTACTGGATTATTTGTTTATTGATAAATATTACAATCTGTCTCAATAAAGGCCATTTATAATAGAGTTCTGAGAGCACATTCACAGCATATTTACAAATTAAAAAAAAAAGTAATTTCAAAATAATATAAAACTAAATAAGGACAAAATAAAATATCATAGTGAAGGAAGAAAATATAAATAATAGTAATAACACAATAAAAATAAATTAATAAAATGGAATTAAAATTATATTAAAAAAAAATCATAAAAAAGTAATGAAAATAAACATCTTAGACGCAGGCATACCTACCAACAAAAATTAGGTAAAATTTGGATTATCAATGAAAATACAAAATGAGACTTACAAATTGTCATAGGACTGGCGGAACCATTGTCTTTTAAAATTATAAAATAAATTAAATCTATGATGATCAATTTTAATTTGTATTTATAGTTTTTAAAAAATGATTTATTCTATTTACGATAATCTTTTTTTTTTTTTTGCATTTAACGAACCCAGCGTAAATCATTGAGAACAAATGACCTTTTATCCATTTCAATCATAGATTTGGGTTGCCTCACTTCTTTCCAGAGCCTCTTGACAAATGCCAAATGTTAATAAGACGTCGTTGCCTTTGCAATTCGGTTGATAAATTGCAGTTGTGTTGGATCACGATCTGGAGGACCGAGGCGGGATGTCAGTTGAGTTAGTTGACAGCTTATAGAATATTTTATCCTTCATTTACAGTATTATATTTTGTCATTAATAGTTTCTCTTTCATAATTAGCTGTTATATAGCATTATTCTTGTTATTGGCGTGTGATGTGGGCAAAGATATTATACAGACATATGTATAATATCAGGGATTATAAAATTATATATATATATATATATATATATATATATATATATATATATATATATATAATTTACTTAGCAGCAGACTGATTTTATTTTTGCTCTCACCAACACTAGCTCCATCTGTTGTCATGCTTTCTGTTTAATACAATTCCATTATATTACAACATATTCCATTACTTCAATGGAATATGTTGCATTACTTCAACGATTCAAAGACATATGATCAAATAGTTTTATCACCTGCTCGAAATGATTATGAATGTGTTCATCTTAGTATAATATGTTATTCATTGCTTCAACTTCTCTAACAATTGATCAATGTTTTTAAGTTGGTATACAAGTAGATGCCCTTAAACAGAAATGTATTTTTTTCGTAACCAGTTTTTAACTAAATTATTATTGTTTACATTTACTTACCTACATACGTAAATATATAGCAACGAAAAATATTGCGGTTGGATTATCTTTTCCGTATAATAGTTTATAGTTTTCAACGCATATTCACATTTTTAGGTTCCTAGCCTATAAATAATCTAGTATCAAAGAATGGTCTGTACACGTGTTTGTGAACATCTTAACTCAAAAATATAAAATCAAGATGTTTGAGTCAAGATGTTTGTGAATATCTTAACTCAAATATACAAAATCGTAGGAAACTAAAATCGCGTATTTTAGATAATAATACACCTGAGCTGCTACAGCAACTTACTTCCCTCCTCCCCCTTAAAAAAAAATCAAGTTTATATAACCGATTTTACATGATCTTCTTGAAAACAGTTATAACTATTGATATTTAATGTACCGATAAGAAGCTGGTGATATTATAAAAATTAATAACTAACATATTAAGTTGTAATAGATTATGGAGCGTGATAAAAAACAACTGAAAAAAATGTGTTGTAGTTAATAAAAATTCTTTTATTCTATTTGATTAAAAAATAAATGGATCAATGAAAATTAATTCGATTGTAAGAAGAAACAAAAAGAAACTTTTAAAATTTATTTTCAGCTTGAAGGGTTGTTTATGTTAATATTCTTAATATTCTCAGTTAAATTAATATTCTGTTGATCAGCTGGATCATGTGTGAACATTGATAAAAGTGAGGTTAATTTTTCTTTGAAAATCTTTTTGACAAAATCTTAGAGTAAATTAACAGTGAAAACTTTTCTTTTTGTTGCATTCTGTTGTTGAAACCAATTAGCTCCAAGAAATAGGAACTCCACACCTCGGTGTAGCGGTTTCACCGCAAACGATGTCTGAGACGTCGATATCTGCCAGTTCTACAGAAAATGTGGACGCTTTAAACTCAAACCAAACTACTGAAAATAATTGGGAACTCGTTACAGGAAGAAAACGCTCAATGGACAATAACAGAGACCCAAGAAAAGCTAAAAAGGTAAGTGAAGTTACAACAGTAACCACTAATAGTTTTGAAGTTTTAACTAACATTAGTGACGAGTCTGATGCTACCACTAAGCAACCAGTTTCTGTAAAACCGCCCCCTATCCACTTGAATGATGTACAGAACTACACCGAACTGGTCTCATTTCTCCAAAATGTAGGAGGTTTGAACAGCTTTAACCTAAAATCCACATCAAGAGGAGTAACCGTATATCCTGAAAACTCTGACACATATAGACGTATAGTAGCTAACTTAAGACAGGTAGGTGCCGATTTCCATACCTATCAGTTAATAGAAGATAGAAATCCAAGAATCGTAGTAAAAAACTTACACCATGCTACTCCAATTGAAACCATAAAACACGAATTAAAATGCCTAGGCTACGATGCCACATGTATTGTGTACGTTATTTCCAGATACATAAATCCACTTCCCATGTTCTTTATCGATATCTCTAAAGCCACATTTAATGAAAAAATTTTTGATATCAAATTTTTATACTATACTAGAGTGAAAATCGAAGAGCCAAGAAATAAAAGAATGATTCCACAGTGCACCCGTTGTCAGCAGTATGGCCACACAAAGGCTTATTGCAATCACTCCCCGAAGTGCGTGAGATGTGGCCAAGGACATGATAGCACCGTCTGCACAAAGACAAGAGAGACCGCAGCAACATGCGCGAATTGTAGCGGATCCCATCCAGCAAATTATAGAGGTTGTGCAACTCTAAAACAACTGAGGGAAGTACGCAATCTCCGTAAAAATATACAAAGTCCCCAAAAAGCACAAACTAGCGCACCCCCAGGTATAGACGAGTTTCCTTCTCTTCCACAAAGTCAGCATACCGCAAATTCAGGTTCTTCAAAACCCGATTCCCAATATCTAGGACCAAAACTGCGAACTTCTCCTACAGAAGTCCCAGAAAATCACCTTCACCAGCCAAAACATCCAGAAATGAAAAAGGGCATTACTCAACCGCCACTACCAACTTACAATCACCCGGCTTCAGCTCAGCTCTTCAACTTGGTAAGTGGATTGAATAACCTCATCCAGCCTCTTTTCAGCCTTCTCCAAGAACTGTCTCACGTTGCACAAGCCTTATCCTCCAGTTATGGCTACTAATCTGCTGACAGTGGGCTCCATGTCCGTTCTTCTCTGGAACGCAAATGGTATAAACCAACACAGGACTGAACTTGACATGTACATACATGAAAAACGGACTGACATTGCTCTCATCACTGAAACACACTTGACTCCACATTCTAAATTTTACATTCCAGGCTACAAAATATATAGAACTGACCACCCTGATAAGACGGCACATGGCGGTACGGCAATACTGATTAAGCAATCACTAAAACACAACCCTTTACAATTACCCATTACACCTGACATACAATCCACAGCAATTACTCTGTATACCCAGCACCATACCATTACCTTCGCTGCAGTGTACTGCCCTCCGAGATACGTGCTAACATCTGCAATGTTTTACAATTTTTTCCAACATCTCGGTCGGTGTTTTATTGCAGGTGGTGATTATAATGCCAAACATCAGTCCTGGGGAGCACGACTCTGTACTCCTAGAGGAAGAAATCTAAAGTCTGCCATCGATCAGCTTTCATTAAACACGATCTCACCTGATACACCTACTTACTGGCCAACTTCAAGACAGAAAACACCAGATTTACTTGACTTTTTCATTACTAAAGGACTCAGGACAGTGCCGTATACTGTAACTGCAAGCTCTGATCTTTGTTCTGATCATTCTCTTCTCAGTTTGGTACTATGCGATGAGCCTCGTACTGCATCAAAAAAACCAACACTTACAGATAGGATAATCGATTGGAAAGCTTACAGCGACTACTTAAATTCGACGCTATCAATCCCAATGTCCCTTAAGACCGAAGAGGAACTCGAAAAAGCTGTTGATAAGTTCACAATCAGCTTACAACAGGCTGTATGGTCATCATCTGTACCAAGACCTAGCAGAAATACGTCTCTTCCAATCTATCCGCAGTACATTAGAGACCTGATCAGAGCAAAGAGAAGAGCGCGCAAAGTGTGGCAGACTGGTCGACTTCCATCTGACAAACGGACTTTCAATAGACTTAACAATGAACTTAAACGACAGATTCAGAATTTTAAAAGAACGAACTACGACAATTACCTCAAAAATCTTTCGACTGACGATGGAAGCTTATGGAGACAGACTAAGAAACTTGTAAAGCATTGTGAGGTGTCATCACCACTCCGAAACATAGATGGTTCCTGGGCTGTGTCAGACCTTGAAAAATCTGAGCTCTTTGCCAACCATCTTTCTTCTGTTTTCATACCACATACTGACTTCTCTAATACTGATCACGAAAGACATGTACAAAACACTTTAGACATTCCTTTACAACTGTCATTACCTCCACTTTGCTTCACTCCCACTCAAGTTGCAGAGCAAATCAGACAGTTACCTAAAAAGAAAGCTCCCGGTCATGACCTGATAAATGCTCAAGTGCTCCAGAAAATGCCAAGGAAAGCTCTAGTATACCTAACATCAATTTATAACGCAATACTCAGAACGACTAAATTCCCCTTACAATGGAAATACTCATTCATAAAAATGATTCACAAACCTAACAAAAACACTGACCTTCCTTCATCATACAGACCCATCAGCTTGCTCCCATTATGCTCTAAAATCTTTGAGAAACTTCTCTACAAACGACTTCTTGACATACTGACTACTGAAAACATAATACCTGAACATCAGTTTGGATTTCGTTCACACCACTCAACCATTCATCAGCTACACCGAGTGACAGACTACATTGCGACAGCACTAGAGCACAAATTATATGCAACAGGAGTATTTCTGGATGTTGCTCAAGCGTTCGATAGAGTCTGGCATCAGGGACTTCTTTTCAAACTTAAGACTATACTCCCTCCAACCTACTATCTTATTCTTCAATCTTTTCTTTCTGACAGATTTTTCTCTGTTTGCCAAGGTACAGAACTATCTACCATTAAACCAGCCCTAGCAGGGGTGCCTCAGGGGTCAGTACTCGCTCCTCTGTTGTATATTATTTACACATATGATATTCCAGATCCTCTCTATACTCTGACCGCGACTTACGCAGACGATACAACAATCTTGACAAGACATCAAAATTCAGCATACGCCTCACAGACTTTACAATATCACCTAAACAATTTCTACGACTGGTGCAAACTCTGGAAAATTCGACTCAACCTTGACAAATCACAACATATCACTTTTACCCTTCGACGTGAAACTTGCCCCCCTATTTACCTTGACAATATCCAAATTCCTCAGACAGACAAAGTTCAATATCTTGGACTGACCTTTGACAGAAGAATGACATGGGGCCAACATATCAAAAACAAAACAAAAACTTTAAACCTAAGACTACGCCTACTGTACTCACTCCTTGCAAGAAATTCTAAATTAAAACTTAGACAGAAATTGAATACATATACTTACCTACTCAAGCCTATTTGGACCTACGCTTTACAGATATATGGGACAGCCAAAAAGACTCACATACGTAAATTACAGACTTTTCAATCTAAAACTTTCAGGACTATTACCAAAGCTCCCTGGTACGTCAGTAACATTACTCTACATAAAGACTTACAGATGCCAACAGTTAACGACCACATACGAACATACTACAAACGATTTCATAATAACTTACATGGACATACAAACTCATTGATTCGAGGCATGGCCACAACTAACATGCCCGATAGCACCCGAAGGAGGCTTAAAAGAAGCTGGATGAGGGATCTCCTCCACTAACTAGAAATATTACGCTCAAGACAGGAAGGACGCCGCTGGGTACTCCTCTCCCTCACGCCTATTCCAAGACCAATCTCTTCATCTTGACATCACACTCGCTGATTGTCGGAACTTCTGACAGGTGTGAGTTGAAGAATCAAGTCAAAAAAAAAAAAAAAAAAAAAAAAAAAAAAAAAAAATTAATATTCTCAGTTTTTTTTTTAATTTATCTATATTGGAGATTGAGTGGTAGTGTAATTTATATAATGCATTGTACCACATTTTGAATTGTTTATTTATTTCAAGACTTTATATGTTTATAATGATTCCAAATAAAAAACATTGCAATAAGGTAAATAATAATAATATATAATATCCATTGCTTTAGCAGTGTTCTAGGGCACTCTCTCTTTTGTCTCTCAATTTGTCGCTATTAGCAGTAATGTGGCGAAGCCGTGCTTGCTCTATGCAAATACTCTCTTATGCCAGGCGGAAGATTGGATCCATGGGCTATTTATTTAAATCAGAAGAAGTGTTAATCTTAGTTTAATATGTTATTAATTGCTTCAACTTCTCTAACAATTGATCAATGTTTTTAAGTTGGTATACAAGTAGATGCCCTTAAACAGAAATGTATTTTTTTCGTAACCAGTTTTTAACTAAATTATTATTGTTTACATTTACTTACCTACATATTTAAATATATAGCAACAAAAAATATTGGGGTTAGATTACCTTTTCCGTATAATCCTTTATAGTTTTCAACGCATATTCACATTTTTAGGTTCCTAGCCTTCAAATAATCTAGTATCAAAGAATGGTCTGTATACGTGTTTGTGAACATCTTAACTCAAAAATATAAAATCAAGATGTTTGAGTTAAGATGTTTGTTAATATCTTAACTGAAATATACAAAATCGTAGGAAACTAAAATCGCGTATTTTAGATAATAATATACCTGGGCTGCTACAGCAACTTACTTCCCTCCTCCCCCTTAAAAAAAATTTGTTTATATAACCGATTTTACATGATCTTCTTGAAAATAGTTATAACTATTGATATTTAATGTACCGATAAGAAGCTGGTGATATTATTAAAATTAATAACTAACATATTAAATTGTAATAGATTATGGAGCGTGATAAAAAACAACTGAAAAAAATGTGTTGTAGTTAATAAAAATTCTTTTATTCTATTTGATTAAAAAATAAATGGATCAATGAAAATTAATTCGATTGTAAGTAGAAACAAAAAGAAACTTTTAAAATTTATTTTCAGCTTGAAGGGTTGTTTATCCACAAGGACTTTTAAATAGTTAAATTAATATTCTCAGTTTTTTTTAATTTATCTATATTGGAGATTGAGTGGTAGTATAATTTATATAATGCATTGTACCACATTTTGAATTGTTTATTTATTTCAAGACTTTATATGTTTATAATGATTCCAAATAAAAAATATTACAATAAGGTAATTAATTATAATATATAATATCCATTGCTTTAGCAGTGTTCTAGGGCACTCTCTCTTTTGTCTCTCAATTTGTCGCTATTAGCAGTAATGTGGCGAGGCCGTGCTTGCTCTATGCAAATCTTCTCTTATGCCAGGCGGAAGATTGGATCCATGGGCTATTTATTTAAATCAGAAGAAAGTACATGCGGATAAGAACATTACCCTCCCATCCCTGATCCTTCAATTGATCCTCAAGCCGTTCTCTTTCTTTCAGATATACCTTTTATAGGTTATGCGTCCATATTGTCATTTCTTAAAGGCATTTAAAAGCATTAAATTCCATGAAGTAAATTTAGAAATATTTGTTATATATTTTTTTAAATATAAATGTATTATATCTATTATTCGTTAATAAGAAATGAGTAGATTTAATTACAAATTTTCTTATAGAGTTTGTACCGCAGTTGTTTATTATATTAAACAATATTTAAAATTTTTAATCTTCTTTCCAATTTTTATCATATTATGTATGATTTGTTTTTTTAATATTTGATAATTAATGCTAAAGATAATTGCATAACAATTTCATTGATAGAAACAAAATACAAAATACGATGAGCTTGTTAAGCTCATTAGTAGTTTGATTATCTAACGTCCTCCTGATTAATATTCCTTGCTGGCTAATTTTCTAAATTTGTAAACACTCTCTTGATATTCAACCAGAAGGCGTCCGGTGACCTTGCTAATTTTTTATTCAAGTTTTATTCATGGAATTTCAACCAACAATATTAGCTTGGAATATTCAAAAGTCACTCAAAGGAACCGCTCCTTCAACCAGCAAGCAAATTTGGCCATACAAAGAAAAAAAAAACACCAAGATTTTTTAAATACATTAATATTCTTGTCAGAACATTGAATGTCAATGACATTCTTGTTTTTTAGTTTTGTTTTTTATAATATAGTCCTTCATGATTAATTTCTAAAACTATTGTGTCGAGATACAAGATGAGATGGTAAACGCTTCAATTAAAATTTAGAAGGTGAATTAAAAACTACTGAAATCTGCATGACATATATTTGCATATTTTTTTTTTTTGTAGGCATTAGAAATAGAAAAAGAAAAACTAGACTTATTATGGGACAAAGCTCCTTGAGAATAAAAATATTGTTCATACAAATTAAAATTAAATCTGGCCAGAAGACCTACTACAATGTAGAATAATTAAAACATAAGTAAAAGTTAAAGTATATTCAGAGCTATAATGATATGTTAAAGAAAGCAGATGACTAATATGGTCAAAATACTGCAATATAGCGACTATAAACAACAAAATAAAAATAACTAAATTAAATTGGAAAGAAACATGAAATTAATTTTATAACTAAACCACTACAGTTATGAAGAAGAAGGAAAAAAAAACTAAAGTAAATAAATGATTTTCATTTGTTTCTTAAGATGTTTAAATAATACTCATAATGACTTTGTAAAAAATTAAAAATGTATTGTAATCTATTAGGTTGGCAAATAAGATCTTTCAACTTTTCTGTTTATTTTTATGTCGCTATGAAGAAAATCTACTTATCTGATGAATTAATCCCTAAGGTGGATTGTTTATCCTGTTTTTAATATGTCAACAACTATATCTGCTAACTCTTATTAAAACCAGCTTAGTATTGTGTTTACCATTGCACTGTGAATATTCAAGAACATATCATTCATTATTGCCATATTTTGTTGTATTATTTTTAAAAAAGTAAGCTTGCAGCAAAAACTCATAGAAAATTTGCAGTGTTTATGGAGATGATACCTAAACCCAACGAACCTGCCAAAATTAGTTTACCAAATTTCATTCAGGAAATTTTTATCAATCATGCTCACCGGTCTGGTCGCACTTTATGAAATTGAAAAGAGTAGTGTTAAGGCCATTGTTGATAAAAAATCTCACCAAATCAGTACGAGGGATTGGTATGGACCTAAATGTGTCGCACACAAGCGTAAAAATCCGTTTGCACAAGCACGGCTATTTTTTCAGGCTTAATGTTTGGGTCCCTCACATGATTTTTTTTTTCGATAATCTCAAAAAATTATTATAACCTCAATACAACTTTGGCTATCTACAAGAAATTTAGCAGGAATTTCGGGCCACATAAAGTACACGAAATTACATCAACAAGATTTTCGTAAACAGAGTACAAATGAAGACAAAAAATAAAAACCTATATGGAGTTTTTGTTAATTTATTTCTTATGTAGGCTTTAAATAAAAAAACTGTTCATACGGCTTCATTACGGAATTCATTACTACTACGAAGAGCAATAATTCAGCTTTCAAACGCATTCAGTAACGTCGAACTTGGAGAACGTTCTGAAGAGTTATGAATGATCGGAAGGGTGTTGTGTTCCACCAAGACAAGACACTAGGCCACACCTCATTTGGTCGTGATAAATTATTTAACCTTGGACGGGACCCATTGCCCCACCCTCCCTATTCACCAGACCTACCTCCAAGTGACTACCACTTATTTCTGTCT